>JACMZG010000008.1:91863556-91879418 GCA_018340805.1 Microvelia longipes | reverse complement strand
TTTATGTGCATTACTTAATTAAATTTTGTTCTATGTTATATTTAACTCTAAATATCCGAAAAATATTCTATAAAATCCTTAAATTCATTAAAAACCTCTATTCTACGTAATTAATTAAAATCCAAAAGCTTATGATTTAATCATTCAAAAACTTTGATAATTTAATTAATTAAAATTAAAATTAATTATTAATTAAAATATTTTTAAGTATTTTAATACTAATCGATAGAGAATTTAAAACTGCCTATATATTGCCTAAAGCACTAATACCTAAAAATGCTTGCTTCACGGCGAAAAATGAGCTTCTTCAGAGTAGAGGGATGTGAGCAGAACGGGAACATGTAAGACCCCCCCCGCATTGCAAAATAAGAAAAATAATCAAGGTTCTAAGCAGATTTATAATAATAAAAAAAAATTATTGTAATATGTAAAATATTTAATTTTTGACGAATTTGAAAAATTTCAAAAATTCAACCAAATTGATCAAAATTTGAAAAATTTGAAAAATTTTTAAAATTTTGAAAATTTTGAAAAAATTCGAAAAAATTTATTAAAAATTCGAAAATGACGTAACCTAGTTCGAAGTACAAAAAAAAATACGAGCAAAAGTTACGTCATTACATAATTACAAACAGTATCAAATTACATCATTACATAATTATTACATGGGGGGGGGGGGTCTTACGTCATGTTCCGTGCTCACATCCCTCTACTCTGAAGAAGCTCATTTTTCGCCGTGAAGCAAGCATTTTTAGGTATTAGTGCTTTAGGCAATATATAGGCAGTTTTAAATTCTCTATCGATTAGTATTAAAATACTTAAAAAATATTTTAATTAATAATTAATTTTAATTTTAATTAATTAAATTATCAAAGTTTTTGAATGATTAAATCATAAGCTTTTGGATTTTAATTAATTACGTAGAATAGAGGTTTTTAATGAATTTAAGGATTTTATAGAATATTTTTCGGATATTTAGAGTTAAATATAACATAGAACAAAATTTAATTAAGTAATGCACATAAATCATATTAAATTAAATAAATTTACTTTAAATCTTATGGTCAAAAATCTAATATTCATTGGAATTTAAATTTTAATTGATTAAATTATTGAGGTTTTGAGTGAATAAAAGATAAGATACCACGAAATTTTAATAAAATACGTAGAATAGAATTTTTAATGAATTTATGGATTTTATGGGATATTTTCAGGTATTTAGAGTTTATTATAAAACACAGAATATTATTAGGCTTTTAAATGAATGAATAAATTTTCATTTAATATTATAGAGTCATATTTTAGGAAATAAGACTTTATCATGTAAAATATATATTAATCATATACATAGTTCTTTAAGCAATGTATATGCACTTTTAAATTCTCTATCGAATAATTTCAAAATACTTATAAAATATTTTAATTATTAATTAATTTTTTTTTTAATTAATTAAATTATTAAAGTTTTTGTGTGATTAAATGATAAGATCCCATTGGATTTTAATTAATTAAGTAGAATAAAACTTTTTAAGGAATTTATAGGACATTTTCGGGTATTTAGGGTTTAGTGTAAAACACAGAATAATAATAGGCTTTTTATTTATGAACGAATAGTTTTTCATAAAATTTACAGTTTTACTGTAGGAAATAAGAGTTTAACATCTAAAATAAATACTTCAACATGAAATATAAATTATTTAGCATGAAATTAATTACTCCATCGTGAAAAATAAGTACTTTAACATGAGAATAATTACTTCAACATGAAAAAATTTAATATTTTAACATGATAAATAAATACGTCAGCATGAAAAATAATAAGTGAAGAATATGAAATCATAAAGTTGACATGGATAAATTATTGGGACATTAAAAATTTCGGCAAATATAGAACGATATTAATAAATAGTTACAAATTTTAATAAGTAATGCACATAAATCATATTAAAGTAAATAAATTTACTTTAAATCCTATGGTCGAAAATCTAATATTCATTGGAAGAATCACTTAAATTTAATTAATTAATTAAATTATTAAGTTTTTGAGTGAATAAATAGTAATATTTCACTGAATTTTAATAAATTACGTAGAATAGAGCTTTATAATGAATTTTATAGGATATTTTCAGGTATTTAGAGTTTAACGTAACACAAAATATAGGGCTTTTGAATGAATGAATAGTTTTTTTCATTTAATATTACAAAGTTTTACTGTAGGAAATAAGAATTTATCATTTAAAATATATATTAATCATAGTAAATAATTTCTTCAGCATAGAAAATTAATAACACATCATGGAAAATAAGTACTTCGTAATATAAACTACAGGGCTTTTCTTTGAAAATAATTACTTCAACATGAAAAATAACAAGTGGAGAATATGAAATCGCAAAGTTTGCATTGATGAATTATTGGAATATTTAAAATTTAGGAAAATATAGAACGATATTATAAATAGTTACAAATTATATTAATTAATGTACATAAATCATATTAAATTATACTTTAAGTCTTCTGGTTGAAAATCAAATATTCCTTGTGAGAGTCACTTAAATTTAATTTTAATTAATTAAATTATTAAGATTTTGAGTGATTAAATGGACTTTTCTTTGAACAATAATTATTCCAACATGAAAACTAAATTCTTTGACATGAAAATAATTACTTCAACTGGAAAAAATAAATATGACAACATGAAAAATAAATATGACAATATGAAAAATAAATACGTCAACATGAAAATAATTACTTCAACATGAAAAAATAAATACTTCAACATAAAAATAAATACTTCAACTTGTAAAATAATTACTCCACAATGAAAAATAACAAGTAGAGAATATGAAATCGCAAAGTTAGCATCGATGAATAAAAAATTTAGGAAAATATAGAACGATATTAATAAATAGTTACAAATTTTAATAAGTAATGCAGATAAATCATATTAAATTAAATAAATTTACTTTAGATCTTCTGGGTGAACATCAAATATTCATTGGTAGAGTAATTTAAATTTTAATTAATTAATTAAATTAATAAGGTTTTGAGTGATTAATTGATAAGATTCCACAGAATTTAAATAAATTACGTAGAATAGAGCTTTTCAATGAATTTTATGGATTTTATAGGATAATTTCAGTTATTTAGAGTTTAGCGTAACATAGAATTATATAGGGCTTTTGAATGAATGAATAGTTTTTTTTTTCATTTAATATTATAGAGTTTTACAGTAGGAAATAAGAGTTTATCATCTAAAAAATATATTAATCATAGTAAATAATTACTTCAGCATAATAAATTAATAATGCATCATAGAAATTAAGTACTTCAGCATATAAAATATAGGAGTTTTCTTTAAAAATAATTACTTCTAATTGAAAATAAATACTTCATCATAAATAAATACTCCACATGAAAATAATTACTTCACTCAACAGAGAATAATGGATTCATTTTAGATTATACTGGTTTCGTCTTTGAAAACACATGTTTCATCTTATAATATATATTTATCACCTCGGAATATAATTGTTTCATCAATAAATAACGAATTCTTCATGTAAAATATTGGATAGTCTGAGTTTCTTCAAGGAAATTCATAGTTGTACTGATGAAAATGAGATTTTTACTGTTTCAATTCATTTGAAAAGCGTGTATGTGTGTGTATTGATAATTTTGCCTATAAACAAAGTACAGTTATTGTTTATTCATAATTTGAAAACGAAGGAAGTAAGCTACATTTTTAATTTTTTTTTTAATATTTTAAACTTCTTTTAGGTATAAACAATATGAAAAACCAAATAAATTTTACAATTATGAATGAAAAAATGAATATTTCAGAGATGAAGAGAAAAATCGATGAAGTAGTTATGATTTTAATTAAATTAATTTAATTTGATATTTTTAGAACAATGAATTGAATACAAACAATGTGAAGAAAAACCATATGAAGAGAAAAATGAATGAAGTAGTTAAGATTTTTAATTAATTTAATTTAATTTATTTTTTAGAATGAAAATTTTATGAATGAAAATATGAAAAGGAAGATTTCTACTGAAAATCATGGAAATAATAAGAGAAGACGAATAACACAAATTACAGATAATTATATTCGTAAATCAGATTTCAATGAATCATATGTCAGTCTCCAATTCAAGGTTAAGAATCTACAATTGAAATCGGTTCAAATTCCAGAACATGTGAGAAATCAGGTTGAAGAAGAGGTCAAGAAATTAAACACTGTAAGGTGCAATTTGGAATTCATGCAGAATTTGAAAAGAATGATGGTGAGGAAGAAGAAATTAAAAAATGGTCATGGTCACATAAAGCTATGGAATACTCAGATGATTTTATGGATAAAATAATAGAAAAAGCAAATGTAGAAATTTCAATGTATACAGAACTAAGCAGTGGATGGAAGATTAGAAGAATATTAGAGCTCAGATTTATTTTGGTGAAATTTGCCCCGGTAATATATTTATCCGGTCGATCATACATTCAGAGTCCTATAGCATTAATCGATCAATGCAATAGTAATGTCACAATACAGACAACAAATGCTTTTATATAGCATCTTGGCAGTACTTAAGTAGAAAGTTAAAGATCATCGATGGAGACCACAAAACTATAACAGTTTCCTAAATGAATTAGTATATGATGAGCAGAAGATGCCAATGAAGCTCATTAATATTCCAGAATTTGAAAAGAAAAATAATTTATCAATCACAGTATTTAAATATAATCAGACTATTGATAAAGAAGAAAATGAAATTTTATACAAAAACCCATATGTGGATATCATTTTCAGAACAAAAAACCCAAATGGACGTCTATAATTTACTGGTTTTGGAAAATGATCAAGAGTTTCATTATACTGCAGTGGTAAATTTGGATCGATTGTTGAATTTATACGATCGAAAAAAAATGTCGAATTCAAAGAAAATGGTGTATCAAGTGCTTACATGGTTTCAAGACACAAGCACATTTGATCGTCATGTATCTCTATGCACATCAAATACTGAGAAAACAACACTGTATACCATGCCAGATGAAAAAGAATTGAAATTCAAAGATTATGGAAAAACAATAACACCAGCTTTCGTGATTTATGCAGATATTGAAGCAGTACTAATACCAGAAGAGGATGGCATTTTAGTAAAACATGTTCCAATAGCTGTAGGGCTTTTATTGATTCCATTATTGGATACAACGATACAATGCAAGTACTATTCGTTTTCTGGTACGAACTGTATGGTTGAGTTTTTACAATGTATTGATGAGTTATCAAAGAATGTAGTAGCCCCTTGGTATAAGAAAAATATGTGTATGGAAATGCAATTGACAACAACAGAACAAGATAACTTTATGAAAAGTATGCAATGCTATATGTGTGGAAACAAGAAAAATAAGCTGGTTCGTGATCATGATCACTATACTGGAAAATATCTTGGGGCTTGCAATCAGTGCAACTTATCACGCAAGATAGAATGGAGTTGCCTGTCGTTTTTCATAACTTTAAAGGTTATGATTCGCATCACATTATCAAATATGCGCTCAACCAATTTCCGCATTGGGATCTCAATCCAATTGCACAAACAACAGAAAAGTTTTTGGCCATGTTCGCACATTTTAGAAATGGTGTCACTGTACGGTTTATTGATTCATTCCAGTTTCTCAGTTCCAGTTTATCATCATTGTCAGCAACCCTTGAAAGCAGGCCAATAACATCAAATGATTTTCATATGGTCAACAAAGCAAGGGTATATTCCCATACAAATTTGCAACTTCATATGAAATGCTCATAAATCAAACTGAGTTACCAGCACAATGGCCAGAAATAACAAGTGGAGAATATGAAATCGCAAAGTTGGCATGGATAGAATCAGGAAGCAAAAACTTGTTGGAATACATGATGTACTATATGAAGCTAGACATATACTTTGTTAGCGATGTATTTCAAACATTTCGCAAAAAGGCACTTGAAGAGCATGGATTGGAGCCGCTACGATTTGTTTCATTGCCAGGATTGAGCTGGTCAAGTGCTCTCAAGTCAATGGATAGGTCAATAGAATTAATCCAAGATGCGGAAATGCATCGACTATTTGAATTGGAATTCGTGGAGGAATGACGTTTGTGAACAAGCATTATGTGCAGGCAGATGAAATACCTCTGCTTTACATTGATATTAAAATCTATATGGTTGGGCCTTAACGCAGCCTTTACCATACAGAGATTTTGAATTTATATCAGAAGATCAGATTAAAGAAACATACCAGAAGATGTTCGCCAATAACAATAACGAGATTGGATATCTGCTTGAAATTGATCTTGAAATACCTATCGAACATCATGACAGGTTAGATCAATTACCATTGGCTCCGGAACATAAATGCCCACCTGGAGCGAAAACCAAGAAGTTGCTAATGACACATGAACCAAAACGACATTATATCGTATATTGGCGATTATTAGAATTGTATATAAAGCTTGGGGCTCGTGTTACTGCAGTACATAGAATAATTCAATTCAAACAAACGGAAATATTTCGCGAATTATATTAATGCAAATTCAACAAGAAGAGCAGAATCAAAGTCCAAATTTGAAAAGGATTTTACAAACTTTAAATAATGCGCTATATGGTAAGACTGTGGAGAATTTAAAGAAGCGCATGGATCTCCGGCTATGTAACAATGAGAAGAAATTTGTAACTTACACTAGCAAAGTTACATTTAAGCAAACAATGGATATTGCAGAAGGACTCAAGGCTGTATTGTTAGACAAAGATACTATATGTCTCGATAGACCGAGTTATATTGGCCAGGTGGTTCTAGATTTGAGTAAATTGCGAATGTATAGGCTACAATATGAAGAGTTGGAAAATATCGTCAACAATTTAATTGCAAAATTGATATAATTGCCGGTGATACTGACAGTTTTTTCTTATCGTGTACTGGAGTAGATAAAAACCGACTATTGTCCAAATGAAATCAGATGGCCTATTGGATACAAGCAATTACCCTAAAGATCATCCACTCTATTCCAGCAATGTGGCCAATAAAATTGGATTGTTTAAAGATGAAGGACAAGGTGAAGATTATACTGAATGGGTATTCCTAAGGCCCAAATGTTATAGTTTGAAAGAAAGAAGATGCAACTATGACAATGAAGGCAAAAGGAATCAGTCTGAAACAAACAGATATCAATCATCAAAACTATTTAGATGCGTACAATAAAGATGGAAATGAAGAAGAAAAACCAAATAAGGTTATTCAGACGACCTTCCAATCAATAAATCACCAGGTTTATACGATAGAAAGTAAGAAACGCGTATTGTCATGCCTAGATGATAAGCGCTTTTGGAGTGAAAGAAACACTAGTATGGCATATGGTCATTATAAAATTAATACTTAAATCAATTACTATGATTTAATGAGTTGATGACCTCAGATTGTTAAAGAAGAAGAAGAAGAAAAAAAGAAAGAAGATTTTGTTTTAAATACTGAAATAAATGTTGTTATATACTTGTGTTTTTTTTTTATTTAATGATTAAGTATATGTTAATAATGAGTAAAAGAAATATGTGTTTGGTTTTTTATAATTTGTCATTATCTAAGGATTCATTATACTTTTTTTTTTAAGTATTCATAAATCAGCACTTTGATAAATATTATTAATAAGTTTGTTATAAGGATGGCGCTAGTAATAATATTGTTTTAGTAATATTGTTTATTGTCTTGAAATGTTAAATTTATGAAATGGATTATGCAACAAGTTAAATTGCATGTCTATTATGTGTGCATTGATTATGTATGCCGATCCCATTGTCAAGTGGTCTCGTGTGCACCTATCCCCCTACTTATGTGGAGCGGAAATTTTTTAAGCATTGAGAAGTAGACCGCAGGAGGGAAAAGGTTGAGAAAACAGATTTACAGGGTTTATTCAATTCTATAGATCCATTTATTCAATTTTTATATCAATTTCAATTCTTCAATTTATCAATTCTAGATCCATTTATTCAATTCTTATAGATCCATTTATTCAATTCTATAGATCCATTATCAATTCTTTATATCCATTTATTCAATTCTACAGATTCATTTATTCAATTCTATAGATCCATTTATCAATTCTACAGATTCATTTATTCAATTCTTTATATCCAATTTATTCAATTCTATAGATCCATTTATTCAATTCTATAGATCCATTTATTCAATTCTATAGATCCATTTATTCAATTCTTTATAATCAATTTATTCAATTCTATAGATCCATTTATTCAATTCTATCATTTATTCAATTCCTATAGATCCATTTATTCAATTCTATAGATCCATTTATTCAATTCTATAGATCCATTTATTCAATTCCATTTATTCAATTCTATAGATTATTCAATTCTACAGATTCATTTATTCAATTCCTTATTCCATTTATTCAATTCTTTATATCCATTTATTCAATTCTATAGATTCATTTATTCAATTCTACAGATTCATTTATTCGATTCTTTATATCCATTTTATTCAATTCTTATAGATCCATTTGTTCAATTCTACAGATTCATTTATTCGATTCTTTATATCCATTTATTCAATTCTATAGATCCATTATATTCTACAGAATTTATTCATCAGATCCATTTATTCAAGATCCATTTATTCAATTCTAAAGAATCCATTTATTCAATTCTATAGATTAGTAGGTAGATGTGATTAGATCTTGAATTAGATTATCAACTTTCATGCTCGATACAAACTCAATCAGCATAAATGCAAGATCGAACATGATAATTTGTACAGCTTGCAACGATAAAAAAAAACGATTACGATTAACGCACGAGTTTTTTTTTTATCCAATTTCGATCCAATTCGAATTGTTACACTTTACTTATCACAATTATTAGATACGGTTGAAATTAATGATTTTTTTTTTTTTTTTATATCTTTAATATATTTACTTATAAAAATATTTTAGTTAATAAATAATAATAATAATTATTATTTTTTGTTTCAAAGAAATAGAATTTGTAAAGGATTCACAACATATCATACTCAATTAAACCTTGGGAAATTTATCGTTATGAACAATATCTATGTTTTAAAGTCTCGGTAAAATGTTTTATTATTATGAGGATTGATTTTAAAAGATAAAGGATTGACAATTTGTTTTCAAATAGTTGTGGTTTAATTTTTTTTTTTTTTTTTTTTGAAGTAGGTTTTATGTGATTTATAAAAAATTGAAAAATATAAAGACATTATTAGATAATGAGAAATAAATACTACATGATGCTCAATGACAAGATTTTATTTTAAACTATGTTGTATGGTTATTAATATTATTCTTTTTAAAGAATTCCTGTAGATTTTAAAATAAATATTTTATGGTTAAATTGTTGAATTTTTTTTTTTTTTAAATATAATATTTAATAAGTAATAGAAAATAAATTTATGTACAAAAATAATAATAAGAAATAGTGGTCTAACATTTTATTCAATCAGTAATTGTGGTCCTAAAGAGGACCGATTTTTCATCACAAAATCATTTACCTTCTTCTTTCTTCTTCTGCTTCTTCTTTCTGTTCAATCGAGTAGATTAAAAAAATTCTATCTCAATCTTCTATTGAATACGGCCATAGACCATATTCGTTCGCTAACAAATATGGCCATGAACTATAGCCATCAAATCAAAGATATTAAGTATTTGGCTAATTAATATCAAATAATTATGTCTTACCATATATATACTATGCAGATATATACACCAACACACACACTACTCATAAACAACCAAGACATATTTAAAATTTGAAGAAAAAAAAAAAAAAATTTATTATTATTAAAATGCCAATATCAAGGATAATATTTATTAATATATTATATTAATCATTTTATACATTTTCCTTGCTTTTTTGATAACTTTTCTAAACATCTTCTCTGTATTTGCTAACTATTTGGGTACATATTTCCTTTCATTTGTATAGACTCATCATATGTTTCTTGCAACTTTTTATTTCTCTTTTAATTACTTTTCCATATTTTTATCATATTTTTACCCTATTTTATGTGGATACTCATGTACTAATTCAATATGATATTTTATAAGTTTTATAGGTTTTATAGAGGATTCATAGGTGATTCTATATGATTTATAAGAGATTCATAGATGATTTATTAGTAGGTTTTTCATATGTTATAGGGTTATCATATACGATTTATAGAGATTTCATATAGGTTTCATAGAGTTTTCATACGATTTATAAGAGAATCATATGAGATTTATAAGGTTTCATATGTTTTGTAGAGATTTATATGGTTCATAGAGTTTTCATATGTTTTATAGAGATTTTCAAATTGGGTTTTAATGAGTTTTCATATGATTTTTATATGATTTTGTAGGATTTCATATAGGTTTTTAATTTACTAGATGAGTTGAAATATTACAATGATTTTACTACTATATATTATGTTTTATAGAAATTTATTTAGATGTTGTTATATATATTTGAAAAATGGACTAATATTGTTGAAAGTTTATAAAAATTACATAGATGTCCTCTTTATACCTCTTACTGTCCCACTCAACTGCTCTAATAAATGCAATACAAATGCGTTACGAATACAAGTAACAAGAAACTTGTAAGTAATTATTTTAATAAAGACGTGTTTTTATATCTTTTATATGAATGTATATGGTAACTATAAGAATTTTTACAACATGTTATTGAAATAATTTTAAAAAGCGATAGATATTGAATAATTATTAAGAAATTTATATCAAGTCGGTAAAATATAATAAATATTTACTAAACGTATGTGAAAATTATAAAAAAAAATTACTAGAAGTCATGGAAATAATATAATATTTAACTAGAAGTCTATTATTATTAAAAATATTTAACTAGAAGTCTATACAATTATTTTAAATATTTAAAAGTCTATACATATTAAAAAATTACTAGAGTCACAATGATTTTTCAAATTCCCATGTAAAACATGGGAAAATTATAAAAAATTTACCAGAAGTGGTAAAACATTTGCGAATATTTCTAGAAGTGTAAAAATTGCGAATATTTACTAGAAGTGGTAAAACATTTGCAAATATTTACCAGAAGTGTTTGAAAAATTTATAAATATTTTACCTAGAAGTAAGATAAAACTTTTAAAGATTTACTATATGGGTTGAAATATTTACAATGATATTTACTATCTACTTAGTTTTATAGAAATTTATATACGTGTTATTGTATTATTTGAAAAATGAATAAATTTTATAGAAATTATATAAATGTTTGTTGTTATATTTTGAAAAAATGACTAAATATTATTGAAAATTTTTATAAAAATACATAGTTGGATTAGGAAATAATTTATAAATTACATAATTTACTATATAAATTTCAATAATTTACTAGTATTCAGCTAATTAACTAGATACTCGATGCTTCTCTCATTCTAGCACTCACTGTTCCTTTCACTTCTCCTCTCATTATCGCACTCGATCTCATTCTCACACTCATTGCTTCCAGTCATTCTCATTGTCACAATCATGGTCTCAGTCATTGCACCTCTTTTTTTGTCCCTCTTATCCATTTATTGCGATAATTTGTATGTTAAAAACTTTGTGGTGTTTTGTATGGAAACTATGGTGTTTTATGGTAATTGTTCAATATAAATAAGTTATATATTGTTTTTATACATACACACACCAATTCACATGTAATAAACCATATAAATTCATTAGATATACACACTACATATTAATTCATATGTAATAAATCATGTAAATTATCAAATACATCACAATACATACTAATAACCATGTAATAACCATATAAATTCATTATATACACACAAACATACCAATAATATGTAATAAATCATGTAAATTTACAATACACACACATTTCAATTAATATGTAATAACCATAAAAAATTTATTCTAAATACAACACACATTCAATTAAATGTAATAAACCATAAAAATTTATCAAAAACACACACATTTCAATTAAATTATGTAATAAACTATTATAAATTTATCAACATCACACACATTTCAATAAATAAATGTAATAAATCATAAAAATTTATCAATATCAATACAACACAACAATTAATATGTAATAAACCATAAAATTTATCAAAATACAAACACAAATTACAATTATATATGTAATAAATCCAAATCTATCAAACACCACACATTTTAATTAATATGTTATAAACATAAAAATTTATCAAATACACACATTCCAATTAAAATGTAATAAACCATAAACATTTATCAAATACACACACGCATTTCAATTAATATGTAATAAATCATAAATCTATCAAAAACAGCACAATTTATTAGATATGTAATAAACATAAAAATTTAATCTAAAATACACACACATTCCAATTAAAATTAATAAACCAAAAATTTATCAAAAACATCCGCATTTAATTAATGTTAATAAATCATAAAATCTATCAAACAGCATACATTTCGAATTAAATATGTAATAAATCATAAAATAATTAATCAAATACACTACACACACGACAACAATTAATATGTAATAAACTCAATAAAAATTTATCAACTACACGACAAATATACCAATTAATAATGTTAATAATATATAAAATTTGATCAAATACACACACATTCTCAATTAAATATGTGATAAACCATAAAAATTCATCAAATACATACACACATCATACATGCTAATAAACATGTAATAAACAATTCATGCACTCTACAATGCTGGCAATTCGAAAATTTGGACAAAGACGGTGAAACAGCCTTACGGTCAGATACAGGTCGAAATCTGTTTATCTTAAATCTATCGGAACAAGTACCAGTATGGTGTCACCATTTTGTGAGAAATATCGCTATCCAAGCCACCAATGAATCGATTGCAGGCAGACTATAATCCAGACCTATATAAACATAAACACAAAAACGAGTGGATTGGGATGATTGATTTATTTTAATAATAATAAACTTTACTAATCAGATTTTAAAATGTTATTTATTTATTTTAAATAGAAATGTGTTTAAAATTTTATTAAATATTATAAATTTTAATTAAATATTTTGGTTAAACAGTAAAGTTTAATTAAGTTTTTCTGTAATTCACTAGAAATATATATATGATTAAATAAAATATAAGTTTTTTTTTTTTTTTTTTTTTCAATACAAACGCAATTCTAATGCAACTTTAAACAAGGAAAATATTTAAATAATGTTTTATATCTATAATTTCAATCTTTTATTATTTATACATGTGTTTCTACTGGTTTTAGTCCACTAATTATAGAGTTATTTACAAATCATGAAAAATACAATGAAATATCATGTAAATGGTACAAAAATTTTAACAATGTCCATAATGATGTACATACAATTATTAAAAATTGAATTTGGTCAAATATTATTAGATTGATGCTTTTAAAATGTTATATAAATTACAAAACAAGTTATTAAAATTTATGAAAATATACATAGAAATTGATGAAATAATAAAAAAAGAATAGGGTCAAGTCATGAAAAATAATAAAAATATTTAGTTAAAGTTGATGAATATATTTTAAAAGATAACAATATATGCAAAGAGATAAGAGTCTCCATAAAATAAATAATAATGATAATAAGTAATATATGAATGAAATACTTTTATTCTCAATTTTTTATACATTACGGTGTTATTTCAATACACATATCAAGTTTAAAGTTAGCAATTGATTAATAATAAACAAACAAATTTTGTTAAAAAAATATGCAATTATTAAATTGGACCCATATATATAAAATAAAAGATGTAAAAAAAAAAAAAATATATAATATATATATAATTCACATAGCTACTTACAAAGAACTTAACAAAAAATTGAAAAATATACTGTGAAAAATATTTTTAATACACAATTAATACACACAACAATAAACTTATATACACTCATTACATATAACAACAACACATAATAAAAAGAAGATATAATAATACAAAAAAAAAAAAAAAAAAAAAAATTATGAAAAAATAATCAATAAACAAAAATTATCTTATCTTTTAATTTTAAAGTTATTTAATGTTAATTATTTTTAATAAATTGTAATTAAATTATTTAAAATTAATTTAATCAAGTGTATATTAAATACTCTTGTTTTGCCTTTAAAAAAAAAAAATGAATTCAAATCTGCTACTTATAAAAGCATTAAGTTTACCGAAAAAAAAAAATAATCTATAACGCTACTTTAAAAAATAAAAATTTATTAAAAAATTCTATGCGACTTTAAAAAAAAATTTATTAGAAAAAAAAAAAATATTCTATACGCTACTTTAAAAAAAAATTTATTAAAAAATATCCCTATACGATACTAAAATAAAAATTTTATTAAAAACTATTCTATGCGCTACTTTAAAAAAAAATTTATTAAAAATATTCTATACGCTACTTTAAAAAAATAAAATTTATTAAAAATATTCTATAAGATACTTTAAAAATAAATAATTAATGAAAATATTCAATAAGATAAATACTCTTGTTTCCGTTACAAAAAATGAGTCGATATCGCCTTTTTAAAAAAAAAAAAAAAAATTAAATTAATATAAAAAATTACATGAAAAATATTTATAACACATTAATACACACATACTAAATATATACACTCATTACATATATACATACACACACATAATAAAAAAGAAGTTAATAATTCAAAAAATTAATTTATGAAAAAATATTCAATAAATAAATTACTCTTGTTTCGTTAAAAAAGATGAGTCGATACGTGCCTTTTTAAAAAAAAAAATTTAAATTAAAAATTATTAAACAAATTCTATACGCTCTTAAAAAGAAAATTATCATATATTTTAATGAAAGACTTGCATGAAAAATTATTCAATACGCTACTTAAACAGAAAAATTTACAAAAATATCTATATGTGTGCCCGCCTAAAAAATTGAATAATTAACTAAAAATATTTTATACACATAATAAGCATAGACACCAAGTACATACACACATAATGAAACATATACAACTCATTACATACACACACCATAAATAGTCCATGAGACTATTCCTTACACACATAACACACCAAATCTTAAGAGGAGATAAAAATAATATATACACACCATACTAGAAATCGGTAAGAGGGTAAAAAATATAAGTACACACATACACATAAATCATATACAGCCCTTATACACACACACAAAGAGATCATATACAATATTACAGCACGACACATAATAAGTCTATACACTCATGAATACACACAGCACACACATATATCATATACAATATTACACACACACATAAAAGTTCAATACACTCATGCATACAATCACACACACGAATAAATCAATACTCTCAATAATAATATATAAAAAATATAATATAATAATAATAAAAATATAATAAATAATGCGCGATAACCCATAATCTCAAAAAAATGCGCGATAATATATCTCATAAATGCGCGATAACTATAATCTCAATAAATGCGCGAATTATGATAATCTCAAAAAATTGCGCGATAATTGATAATCTCATATGAATCCGCCAATCTTGTTGATGACTCATTCTTGACAACACAATCGATGACTCATCCTTAGCAACACACAAGCACACACACTGAGTCATACACGGTGACCTAGTTACGATGACTCATGCTCGATGACTAGTTACAATGACTCATCCCTGACAACTAGACACACATCATGACTCATACAAAGAACATGACTCATTCACTTGATGACTCATATTTATGACTCCTACGGGGTGACTCAAAGAGGTAACTCGTACTTACGACTCATACTTATGACTCCTACGTGTGTGCACTAAATACAAAGGAAATGC
>JACMZG010000008.1:91716640-91863456 GCA_018340805.1 Microvelia longipes | reverse complement strand
CATCACTGGTTCTAGACTAGACTTCCAAGGTGAACTTACCAACTTTTAAGGGTTCGTTAAGTTTGGCCTATGTATAGGATACATTTAAGAGCCTGGTTCACGATAATGAAGCCTATGCTCCAATCGAGAAATTTCACTTTTTAACAGGGTCTCTACAAGATCACCCCTTACATCTGATTAAGCACATACCAGTTTGTGATGCTAATTACGATCAGGCTTGGGGGAACTCCTGATTAAGCATTACAACCATCCGAAGTTAGCCTCATCATATCTTAACCAACTTATATCTTATAAACCTCCAACCAATAAGTCTCAAATTGAAATGTTGAAATCATTTTTATTAAAAGTTTCTGAGAGTGTATCAGCCTTAGAAAACTTAACTATATCTAATAAATTTGAATTTGTTTTATTTGAACTTTCAATTAGATGCCTTGACAGAAGACCAGAGAGGACTTTGAAGTAGCTAATTCTAAGGTTCCGTACCCAACTTACTCTAGCTTGAAGAACTTTGTGGAGGATAGGTACCTGGCACTTGAAATGGCTGCTGATCAAAAACAACAGGGTCAAAGTTCATTGCCTAACACAAGAAGAAAGATCCTAAGTTTTCTCCTAATAAGTTACAACCAACAGATTCTTCTAAACCTGCTAATGCTGTTTTACTCACTGGTACAGCTAGTAATTCTTCCAAACCTCGTTTAACTAATCAACATCAATCAAATTATCAAAACAAGGCTTTTAATCGGTTTCAACCCACCTCACAACATCAGCCTACTAATCAACATTTACCTTCTAGTCGTATTCAATCTACTAATCCTTGTTTCATTTGTGGTCAAAACCATATGTTACGGGAATGCAACACATTTAAGGGTGCTTCACCATCTGATCGCCTGAAAATGTTGAGAGACAGACAGTGGAGGGGGTGCAGAAACTGTCTGTACCTTATCACCGTACTTGGACTGCCCTTCTCTACGTACCTGTACACCACTGGCAATCTTCGTCATCATTCTTTATTTATTTATTTATTTATTTTTTTTTCCTAAGAGTTGATACAAATACATAAATTACAAAAGTAAAATTACAATTGTGTCTCTGAGTCAAAATCTTAAACTTAATTATAAAGAACAATTATTTATAAAATCGTTTATAGAATAAAAAGCTTCCGTAATCAAATATGTTTTTTATTTGCTTAGCGAATGCTGTTAATCTAAGTTTGAGTTTTAGGCTCAGGCAATTATACATTTTAATGGCAACTATTTTAGGAGATTAAAAGTTTTATGAAGTCTACAGTGAGGTACTACTACATATGGTTATATCTAGTTATAGTTATGATTAAATATTTCTATGGTGGATTTTCCGAGTGAATAACAAAGCAGTTATAAAATAAAAAAGATGGAGAGTCATAAGAGAGAATTTCTTAAAATAGGGCTTACACGTTTCAGAATATTGTAGTTAAAAATTATACGCAGGGCCTTTTTTGGAGTAGAAAAATATTAGAGCACTAGTACTGGTTCCCCACAAGGCAGCACATAAGACATTCTTGAAAAGAAGTAGCGTAGTAACTGGATATCATGGTTTTCACATCCAATATTCTGATAATTTCCTGAGTAGGAAGAGAACTGATGATAGCTTCTTTGCCAGTTTGAAGAAGTATGCTTCTCCCAGTGAGTAGAGAATCCAGAGTAACTCCAAGGAGCTTCAGCGAATTCTCTCTATCTGGCGATTTCAGCGAAAATATCAACACTTGACTCTTTCCCATCATTTAAGTGTCAGCGAATTGGTTGAAAACCAGTCTTAGCTCTACTTATAACTACATCTTTCTGATTCAATAGAGTCTGTCTATTGGCGTTCTTGATTAAATACGTTTATCGTCTGCAAATCTAATGCACCTATGGCTGAAGTCAGGAAGTCATTACAGTAGATAAGAAAAAGAACTGGGGCCTAGAACAGATCCTTGAGGAACTCCATACTGTAATTCTCTCGCGTCAGATAGTTTTCCGTTAACGTACCTTGTTGAAGTCCTTTAGTGAGATATGACAATATTGAGCTCCAAGGGAGACCCCTTATCCACAACTCAACAGCTTAATTTCAACGTCTGAAAATGAATGCAGTCAAAGGCTTTGAAATGTCACACGATAGAGCAAGCAATTCTTCTTTGTTTTCGAAAGCGTCATAAATGTCTTTGCCTATTGTTTGAAGTGCCATAAAGTAGAGCGATTTCGCTCTAAATCCAAACTGTTGGTCAGAAAAAAGTTATTTTTGTTTAAAAAATTTAAAAAAGTCTATTTTATGATTCTTCGAATATTTTTGAAAAGATTGGAACGATAGATATGGCCCGAAAATTGTTAAGATCACTCCTACAGGACCTTTTTTATATATTGGTATGACTCTACTAACTTTAAGACAAGAAGAAAATAACCTAGGAAGATACAGTTATTAATTAGATGACTTAAATAGGACTTATATAAAGAGATAATTTTAATAAATTATTAACTAAAGTAATAATGTCAAAACTATTTGAATTCTTTACAAGGATGTAATTTTTTAACTTCCACTGTCTGTGTAATTAAGATAGAAGTATTGGTTTGACAAGGAGGTGGTTGTAGATGCTGTCTAGGATAGAGTTAGATGCTTGGCAGGTTGCATCTAGGAGTAGAGTTAGATGGCTCTACCTTTATTGCATCTACCTCAACCTACACCTGCTATCAACAACTCAAGTGCTTCTCAACCTCAACAAAATAATCAACCTGTTGCTGCTCCAACGCCAACTTTACCTACAACCGTGACTTGTACTTCTACCTCCAGTAGTGATGTTCTTTTAGGCACTGTCCTGGCCCTAATAAAAGACTGCTCTGGTAATTATGTGCCTTTGAGACTTGTAGTTGACTCAGCCAGTCAATCTTCTCTCATAACAGAACGGTGTGCATCAATGTTAGGTTTTGATTTAGTCGAATCAAAACAATGTATCTCAGGTGTTGGCTCTAATCCAGCCTTCACTTCTAAGGGCAAAGTACCTTGTACCATCAGACCAAGGACTTCGTCTTCACCTGAACTCTTCTCTTATGCTGACGTAGTTCCTTCTATCACCTTTAACCTTCCTCAGCGACCCATACCTTCTAGTGTTCAACAACGCTTTTCATCTTACCAGTTAGCAGACCCAGAGTTTTGGAAACCTGGGCCTGTAGACTTCTTGGCTGGTGCTAACATGTTTGGAAGCATTGTGACTAGTGCTCCTATCATCATATCAAACAACGAACCTCATCTTATCAATACTATCTTTGGACATATCATCATAGGTCAACTGAAGTTTAACAACATCAGTTCTACTCTGCCATCTACATCTTTACTCACGACATCGACTCAAGACATTGCTCAGATTATGAACAAGTTTTGGGAAACTGAAGAAGTTGTTTCTAATATTCCTAAACTATCACCTAAAGAACAGGAGTGTGAGAACCATTTTATTTCTACCCATTCTCGCTTACCTTCTGGAAGGTATATGGTTCGCTTACCTTTCAACTCATCACCACCTCCTTTAGAATTTACTGGATCTAAACAACAAGCACTCACTCGATTTTATAATTTAGAGCAAAAATTGAGAAAGGACCAACAACTTAAAGAAGATTACCATCAATTTATGAAGGAGTATAGAGACATGGGTCACATGATACTTGCGTCAGAACCCGGAGTTTACTTTTATACCTCATCACCCAGTGTACAAAGGAGAGTTGATAAACGGAAACTGCGTGTAGTTTTTGATGCCTCAGCTCGCAGTTCTAAAGGATCACTGAACAACCATCTGCATGTAGGACCAAAGCTACAAGGCGACATCAGTGACATAACACTACGTTTTCGGCGACATCCTGTGGCATTCACATGTGATATTGTGAAAATGTTCAGGATGATAGATATTCATCCTTCTGATAGGAAATACCAACAAATAATTTGGAGGTTTAATCCTGAAGATCCGATTGAGATATATGAACTTACAACAGTGACTTATGGTGTTACCAGCTCTCCATACCACTCTATCCGTGTCCTTAAACAACTTAGCGAAGATGAAGGTGCATCCTTCCCTTTGGCAGTCACTGCTTTGGCTGAAGACACATATGTAGATGATGTGGCTACAGGATCATCATCAGTGCCACAAGCTAAAGCTTTGAAACAACAACTTATTGACCTTCTCAAAAAAGGAGGCTTTCAACTCAGCAAGTGGATGAGCAATTGCCCAGCCCTTATTGAGAATCAAGACCAGTTCAAAGTGTAGTCGACTTATCAGACGATCAGGATACTTCAGTCAAGATCTTAGGTCTTGTTTGGGATCCAAAAAAGATGAATTGTCCTATTCTATATCTCCACCTGAGCTGATATTTACCAAGAGAGGGATCTTATCTGCCATTGGCAAAATTTATGACCCATTAGGGTATTTATCTCCTATAACTTTTCTTGCCAAAACTATTCTCCAAGAGACCTGGAAAGCTTCCATTGGATGGGATGAGAAGATTCCAGAGTCTTTAGAGAGACTTTGGTCAAACTTTATCTCTGAACTCACCTACATCTCTGAAATTACAATACCTAGATTTTTAAATCACGATACCAACTCATCTCTTCAACTTTTCGGATTTTGCGACGCATCATCCAAAGGCTTTTGTGCCTGTATTTACTTGTTTGTTGAACGTCAAGACGGATCTTCTTCTACATATTTACTTAAAGGGAAAACTCGTTTGGCTCCAATTAAAACCTTAACCATACCCAGGTTAGAACTCTGTTCTGCCTGTTATTAGCTCAACTATATGTCTCAATTCAACGCTTCCGTGATCTTTTAAACATATCTAAATTTACCTTCTTCACTGACGCATCAACAGTGCTAGCTTGGCTCAGGACTCCAGCTCACTTACTCAAGATATTTGTTGCTCATCGAGTTGTTCGGATTTTGGAGTTAGTAGGTTTGGATGTTTGGCGGTATATACCAACTAATGACAATCCTGCTGACTGTGGCTCGCGAGGGCTTCTACCATCAAAGCTAGTTAAGCATAATTTGTGGTGGTCTGGACCCTCATGGATTCACCTTCCTGAAGAAGAATGGCCGACTGCACCTCTTAATATCGACTCAAAGGATCTGCCTGAAATTAAAGAACAAAGTGACATATCTTTAGTTTCTTCCATCGCAATATCATCTGACTACTTCACCTTTATCGAACGTTTTAGTTCTTACTCTAGACTCATTAGATCATTTGCAATAATCTATCGCGTACTTGCTAAGATCAAAAAATCAACTGATTACTACTCTGGTCCAATTGGTCATCAAGAGTATCTTGAAAATGAAATCAAATTGATTACCTTTCATCAGCATCATTTTTATCCCGAGGCCTTTGGTAACAAGCCTATTGGGTCAGCCTTCCTTTTATCTCTGGGAGCCTTTGTTGACCAGGTAGGATTGCTGAGGGTGGGCGGTAGGATATCTAAAGCTGACTTACCTTACGATCAACGTCATCCAATTCTCCTTCCTCGAAGATGTCATCTCACCAACCTGTTAGTCGATTATCACCACCGTACCTGCTTCCATATAGGTCCTCAGGCTCTTCAAACCATGATCAATCAACGATACTGGATACCTGCTCTCAAAAGTCTCCTAAAACAAAGAAAGAGGTCATGTATAACATGCATTAGATACTCTAAGAAAACAATAACACCACAAATGGGAAACTTACCTACTTCTAGATTCACTCAAGATCGTCCTTTTCACCATACTGGCGTTGACTTCGCGGGTCCCTTCATGTGTCGTGAGTCACGTCGACGCACCGCTACTGCTACCAAAGCATATCTTTGTTTATTTGTGTGCTTTTCAACAAAAGCACTGCACCTCGACTCGTCCCTTCACTTTCAACCGAAGGCTTTCTAGATGCTCTCGATCGGTTCGTTTCTAGAGAGGTGTCCAGCTCGAATATTTTCTGACCAAGGAACTAACTTCCTTGGAGCAGCAAATTATTTTCAAGAATTATTTGATTGGATAAAGGACCATGAGACTCAAACTTCAATCATCAATCATACCAGCTTAAAGGGTATATCATGGACCTTTAATCCACCTTACAGTCCACATTTTGGTGGGCTTTGGGAGGCCGGAGTGCGCAGCGTAAAGGCTCTTTTGAAGAAGACATTCGGGGATAGAGCTTATACTGAGAGTGATCTCAATACTGCCTTCATCAAAATTGAAGCTCTATTGAATTCCAGACCATTGCATCCTCGCTCATCTGATCCTAATGATCTGAGACCCTTAACACCAGGGGACTTCCTCATCGGGACATCTATCACTTCTATTCCAGAAGAGGACTTGGATGATATTCCGGACAACCGTCTCAACCAGTGGCAACGTATTCGCCAGCGCGTACAGAGGTTCTGGGTGAGATGGCGTCAAGAATATCTGCATACGCTTCAACAGAGGCATAAATGGGCTAAATCTTCACCTCATATCAAAGTTGGGGATCTCGTCCTTATGACCGATTCTAACCATTCACCTCATGATTGGCCTCTAGCCAGAATATTAGAGGTTCATCCAGGAACTGATGGCATAGTTCGAGTGGTGACTCTTAAAACTAGTAAAGGTGGTACTTACAAGCGTCCAGTAGTTAACTTAGTATCCTTAGAAGATGCTGTAAGTCCTTCTTCTCCTCCATCATCATCAGAAGACACCTCTAATACCATCTCTCCAGTTTAACCTCGGTGAAATTTGGTGGGCGGTATGTTTAGGCTTTGTATAAAATTTCACCTATCTTTTTCAGATATTTATTTTAATTTTATTTTTTCTTTTACTGCATTTTTCTCCTTCCTTTAGTTTTAAGTCTTAAATTATCTTAAAAGTTGAGAACCAGTTAGTAAACTTACTAGCTCCTAGCTTAACAATTTAAAAACACTATATCATAGAACTATTATGATCCATGTGTATTTATGTAATTAAAAAATTTAACTCCACTAATTCATACTTTCCAAACAAAGTAAAGCAACACTTTTTGTAGTTGGTAAGTTTAAAGAACAACAATATTCCTACTTAAAAATTGAATAAATAGGACTTTATAGACTTGACTTAAACTAAAGAAATGAACTAATATATTTGTATACGTAAAACATGTATGTTGTATTGCCTGTATTATGTTGCTTTGTATGTGCTTTTCATGCATATTACAGTAAAAATAAGTAAAGTTAGTTGTCCGAGTATTTGAATACCAGTTCAATTCTATTTTCATTTAATATTCAACTTTATAATACAAGGCCAATGTTTCATAGTAATACTTTATTTTTAACCCCAAGCCAGATCAAATACCTCAACCTTTATGTTGTTTATCTTACTTTGTTATTGTTACACAAGTTGCGTGGAGCTAATGATGTTTAATTAAGCTCTACAATAAATAAATAAATAAGTAAAACCTATCTATAAAAAAGAAGTAATTATAGTTGATGATTTAAATATAATTTTATCATAGATCCATTATGATTCGTTGTATTACGTAATTAACAACTTATCTACACTTAATTCATGCTTCCAAACAAAGTTAAAGCAACACTTAATTGGTAACTTTAAAAGATACATTTTTTTAAATAAAAAAATATAAAAAGCAAATCAAATGATAAAATTTAAAACATAACCTGACTTAACAGTGTTGCCAGGGTAGGGATTTTTTTGTTACTTAAAAAAGGGATTTTTTGTTAAAAAAAGAGAGTTGAAAGCATTGAGATTTTGGCGAGCTGTCAATTGATTTTAACTGTGTGTTATACTATACCAAAAAAAGTATTATTGTAAAAATAGAAAAAACTATGATTTTTTTATTTGATAATCCTTCCAATTAATTGAATAGAGATAGAAAGTGTAAAGTACGATAATTAATCAAATATAATAAAAGTGTAAGAAGAATAACATCGTTCCATATCACGGGGATGGAACGATGTTTTGGTCAGGGGGGAGTTTGTAGATTCTCTAATGTCTAATAAAGAATAATAGCAAAATATATCACAAGCCACCTCCGTGGCCGAGGTCGTTAGTCTTTACACTGACCTTTGACATCAAGGAGGTCTGGCGATCGCATCCCAGTTTTCGGTCTCAGTTTATAGAAGATTATTGTTTAGATAAAATATCGCCAACTTTAGAATATACTTTGAGCGAAACACGGTTGCTGTTACCACCCGAGGTTGTTCCCTCAGGGGTTATCCCTGATGAACCGCAAGGTTCTAAACCGGCATCATCATTATTATTATTATAATGTATCTCAAGCAACCAAAGCTTAAACCCTTGTGTCTTTTAGGGCAAGACACAATCCAAAATCCTAAGGAGAAGGTTCAGTATTTATTGAGAATTTTTACTAATAACATTTCTGTATATATAATCTTCAACTTTACTTTATTTTAAATAACAGTCAGCCAAAACCACTACCATTATATGTTAAAAGCGTCAATACTTTGAGACTGCACAGTAAGATTTTACCTGAAACTAGCTGAGATTGGCTGCAGTATGAGACAGGACCAACTTTTTCAAACAACTTCAATATTTTTATATAAAAATAAATTAAAGACTGCATTGAGACAAAAGAGAGACAAAGAAATCTCAACTTATAAGGCAAATTATAAGAAAACAATTTTTTTTTGGACGGATTTTATTACTTAAAACATTTTAAGAATTAAAATATCATATAAGAGTCACAATATACACAATAATCCTGCATAGAATTTCAATAAAGACAAAATATACAAAACAAAAATATATATCTTAACTACATACTTCTCAAGACAAAAACAAATAAAAAATGTATTTAATTATTTGATTAAGATCAACAATGAAAAACTGAATACTGACATTTCAGTAAGAATTAGAGCCCCACTAAACAGTAAACACTTGCTGAGCAGTCTACCAAAACTAACAACCATATGACTGTTTTATGGGGAGTAACCAAAAATATAACACTGTGATTGAATGAACCCAGGGGTGTAACTACAGCATTGGGGGCCCCTCTCCCATATATATAAAATATATCTTTACCTATTTTTAGGTAAAGAAATTGATAAAACTCAAACATGAGGCCCTGTAATTAGATGATCTTAGAAAGACTTAATAAGATTAAACGCAGGGCTCCATTTTTAGGTGAAGATATAGTATACAACTCTTATAAAGAGCACCTCGAATTAATGATTTTAAGACAGGCTATACTAATCTCTAATAGGGCATGAACCCATTTTATTAGTAGGTTTAACTTTTTTATTATATCTTTTTGACCACTGGGGGGCCCCCCGCATAGCGGGCCAATTGGTACGCCACTGAATGAACTCACTGTCCATTATAAATAAAAATAAATAAATTATTGTTAATTTAATTTTACAAATTTACTTAACATTTTAAATGAGCTCCTAGTTTTAAATTACTTACAAAAAAATGAACCTATTACAGCGATTGTTTACTTACTTATCATCCGCAGCTCCTCGATTTAAAGGTAAAAAACCATTGAGATGTTATTAATAGAGACTGCAGGCTTATTAGTTTAATTAAAATTTAAATAAAGTAACTAAGAACACCATTGATTATTAATACAATAAATTAAGCAGCACCTAATTATAGAAAGTTATGTAACAGAGTGTTTATAATACAAAAATAATCAGTGAGTGAAAAGCTGATGGTTGGTTTATAATAACACTCTTGGAAGAGGGTAATGAGGTTACGTAGAGCCTTGAGAGCCCTGAAAAAATGTTTTGAGCCGTCCAATGTATTGAGACAGGTAGTAATATATATCTACCATATCTAGGAATACATCTCCATGCGAAAAACTTGGAAATATTATGTATTTAGAAAGATTAGTAAGAGAACTTTTAAAACAAATTACATTTTCCAAAATTACTTCTAGGTTATATCAAGACTTTCAATAGGTTGTCTCTTGGCTTTCACTAAGTTGACCTGAACTCAAATTCAAAATTAATTGAGGCCTTTTCTAACCTTGCTCCCGTTTCAATTTTAAGGTATTTATCATATTTAGGTGTTCAAGCAACCATCATTCCCAGCTAGTATTCATTACAAACCATTAAATATAAAAATAACCTAAACATTTTTTTTACTAAATCATTTGTGAGCTGCATCATGTATTTTCAGGCTATTTTTTGTAGAAAAGTGTTACTTTTGGTTTGTGTTTTTTTTTGTTTACCAAACCATAAAAAACTAAGAAGCAGAACCAAAATATAACTAAAAGTTCTGGTGGAGGGGGGGACGAAAAGACCTCACCATTGCAACCTGGTGTTGAAAATAAACCCTAGCTGAATACCAAATTAGGAACTAGAGACAATCTAGTGGTTAATCTTTTATAAACATAATTGAACAGTGGGTTTACATCTATAACATAGATAAAGCAAAATATCACATTTTCTTTTCAACAGCATTATATGACAACTATATTACAGTCTATCGACTACTTTAAAAATCTTGACAGGTCAATTTAGGCACCGCCGATTCTAAAAAAAAAATCCCTGCAAGAAGGGAGTGGGAAAAAACTATGCAAACAAATCAGGTTATTTCACCCATATTTTCTTGGCGATGTTTTTTTTTTACATTTGTTTTGTGTAGTTTTATTTCATAATATCATTTTTATGATTAATTTGAAAGTAGATATCAAAACGATGTAAACAAAAGAAGAACCACAAACAAAGTGAAAGATTGCCATTTTCCAACTGCGTTTGTGGTGCAGGGAAAAAGTCCCAACTGCGTTGGGATTTTTTTTCTCTTTTCAAGTGAAGGGTAGGCAGCAGCTTCTGTAATTGGTCAATCCCCAAAATGCCAATGACCTAGAGGATTTTTAAACTAAACGATAGACCGTATATCACTACGCATTTTTTCAATACATTTCATAATTCTAAAGGATTATTATAACTTTTTTAAATTTGGACAATAAAATCTATAATAATAATGATGTCCATTTCATTTATTTATTTAATTTTATTAGCAAATTTTCTTTTGAAAATTTCACTTATAAGAAGAGTGGCATGGCTGGAGTGGGTCCCAAAATTAGTTTTAGAGGAAAAAATAGGTTTATATACGTATATATAGTGTGTGGATTTCTAGTTTTCCCTGATATTGAACTTATATTATATTTTTTTTTATATAAATTCCTTTATTTTCTATGTATATATAACAATAATATAATTATACAACTAAAGTTATTTTGCCCACATTAAAAGAGAAAACCCCTTGAGCTATGTGGGCATAAAATATTCTAGAGTTGCTTTTATAAAGGCTCAACAGGCTGAAGGATCGAAACTGTGAGGGGGTTACAAACTAATTCTTTAAAGAAGTGGATTACTTACTAAGTTTTAACAATTGGTTCTCTTCTCCCTCTGTAAAGTCACGAGGCAGTATTAATATTATTTAAAAGGCTCAAACTGAGATAAAAATGAATTTTTTATATTTTTTAACTTAATTATTAAATTAAGTAAATTGAATTGAATTAAATTTTTATATTTAATTTGTAAGATAACAGTTTACAATGTAACCTGACTACAAACCCCGCCCTATTTCCATTGAACCACCAAAGTCCAATCTACCGATGGATTCTCAGATAAATTAAAAGACAAGCCCTGAGATTCCAAAAGTGTTAAGTACAAATCCAATCTGAAGACCCATCTTTCTATCTCTGAATATTTTAGTGAATTTAAAAAAAAATACAAATATTAGCCATTTACAATTCAAGTAATTAAAATCATAATACCCGCATACAACATAAATAATAATAATATAAATATTTACATTGAATTAAAACTATAATAAAACCTCTTCCTCAGGGAATTGGCTTAAAAGGAAATAAACAAAAATATAAATACATTTTACTTAATACTTGATAAATAAATATATAATGGCAAACTGTTTTGTTCAAACGGCAGAGAAAGCATCAATGCTCTGAACCAATTCCTTTTCAACTCCTTCCTTTTAAATAGTTAATAATTTTAGATCTACAACATTTCATTATTTAACTTTTATAAAAATACAATTATTTTTAAATCAGAATATAGAATGAAAAAATTGAACGGCTCCAATTTTGAGCCAAGAAAACCAAATTTTTTAAAAAAAACTTAATTTCATGCTTGTATTATAAACATTACAAATAAAAATTATTTGACTACAAAAATATGCTAAAATACTACATACTATAAAACATTATTATTGCCAAGTGAAGGATGAAATGATTACGTCAGATTGTTTACATCATTATTTCCATTTCACCTTTTTAAAATTATAGTAGTATTTATAATTTTCATATTATTTCTATTTTAGTGGAACTAACCTGCCATCAAGTGAGAAAGCCTTACGGTCATATGCTCCTTCTATATTAGTATTATTCTAACATTGTTACTCTGTAGTTAAGGAAATTAACCATATAAATAGTAATAATTACTAAAGCAGAAATGTATGAAAACAAATTACAGGGTTCAATAAAACATTCTAAATTTAAGTAAAAATAAAGATATTTGAAAACAAATTAAAGTAAACATTGTACATAAAAGAAAGGGGTTCACAATAATTTTATTGGCAAAGCGCATTTAACCTAGTGACCATCATCAGCGCGATGTGGTTAAATAAATAAAAAGGTAAAAGAATGAATTTATGGTTTAGCTGTAAATATTATATTCAGACTCTAATATCTGATTACGGTGTCCAGCTAGGTTGAAAGCCCTTTGACAATAAAGTTTTAATCTGGAGAGAGGATTTTCATCACCAATCATAAATAATAAATATCAATTCTAACATAAACTATGGTATATATCAACTAGTTTTCAAGGCCCAGCACCATATTTGAGTCAAAAAAATTGAAGGATTGCCAACACCTTTCCACAGACAAAAAATTCCCTAGTTCTAAACTTCTTCTAAAACAAAACTAAATAAGATTAAAATAAATATTTCTTTTAAAAAAGTGAATCTCTAGAAATTTGTTAAATCATTTTAGTACTTAGCTTCATTTGTAACATTTATATCTCCATGACAACTAGGGAAATTAATTTAGTTGGTAATCATGTGTTTTCACTATGACTAATTGGTGGGAGCCAATAAGCGAAGATATCACTCACAAACTGAGCTAAGAAAACTAATAGACACACCATAACTTAATAGTAAGTTCACTTACAAAGTCAGTACAGTCTGACATTCCTAATTTCTTAAAAGTTTTATATGATAAATTGTTTAAAATCAAAATAATCACACAAACCCAATGTATAGGACACGCTTGTGATTTAGACTTCTCAATCAGTTTTGAATTTAAATAAAACAAAATTTTGAAAGTTACTAAAAGATCAAGTCTTTGGCTAATACCGACAGACAGCACTGCTCCTCCCTCACTATATTTATTCCCTTATTGCTTTTCTACAGCCAAGAAAATGCTTCTTGGGCATCAGAGGAAAAACAGGAGAAGTCCAAAAAGATATATATATATAAATATATATATATATATATATATATATATATATATATATATATATATTATATTATATATATATATATAACTGTGTGTGTGTACAAGTATATTTGTTCCTAACACACAATGACATTTAAACACTTTTTTTGAATCTGAGTAGAACTTGGCACAAAAACCAACCTCATAAATGTCCAGAACCCTATTGCTTATGGAATGTGTATGACGTCATTAACCCACAATAATTATTCAGCAAACATTTTAAAAAATCACAAAACCTAGATATGTTACCTGACTGAGTTGATATTTAATACACATGTACTACTATGCATGTTAACCACATATCCAGGAAGTTACATTTCATTATCCGCTTTAGTTCCATTCTTATTGTTTATAACCTTACGCAAACAGATCATGTTTTTTTTGACAAATACAATTGGAGATCCACTCATGTCATAGCAGTATGTCACTTCTATGCATCAAAACTCCAGGGTGTTTACCTCAGACAAATCGTGGTTGTTTCGTAGCATTTTGACACTTTATTAGTTCTATAAGGACAACAACTATTTGGCTGCAAAGCACCGAAGGCATCTTACTTTTTTTAAAGAAAAATTTACCACTACAGCTCTTTACTAAAGCAGTAATTTGTAATTTTGTTAAAAAACAAACAAAATTAAATGGAAACATAAGAAGGGAGCAGGTACTGTCTTAATTAAAACTAAACTATATCTACAAGTCTTTTCTTAACTTAAATAAAATGGAATGTAAAACAAATATAAAATAAAAATATTTACATGCATTAAACCTAGTTATACAAATACACACGCAGACGTTAACTTAGCATCTTATATCTAATTAAAAATACAACAATGCGACATTTATAGGGTCCACATTATAACACAAAGTTACTTAAGTTTTGTTTACAAAATTATTTTTACAAAAGTTTTGTTTACAAAATTAAGTTTGACATATTTAACATTAAAATTAATTTAATATTTTATACTGATGAGCTCAGTAAAAACACTAATTATTTAGAAAGTTATAAATTAAAAAAAATAGATGCTTAATTATCATTTCATACTTTTTAAACACTAAAAAGTAAAAAAATAAGTTGTTCTGTACAAATACAAAAATAATTACATTACAATTCTTAATTAGTCAAAATAAATTTGCTATTAAATTAAATTAATAATATGACACTTTTGAGTGATCTTTTCATTAAAATAGTGTAAAGTTTATAAAAACTTTAATTTTAACTTAATAAATAGTCCATGTTGCATTGAAGGCACAAGAGGGGGAAGGACAAATTTTTCTTTAGAGGGAACAATAATCTTAGTTGAGAGCACATTTTTTTTTTTGGGGGGGGGGGAGTAGGACAATATGGTTAGGAAGGATAGGAAATTATGGTTGGGGGTAGAAAATACTGGTCAAGGGGGAGGGGGCGGACGGTAGGAAAATAAAATTACAGCCTAGCTTAAAGAGAATTTAAAGCAATTCTTAGTTGCTGTGAAGTGGTCACCAAACGCTATAAGTTCTTTAGAAATTTAGCTCTGGGTGGCGTTTTGGATCTATTATAACGTTTTGGATCCATTATAACACAGAATATGCAGTATCAAGAGATGCCTTCATTAGTTCAGAAACTTTTTAATGAAACGGCACCACCAATACATTGTTGGTAGATTGCTCTGACTGGTACTATAAAGATAGGGGATGTTGGATTGAAACAAAGAGATAAACTACCAGCTCAATCTATTGACATCAAATGACACTAATGTTGAGCTCTCTAGGTATACTACATACTCTATACTGTAAACAACAGATATTAATTTATTTCAAGGGAATCATGACGACAGCTATACTTCATTTGTTATAAAATACAGCAGTTTACAAGAAAAATGAGATGAAAAGAATGGAGATATAGCACTTCCACTACTAACTTCTGATGTTGCTCCCTTGATACCAAGTTACATGGAAGAGAGTCATATTGCACATCTTATATATTATATATATACTATACATATTATACACATATTATATATATATATATATAAGTTGTATGTATAAATCTTCTTTTATATAATAGAGAGTTGAAGAAGTTTTTCCTTATTCAGAGTTGACATTATCTCTCCAAGGGGAAGGCGAAGAGCTGAATGAGTCTCTCCTTGTACCCAGTTGACATCATCTCTCCACAAGGAAGGTGAAGACCTTAATGTGTCTTTAGTAGAGGAAAGTTTAATGAGTCAACACATAAACACAGCGGAGAAGTCTATGACTCTCTTAAGAAATAGTGGAGTGTATGAGTCTTTCCTAGTATATAGTGGAGTGTTACAAGATTATCTTCTCATACAAAGTGGAGAGTTATATTAGTCTTTCTTCAGGAGGTGGCTTCATGACATTATCAAGCTCCACTCTGGGATTGCAGTACTCCTGTGAAGATGGGCTGTAAGTGCCCCTAGTGGCACGCTTCTTTCTCGCCATCATGAGGAACACGGAGAGACTAACAGCACCAGCTATGACGAGCATAGCAAGCAAGGGACCCACTATTATAGCTATGTTGCGAAGATGTGCTGAGCCCAGTTCCAGCACCTGAAAACACAAACACATGAGTTTTACATAAACATCTGGGAGTAGAATAAATAGTTCACCAAGACTCTAAACTCAGCTCAATTGAGCTTTTTTAAAATTTGCTAAAAATAGGTCTGTCATTATTCCCTTAACAAATTTTCGTTTTCAGGGTATTTTTGAACTTTAGATGCCTCGACCTCCAGTGCCAAGTCCTCAGCATCCAGTGCCAAGTCCTCGGTCTCCAGTGCCAAGTCCTTGGCCTCCAGTGCCAAGTCCTCGGTCCCCTGTGACATCCTTCTTGACACTTTTGGTCACAGTACAAATGAGGTCCATTCTTAATCCCAACCCACCTCAATAATAATAGAGTGGATACATTACCTCAGTGCAGTTCTTTCCATGGTAACCATAGCTGCACTCACAATCATAGTCAGACATGCTCTCGCATGCAGGTTTGCATGTACCTCCGTTCTCACACATATTCACCTGCATACAGAACAAACTATATTCTTACACATACAGTACATTAGTATTTACTTAGTGGAACTATATTAATTTATTTATTAATTATTTATTTAATTTTATTATTTTTTTAAATTTAAATTTATTTTTTATTTAATTAATTTATTTTTATTAATTAATTAAATTCAATAATTTTATTAATTCATTTTATTAATTAGCTCTATGGCATGCTGTCATTTATGTGATTCATTGTTATTTACTAGATTTATTAGTTATTAAGTAGTTATTAAATATTAAGACGATTCTATGTACATTTTGTATATTATGGAAATAAAGCTATTTATTTATTTATTTATAAGACCTGTTCTCGGGAGATTACACAAGTTAAGCAGCATTTAGAAAGGTCAGGACTTAGATGGGTGCTAGCCATTTATAATGCGAACTAAGATTTTACACATAAAAAACAAACGCTGAATAAGTCTCTCCAGAAATCGTTTATTATAATAAACAGAGCCGGCATTCGATCTCTCGATCATCATCAGTGCCGGTGAGAAGAAAAGCAGAGGCTTTAATCAAACCCTTCAATTAGTCATATAGCAGACTGATACCGGTCCACGTAATAAATAATAATTATTTTCTTATATATTTATATTTTCTTAATACTAATTATTATCTTTTGACCTTGTTATTCCTCCTATTTTACTTAAGAAACTCAATTATCATGGTTTTGATGAACTTAGTCTCAATCTTATAGAAGAATACTTATCAGGTTGGTTCCAGTTCGTCGATTATAACTGATCTGTATACGAGCTAATAGACATTTTAAGAGGGGTTAAACAAGGTTCTGGTCTAGGTCCATTCTTATTCTTACTCTATATCAATGACCTTGCATTCGCCATAAAGTTAGCAAATGCCATAATAGGTATTTTTGATTATGACATTATAACCCTGATTTCTGCCACTTCAAAAAAAGACCTTGAGTTATCACTAATCAGAATATCAGCTTTAATAGCTGATTGGTGAGCAGCCAATGGCTTAGTGCTTAACCTGGACAAAACTCAAGATTTAATCATCTCTCTTACAACTCCGTGCAGTAATTCAGTGAAGTTTTTGGGGATTCAGATCGACAACAGATTTTCATGGAACTGTCATACAGATATAGTGGCCTCAAAACTATCAAACTGTTTGTTTATGCTACGTAGATTTTCTCTCAGTACTTCATACCTAATCAGAAAGTTTAGTTATGTGCAGTGTATACTTTAGCTGCTTTATGAGTAGACTTAATTATGGAATTATTATGTGGGGCAATAATCTCAGACTATGGAGATACGACAATTTAAACTAAAAAAAAAAAAAAGCTGTAAGAATTATATTATTTTATATGTTATTTTGTAATAATTTTTGTAAAATTTGTTTGTATTTTTATAGATGACAGATGTACTACCATTTTGTGGATTTTACAATAAACTTATTTATGTATTAAAAGTGGTAACAAAATAAACATATTTGTGTAATAATTACCAAAAGCTGGCATAACTGGCATAGTTACCAAAAGCTGGCATAACTGGCATATTTACCAAAAGCTGGCATAGTTACCAAAAGCTGGGATAACTTGACTTACAAGAAGTAGAGACATCCCAATTGTTTCATATGCTGTACTTCTATAATAATAGTATAATAAATGGGTTTTACAAAAAATTTTAATAAAAATGGACTTACGAGACAGGGGTTGGCAAGGGAACAATTCATGCCGCAGAGTTGCTGGGGGCACTCGCACATGTAACTCCCGATTGTGTTGATACACTTGCCCTGACCACAGTCGACAATGGTGCACTCGTTGATATCAATGTCACACGTGTTACCCGTGAATCCGGTGCCGACACAGTCACACGTGTAGCGTGCTATGCCGTCTATACACGTGCCTCCGTGCTTACAAGGCCCACTCTCACATTCGTTGACATTAATCTCGCACAGCGGACCAGCGTAACCACTGCTACATTCACAAACAGGTTTCTGTAACATAACATACCCCGAATAATATAGAACAAATAAATAAATTTTACTGTAAAAAATGTGCCACAAACAAAAGGATTAATAATTCTTCATTAAAGTGTTAATTTTTTCATTCATATTCAGTGGCCTTGATGTGCATGATGTCTAGCCAGCGGCAGACAAATAAAATGATAAACCCTGTAAGTCCATTTGATACCCCTCTAGTAAAAAAAAAATTTTTAACTTATTTGAACTGACTGGTATGATTTAATTTTTTTTAAGAACTATTGATTTTTTATTATTTGTGAATTTAAATAAAAGCTATGGAGGCTGTTGGCATCATTGGTGGGACTAGGAGTGCCTGTATATGACATACAAGCACTCTAGTGGGAATTGGAACATGGGAGTATATTTTATGCTTTTCAGAGTTAGGCCAAGAACCCTGTAGTTTTTGTGCATGATATGAAACTGCTGAATCACAACATACAATTTCATCAACGTGTGTAAACCAAAATCATCAGGAGATTGAGAGCCTGAAAATGATGATTATAAAACGGGAACAGCTATAAAAAAAACAAAGGAGAGGAGATTTCAGAGCTTAGTATAAGTAATGAAAATCCTAAACATAAAAGTTGAGAAAGCTGATGCAGCCACTCATAGCAAGGAGATAGAAGCTAAACATAAAAAGCCAAGAGTTATGTTGGGTGACAGTCACCTAAGAAATATGACAACCATTCTCATGGACCTACATTCCAATGTAACTTTTTTTACTTTTTAATGTACCCTGTTTCTTCAATCCATCAGCTTTAATGTCTGATTTTATTGAAGCAATAAATCAACTAACAGCTGACTACTCAAAAGAAGAATTCATTGACATTTTAGGAGGGACTAACGACTTAAGTCAACCTTTAGCTACTAATCTGACGTTACAGCAAGCCTTTAAAAAAATTCTAAATTGTAAGCACACCAATTTTGTAGTTAATGAAATAGTTCATTATAGCACAACAAACAGTAATGGCACATATATAACTCTTCTCTTAGAAAACAATAACGGAACATAGCAACATAAAGAGGTAACTCACCATGGAATTACTCTGGCAAACGCCATTATTCTGGCAGGGTGTTATCTCACAGAAAGCTTTCTCACATGTTGTTCCTGCGAATCCTTCCTCACACACACAAGTAAAGTTGTCTTTTGTAGCAGTATCTACAACACACACAAACACTTGTAATTATACAACCAAAGTATCAAATGTATTACACGAATGTATATATAATATTATAATATATATATATATATATATATATATATATATATATATATATATATATATATATATATTATATATATATATATATATATATTGATATAAGATTGAAGTCATGCCATATCTCACACTCCTTAGGGAGGAAAATAGCATTCACAGTGTGAAATAACGAGAATATATTAAGAGCTATATTAAGGAGAAGATAAAACAATGATGAATCAGATATAACTATCACTAATCCTAATAAAAATACTTTTGATATGAATGATAATTATTCATTACCCACAATATACAAAAGTAATATACTTTCCTGCATAAAATAATATTAAAGAACACATATTTAATAAAATCTTAAAATGATTAATAATAAAAAAAATTATTAATAATTAAATGACTTAAACTAAAATAAAAATTAAACATAAATAAATTTAATAAAAAATTAAAATTCAGTAACAATAAAATAAATGAATACATTTTATCCATAGCAGAAAAATTAATCATAACTTAAATATTTGTAGGCAGGGAAATGCTATTTTGTTGGTATGACACTAGAATAATAAAAATAGGTAAAAAAAAAATCAGTCAGGTTAAGTATTACCTGCATTAGGACTAAAAGTTACTTTTAAGATACACGGGTTTTATTCTAAGAAGAAATAAAATTCTGTTTAAATTCTCTTTCGGTTTTATTCTGTTTCTCAAGCAGCATTACCTGAGCTTTAACTTTATCTGACTTTTTTTTTGAATTTTTGACTAATAGGGTTTATATGTCCGTATTCTGAATATTTGTTGGAAATACATGTGAATTTTTTCAAGTTTTAGTTTTTTCCAAGTTCGGGGGCTAAATTTAAAAACTAGTCAGTGAAATTCCACTTTCCTGCCTTACTATATAAAAAATTATTAATTTAATAAATTTAGTTAAGGCGGTCCCTTAGACACTAGAATTTTTATTTATCTTTGTCATTTATTTATTGTATTAATTAAATTAATACGTTGTGATTTATGAATATTGAAACCAAGGGGCATCTAATCTAAAGAAGTAACTACAAGATAACTTCTTGTAAGGAAGTAATCACAGGTAACTAAATTGAGTGAAACTGCATCATGAAATCTAAATATTATAACGAATAAGTTGTAGTTAAGTGAAATTTATTTTAAATAACGGAAGCGATATTATTACCACAAAATTACAAAACTTTTAACAGGGAAACGTTGATAAAAAAAATAATAAACTCAATTTTTGAAGTCGACAATAATCCACTGCAATAAAAACTAAGGTGGAGTTATATATGAGGTAACTCTGATAAGAAGTGATAAGAGACAGGTTGAGTAATAGCTCGCTATCAAGGCAAACTTTATTAAAGCTGGCAACACAGTAATAACAATGACTATTTCTAATTTTACACTTTCAATGTCAATTTCAAATGTTAAAATATGATTAACATTGAAAATCATGAATTATTTTGTTTTAAAAACTTATTAGAATATTAAGTACTTAAATGAGTCTTAAATATACTCTATAATTAAAAATAGAGAAAAGTACTAAATGATGTCTTAATATAGTACTCTATTGTAAAATACTTAAAGTGTCTTAATATAGTACTCTATAATTAAAAATAGAAAAAAAGGTACTTAAAGATGTCTAATATATACTCTATTGTTAAAAATAGAGCAAGAGTACTTAAAGGATATATAGTACTCTATAATTAAAAATAGAAAAAAGTACTTAAAGGATGTCTTAATATAGTACTCTATTGTTAAAAATAGAGCAAGAGTACTTAAAGGATGTCTTAATAAAGTACTCTATTGTTAAAAATAGAGAAAGAGTACTTAAAGGATGTCTTAATAAAGTACTCTATTGTTAAAAATAGAGAAAGAGTACTTAAAGGATGTCTTAATAAAGTACTCTATTGTTAAAAATAGAGAAAGAGTACTTAAAGGATGTCATAATAAAGTACTCTATTGTGGAAAATAGAGAATAAGTAGTTAATTTCTTTTAAGGAGTTCGCTTTTAGTACAAGAAGTACTGTAAAACACAAAACTTACAGTCATTTCAAAACATTTGACTAACTATAGAAAGAACAATAATACACTTCACCCAAATTGGATGAGACATTGAAGTTATTCAAACAAAATAATAAAATTAGAGAAAATCAAAATATTATCTGAGAAAAGAACTCACTGATCTGGTCGATGCACTGTGCGTTGTTGTGACAGGGCATATTGTCGCAGGTGACCAAGCGTATCTGTTCACACGTGTCTCCCACAAAGTCCTCGGTGCAGTTGCATTCGAACGCAGCTAGCTTGTCTATGCAAGTCCCTCCGTTCTTACAAGGCTCTGACGCACACTCGTCTATCTCCTTGTCACAGCTGGAAAGACAAAACATGGAATAAATATCTTATTTAGTATAAATTTATTGTAAACCATATTGTTAATATTTCAACAAGCGTAAGCTTTCAGAAATAAAAAATGCATTTTTTTTAAGTTTACTAAAACAAGCAACAGATCACAACTTATTTACTTTTAAGCCACAAAAAGACGAAGTCTAGGCACTTAAATGGGATTTTACAGCTGAGTTTGTTAATTGGCAAGAAGTAGCTAACAACAATTATAAATTCTTAAAGCAATAATAACAATTTACTTCATGTGTGCATGTGACCTTTCTCCAGACAAAATATAATTTGAAATTTATTGACTAGTATTTACGGGGTAAAGAATTACTTTTGCTCCATAGGGACTAAAAAGTAATTCCTTTTAAGGGTGAGAGTTTCTGAGTCGTATGAGGGGTGGGGCTGCATTTTCTATTTTTATTAACTGTTTCTTTTTCATCACTATGATATTTGACTTAAAGACATTTCTTTAAGTAATTTTTTTAATACAATTATTTATTAATTTTTATTCTCTAGTTAAACATTCTATATAAACTTTTAAAGACACGACTTTAGTTCAATCAATCTGTAAAGTTTTAAGCTCATAAAGTATTACGCTCAACAATAAACAAATTTCCGCTGAAATAAAATCTCATTTTACATCCTGGTTACGTAATCAACTATAATTTTTAAACCTGTTTTTTTCATTCCTCACAAGATTTTCTTGTTAATTTTTTTAATCATTTTTACAAATCTCAAGAAAATAGTTGTAAATTTATATATACTTTTATTTAAAAATTAGCTTTAAAGCTAAAAATTTAGGATTTAACTGAATCATCTTTGTTTTTAAACCTTGAAAGTTGTTTATTAAACCTTGAACTATGTTTTTCAAACCTTGAACTTTGTTTTTTAAACCTTGAACTTGTTTTTTTAAAACCTTGAACTTTGTTTTAAACCTTGAACTTTGTTTTTAAACTTTGAACTTTGCTTTTAAAACCATGAACTTTGTTTTTCAAACCTTGAACTTTGTTTTTCAAACTTTGAACTTTGTTTTTCAAACCTTGAACTTTGTTTTTTAAACCTTGAACTTTGTTTTTTAAACCCTGAACTTTGTTTTTTAAACCTTGAACTTTGTTTTTTAAACCTTGAACTTTGTTTTTCTTTAACTTAAAATAACTAAAAAAAGGTTTGTTACTGACAAGGAGCCTTGCCAGCCAGGCTGACAGGCACAGGAATAGTTGTTGATGCCATCGATACAGGTTGAGTTGTTCTTACAGTCATTCTCAAGGCACTCATTGATGTCTTTTGAGCAATCGTCTCCCTCGTAGCCAGCGACACACTGACACGCATACGTCTCAGTCGCATTGACACACCTGTACAAAAACATCACACTCCACTCTAATATCCATCCATAATTTGAATTGTTTAAAGTAACACTGTATAGAAAGACCATACCCCTACCCATGCAATCCAAAACTAACAGAAATGTTGAATTGGAGACAAACAGATTAGTACCAAACTGGAAAATCTCAATTTTATATTTTTATGAGTATTTAGACCCATACTCAAAGAGATATAGAAAATAGAGGATTCCAATCCTCTATTTTATGGGTTTCATTCATCATGGAGTAATTTAGAATAAACACTGGATTAGATGCGTGTGAAAACAGAAAAAGAGTAAAGTGTAAATAACCTTCCGAGGTAATCTAAACATTCATAACTAAACAAAATAAATAATAATTCACAATTCACCAACAACAATTTTGTACAATTGATAAATTTTTGTTGGAATAAGTAATTCTTTTACGGGATCCAGTATGTTTTGAGGCAGCCCCTTTAAAATTTTGTGAAAAATATCAAATTTTAATTGATTGAGGTTAGCCTTAATCTTTATTAAAATTATGAAATTATTGCTTGGAATTTAACTAATTTTTTTTTGTTCTTTGTGGCATTGGTCTACTAGGACCATACAGCCATGGAACACTTATTTTATACTTTTAAATTTAACTAATTAATTACAAATTGATTAGTATGTGCCATCTTTTGCAAAAAATCACAGAGGCAATTGCAAGTTTTTAATTATTTTTGTTCAAATCAAGTGCATACATACATCATCTTTCAGTCAGCACTAGTGAATCTGATTTTGGACAATATACAGCATAGTAATTACTACAACCAGAGCTCTGATCAATTAATTTCTTAGAAACTAATGAATTCGTTTTTAGCATCTTCTCAATGAAAAATGATCTTATAAGATTGGGGTCTTGGAGGGGGGAAAGATGATTTTTTGGGAGGGGCGACTTTACTGATCAAGACTATTTAAATACTTTTGAGGTTTATATATATTTATATAAACAATGACAATTTTTTTATTGTGAAATAAATCATTAAAAAAATCCACATAATTGTGGATGAAAAAGTAAGGTGAACAACAAACACTTATAAAGTTGTACTCATAGTTGTGCTTTATGAGCACAATACATTTTTAACATTTTTTTATTGAATAATACAACAACAATTTTTGCTACAAGTATTAGGGTTGATGCAGTTTTAGTGGCTTGGAAAGGCTTGTTAGAGAAACAATTCAGTAATTGCACTCAGGTCAATACATATTAAAACGCAAAAACTACCACTAATATTGCATTTTATTGTTAAAAATTGCATAGAGTTTATTTTATTTAATATTTATAAATATTTAATATTGATATCATACAAATTATAGTTATCACATATTATTATAATCCCAGCATATACCCTCAGTTAATATAGATTATAGTAACTATTGTTACATCTCCACCACTTGAGGTTGCTTCTGCAGGGATTATTCTTGACATCACATGACTCCAAAGAGACTTAAACTATTAGAGGGAGGATACAACAGTTCTTATCATTCCTTGGGTAGCTAGGTGCCTTAATGGTACATTGGTGACGTCATTTTTTTATTTTTCCTAATAATTACAATTTCATGTAAATATTACATTATTTTTCAACTATTTTGTTTTAAATCAAGTAAAATGAATTTAAAATAAGTTTTAATTATTATCTATTGCATGTATTCTTTAATTGTTAGTTTTGAATAAAGTGGTTTAATGTGGCATCACTGAAAAATGTCCGCCGTTAGAAGAATGCATGCTACAATAGAAGTTGTAGAGAGTAGGGGAGTATCTATTCTTTCTCTTGGGAGACTATAGTAGGAGTAAGTACAGTTAGGGCACCTATGGAAACTGTCTCACTTCCAGACCCCTTATCACTGTGTTAATCGGGTCCTGTACTCCCTCTAATAGTTTTAGTCTCTTTGCATGACTCTAAACAGGTATTTGCATAATAACAACTATAAATGAATAAGAAGACTGTACTTACTTTCCACCATTGAAGCATTCCATATCGAAACAGAGCTTACAGCCCAGTTGCTGGTGATCTATGTCAGAAGTGAGCATGTCAAAGTGGTCCCTCTTGTCAGCATGGGCTCCAAGTTCTGCCTGAGTGAAGAAAGGCAGCAGGAGACCACCTATCCGAACTTCTCCGATACAACCCTGTCAAATTGACACAAATTAAGTTAGACAGTGCAGTGACATTGCTTGACTACCACAATAGTAGAGTTGCTTGCCTTGCAGAACAGTATCATAGCTTGCCTCAGTATAGTAGACTCCAAGAGCCAAATGCAAATAACACAACTGTCGAACCCCAATGGTTTAACTCGCTAGATTGATTAATTTAGCTCTCTGATAAAAGATGAGGTGGTCTGCCAATTTAAAAATTAGCCGGGTCCCTTTAAAGTCTGGAAGACAGCCCCAAAATCAATTTTTGCCCTATAGAGCTGTTCCTACTGGTTCCTATCAAAAAAGTCAAAGGGCTCTTTTTTATTAAATTTTTGACAAATCAATGTTTTAACCATCAAAATTAGTTTAAAAGAACCAGAAATATAACTGTTCAAATATTGCCAAAAATACAAATAAAATCTTTTAACTTAAAGTTACTTGTTTTCCCATGTCATAGTGTTACTGAAATTTTTACTTTTGATATTTTATCAAATTATAGGTAATGTAAAATTGTTCTAGAGAAATAGAGGAGCACAACTCTTACATGTAATACTTGAATTATTACCATATAATGCTAAAAACATGTATTTTTATGAAATTTAAGTTTTTGCTCATATTTCAGCTTTATATGTCAAACAATAAATCATGATATATGAGAGCTGTGCAACTCTCTCTCTAGAACAACTTTATAGGTAATATAGTAGTTTGATAAAATTGATCTAATTTTTAAGTTTGCCCATATCTTAAACACGATAACATGAATATGAAGGATTTTGTGCCTTTTGGGGTGTAAATTATAGGTTTTCGTTGTATTTTCGATGATATTTTAACAGTTATATACCTGTTAGTTCTATTCAACCTATGCAGAGGGTTAAAACATTGATCAGACACAAATTTAATAAACTTAAATTGGGTTAAATTTTTAGGGCTAAATAGTTAAACCTTTGGGGCTAAATAGTTAAACTTTAGGGGCTAGATGGTTAAACCTTTGGGGCTAGATAGTTAAACCTTTGGGGCTTAACGGTAATGTTTTTTGCTTCTGGTTCTTGGACTAGTAGTATTCCTTGCCTTCCACAACTCTTAGAGTGTTCGTCACTCAAAACTTACAAATCATTACAAACAAACAGATATTTCCACATTACTGGGAAAGCCAGCGTAAGTATATTTAAATCCTCAATTTTGACTTTATTAATTCATTATTTTTAATAGTTTGTAACTAAAATGTATTTAATATTAAGACACATCAATATTTATTCCTGAGGAACAATTTTAGTCCATAGTACATGTAATATACACAGTGTCTGCATAGACTACAAATACATTAGTACAAGGAACAGTTAAATCTGTCTTCCGCGATTTTCTGTGAAAAATAGATTCCAAGTTAAGTAACTGTAACTTCTAAATCATCTACATGTTATTTGTTTCTATTTGCGACAGGTGTTTTGTTTCACAGCTCATTGTACCTGGTAAAATCATCAGCACTCGAGCAATCAGGTAAAACATTCATAAAGATCAGAAACAATACTGGTCCAAGTACTGAGCCCTGGGGAATACCAACATTGACCTGCTTCAATTTCAAATTAAGCCATTTTACGGTTGATGGACTACTTTAAAATCTTGACAGGTCAGTTTAGGTATCACCGATTCTAAAGAAAAACAATCCCTGCAAGAAGGGAGGGAGAGAAAACTATGTAAACAAATCAGGTTATTTTACCCATTTTTTATTGGCAATGCTTTTTTACATTTCTTTTGTGTAGTTTTATTTCATAATGCTATTTTTATGAATAATTTGAAAGTAGATTTCAAAACGATGTAAACAAAAGAAGAACCACAAACAAAGTGAGTGATTGCCAGGAAGAAGGTCATTGAGGGATTGGCATCGGCTTCTCTAATTGGTCAATCCCCAAAATGCTTATGACCTTGGGGATTTTTAAACTAAACATTAGACTATAGTGCTTTAGCAACTAACTTTCCCACTGAGCTGAAGAAGATAATCTACGAGCTGAAATTTTTCACCCTTATTGTATATTAAATGTATATAAAGCAATATTTTCTAAGCTCTTCCTTTGAAAAAAGGGGAGGTAAGGGTCTGACGACCTCCTCCCCCCTAAAAAAAACTAAGCATTATCTGCATCATACGATTTGTTTCTACTTGAAACAGAGCTGATGCAAGCAGTAGATAATACACATTATTTATTGAGTTACCCTGTATGGAGAGGTGAGGATGGTGGAGGAGTCAGAGGAGAGAGGACTGTGGTTGAACTCCACCGTGTTGTGCTCCTCCTCGTATGTCGTATACGACAGTCTCTCACTCGCCAGCACACTGTTGAACCCACCTACGCAACACAACACATTACCTTAACAACCTAAACCTATGACATTGATATTTTGGTGACTGCATCCTATCAAGCGCAGCACCATGAAACAGGCCATGAACATGGTAAATGTTTTCTACATGTCTTTAGCTTAGTAAAGGAATCATCTTAACTGCTCTGGGGCCTATGTTTTTTGTCATATCTTGTTTTTATTTAATTTTTAAGACCTGACAGCAATTTTTGACATCAAATTAATAGAATTATTAATTAACTATTAATTAATTATTAATTATGAGGTGTGGGGTACCTTGGAACTTTTCCACAACACATCGGATTCACTATGCTCATCCTCCCTACTTCCAACTCGATTTGCTCGTCCTCTGATTGTAAATACAGCCGGCAGTTTCAGTTTCATTCCCAGCAGTCACCCATCCAGGCACTGACTCGATGCTGCTTAACTTTTATGATCCAAAAAATCATAGATATATTTGTCGTATTGAAATGAAACTTGGTGTACTTATTTATTAAAAATTTTCCACGTTTAAAGATTTTTCAAAATTTTGGTCAAGTCACTATTGCGAGTTAATGATGTCATAAAAAAATATTTTCCAGACAACACAAATACAGTTATAGACTGATTTATGTACAAAGTTTCAACTCTCTAGCATAAATACACTAGGAGCAACAATGATAACACACACACACTGACAACTTTGTGAATACTGCTCAGGAGGTCTTAAAAACACCTAAAATCCCGGTTACAGGTTTTTTTGCAAATACCATACTTTTCTTATATATCTATGGCATGAATGAGTAAAAGTAAGAAGGCACTAGAGAAGAAATTAATCCTTATACAAAAGCTTACCAATAGTGATATTAGTATTATCCAGTAGTTTCTCCCACTCTGCCTGGGAAAAATTAGCATTGAAGTATTCCTTGGTGGGGTCCTCCGCTGGCAGAGTGCCGACAATAGTCTGTCCGTCCATCTTGAGTAGCAGAGTCATCCAGTCTCCGTCCTGGGTTTCTCGAGACATGACCCGGTGCTCTGTCTTCTCTCCCAGGTCCCACCACACACTAACCTGTATAACATAAGGCTGTTAAAGAAAGAACAGAGAAACAATGTCTATACTTGAGATAAAGAGACAAAATACAAGACTACCTCCTGTCTTGGTATGATTTGATACATAGATCTCATTCAGAGGATTGGACTACATAACTAACTCATACAGATAATGATGATATAATGTTACCTGATCCCTGTAGACAGCTATGAGGAGGTAGCGACTGAGCTGATCTGGTCCAACCTGGAGGAGACTACCTCCTGTCTTGCTACGGTACGATATAGAGATCTCATTCAGAGGCTTGGACAGTTCTCCTCGCTTGAGTCTGTACTGCAGCCCTCCTGTCATCTAACAACACAACAAACACACGTCAACAAGAAGACACCACCTGATCCCCGTCACACTTAGCAAAACACAGTCATGTTTTAAACAAGCAGATGGTAAGCATATACTGTTCACCCAGGTATGATATATTTCATTCCAGCTAAAATTGCAGATCTGTTAAAATTGTAAGACAACATTCTCAGGTGGATAACAATACAGTAAACTTAATGGTTTTCTGGAGGTATTATTATTAAGGCCTGTCACTTAAACAACATACTATTTCCTTTTAACAAAGTTAACCAAAACTTATGGTTGTTAGAATACTCATGCATTATTTTTTGTTCATATTATTGTTCATTTGATAAATTTTATTGAAATGTATAAGACTTATAACTTTATTATTAATTATTATTATAACTCTGTTACTAATTACTGTGTACTTGTTAACAAATAAAATATTTATTTATAAGTTAAATTATTAATTAATGATCAAATAGTCATTTAATAAATAAGTAAATATAAGTTCATTATAATTTTAGCAAATTTCAAGAGGAAAAATGAACTTGTTTTTTCAAGTATAATAAATTGTATTTTAACATTTAAATTAAGTATGACCCTACCAATGGTCACTGGTTAGACCATTGAATCCTGGACCCTGAAAAGGATTATTCTGACCTGGACTAATTCAGGGGAGTGTACATTTATCTTTACCCCCCCCCCCCTCCAAACTGTCTATCTTTATATTTATATATTATATTAATTAATTTGGTATTTAGCTCCAGTAACTCATTTTGTCTGTATTTTCAAAGGAAATGCGCTAAAACCTTTAAAGATAACCGACTAAGCTTAAAGGTAAGTAACTAAGCTTTAGTAATAATAGTGTGTACTTTTAGAAGCATAGTTTTGTACAACAACCTAGATAATTACGTGCATTTCCTTTGAAAAATACAGACAAAATGAGTTATGAGCAGTGCATGACAATTGAGTAACTGCTTAGGTTCTAAAGCATAAACCAGAACCTTAAGCAAGAAAAGGGTTGTTAAGCACGGAAACACGCATTCTACATGAAATTCACCCATCAGCGGACCACTGCACCGGAATTATTTATTTAGTAGTTGTAAACTTATATAATGTAAAAAACTATAAAAAAATATCTTTCCAACCAGGATTGTTGTTTAGCACGGAAACACGCATCCAGAGGAAATTCGCCCAACATGCGGACCACCAATGTACATATAAATTACAGATACAAACAAAAATTAGATATTACATAACATTAAGATTAAATCAGCTTTTTACTGAGGTTTGGAGTTTGTTTACTTGTCACATAAGTTAATTTTTATATGTTTACAATAACAATTTTTTCATTTTTCTTTAATTCTTAAAGAAGATAATAGAAAAATAAATTTATAATAAAATAGAATATTAATATTAAATAACTCAAACAATATTTATACAACAAAAAATTTAGTAAAAATCATGCAAAAAATAACAATAAGATTAAAAAAACATGTTAAGAAGTAGTAAAATAAAAGAAAGCTAGTGAAAAGATTAATAAAAAAAAGACAGCAGTCCAAATATAGTTGAAAAACAACTAGCTCGGTAGTTGTTTTTCAACTATATTTGAACTGCTGTTTTCTTTTATAAACCTTTTCACTAGTTAAATTTTTAAAGTCCATTAAGACCTCTTTTTGAATAAAAGAATGCATTTGGTATTTAATTTATTTCCATGGTATTAAAGCTCTGTATAAATACTAACTCTTTAACAAACTCCCCCACTGAAGCTTATAGCAAATAGAGTAATACTTACAGGATAAGAGTTGTGGACTGTGATATTAGCGACACACTCGTAGCCCTGGTCCAGGTTGCGACACTCACTACCACTTGGACAGTAGTTGTCTTGTACCTGACAGAACTCCATCTCTTCACACTGTTTCCCTTTGTACCCCACTGTACACTCGCAGCTACAACAGCAATTACATACCAAATTATACTGAGAGTCCCACCACACTGTCTCTCCATGTTGAGCACATACAGACAATATTGCCTTTATACATTGCTTACTTATTTATTATAAGTTTGTGGTTGCCTTACAATCTAAGGCCTCACAATAGTCAATTCATGAATACAGAATAAAACGTAAAAAAATACAATAAATAAATGACTTTAAAAAGTGCTGTGGAGTACTTTACAATAAATAACACCAACAACCACGTCTCTCCACTAAACATTATCTATTAAATTGACAGAGCCGGCTTTCGGCAAATAGCCATCAACAGTGCCGGTGAGATGTAGAAGGGAGGATCTCGTCCAGATGACTGACTGGTAGCAGACCAGTCACTGGACGAGATCCTCCCTTCTACATCTCACTGGCACTGTTGATGGCTATTTGCCGAAAGCCGGCTCTGTCAATTCAATAGATAATGTTTAGTGGAGAGACGTGGTTGTTGGTGTTATTTACAATAAATAAAAATTATACAATATATTAATAAGTTAAAAAAGTACCGGTTAACAATTTTTCAGTATACACTATACTGTCATCTAGGAAGTTATTGACACAGTAATATGCTTGATTAATCAGTATTTCTTTAATAACCTTTTTAAAGGAATCCATAGGAAGATCAATACTAACAGGCAGCTTATTAAAACATTTGATTCCATTCACCAACGGTGATTGACTTGACTTATTAAGTCTGGAGAATGGCATATTTATATTTGTATAAAATCTAATTGAATAATTATGATTTTTATTATTATTTAATTCAAGGAGTCTATTCTTAATGTATACTACAACTGAAAAAATGTATGCTGAAAAAAGTGTTAAAATTTTATTTCCTTTGAAAAGTTTGGCACAATATGCATCATACTTAGACTTGGTAATAATTCTAATGTTTTTATTTCAATAGAAAAACATTTCTGTGTAGGTTATCTAGTCTGGCATTTTTTTTTTTTTTTTTGGAAAATGCCATGTCTTTTAATAGATGACAGTCATGACTTTTTTAAGTCATGAATGCATATTGTGTCACATTATTTCTATAATTTCATACAATACGCATTCAATAATACAAACTTGACACAAAAAATCAGTTTGTTCAGGAAAAAAGTAATTATAGCTGACGATTTAAATAATTTTTTATCATAGAACTAATATGATCCATTGTATTACGTAATTAACAACTTAAACTCCACTTAATTCATACTTCCCGAACAAATTTAAAGCAACACTTAGTAATATTCCTACTTAAAAATTAAATAAATAATTTTTAAAAAATAACAAAATACAATATCAAATAAAAACAAATAATAAAATTCAAAACATAAACTGACTTACAGTGTTGCCAGAGTAGGGAATTTTTTGTTACTTAAAAAAGGGATTTAAAAAAGGTTGAAAGCATAAAGATTTTGGCGGGCTGTCAATTGACTATAGCCATGGTACAACAGTTTTTTAACTGAAGTAACAATATTTTGTAAATAATATGCCAAAATATTATCAAAATTCAGTTTCATATGAGTCAAATTTTTCTGAATGCATTTTTAAAGATTAGAGAAAAAGTTTTACTAACTCATGTTGAGCACTAGATTACTAATAAACGAAAAGTTTCTAATAAAAACTAAGTTTTACATCAGTAAAATGAAGTTGTAACTTGTCTGCCTAGGTTTGGACTTGGGTAAAAATTTTACAAGTAATTGCAGAAGACAAGAAAATTTGGTTCATGCGTTAGAAAAATGCAAAGTGTACAAGTGTATCCTCATTAACACTTGCAAATTTCGTAACTATAAGATTTGTACTTTTGTGAAACGGGGCCCTTCAACTTCCTTCCTTATCTTCAAAGGGCTCATCGTGTTTATTAAGACTAGAAGTTGTTCACTGATATAACTTTAAGTTGAGAGCTCCCATGTTGCCCCCTCTGCTGATGATGGCGTTATGCCAAAACCGGTCCAGGAATATTCTTATCCAACAGCAAGAATCAACAGTAGCTGATTCTTCAATCTTAATAGTTAGTACTCACAAGAGAATAACACCATACTTTCTAATAGAATAATTAATTTCCTTAGCTTGGCCTTAATAGTAATGCAGTGGGATTTATATTACCTAAAATCATTCCAGGTGACAGTGCAAGATCCTCCGTTAAGACAAGGTTGGCTATAGCAAGACTCATCACTAACCACCCCCTCCTTGACAAGAGAAGAATTAAACTCAACCTGTCCCAGTGGAGGAGGGATAGTCAGGTTGTCTTCAGTTAGAGGGAAAAACTCCACAACCATCACGTTGCTTCCATTGCTTACCTATTGGCATGATATCACATAAAATATAACCATTCATAAGACAGAAATATATATATATATATATATATATATATATATATATATATATATATATATATATACATATACATTTTTCAATCTTCTTGTTTAGAAGTCAATTGGTACCTTTCTTTTAATTATTTTTTCCACTTTTTTTCCCATTATTAATAATGTTAGACCTAAAATTGATCATAGTTTTATTATTTTTATACATCTCCTCAGGTTCATTTTAATTTCATTATAAGCAGATATTGTAAGTTATTTTTTATAATTTTTTACACAATTTGTAATGTCCTATGAGGACACCCCCTTTGTAAAGACTCTATGTCTATGACAAATAATATATTATTATATTATTATTATTATATATATATATATATATATATATATATATATATATAATATATATAATATATATATATATATATATATATATATATATATATGTGTGTGTGTGTGTGTGTGTGTGTGTGTGTGTGTGTGTGTGTGTGTGTTTTTCAGCGTGCTCCAAAAATTATTGCAGGCTTAGTTTAATGGTAATACAAACTTTAACTTACAATCTAAGAATAAGGTAAGTCTTACATTAACTTAATATATATAATTTTAACATATATACAATATTGCACTTCTCAGTTTTCTTTAATTTCATCTATTCTATTCTAGCAAATGCTGTTTATTCAACTAGATCAGCAGCATTTTTCCATAATTTTATACTTACTTATCCTTATGCATCTGCAAGTTGTAATCTTATCTTACTAACCTATAGTTGTAATGTAAGTACAACTATAGGTTAGGTAGATTCTTATTACTCTATAGGTGAGTAAATGAAGTTTTACTTGACTTTAAGGAGTTTTAAGGAAGTAATACTGTACTGATATATATTATTAATGATTAGTTATTTCAGATGTGTGTGTATATGTATGTGTGTGTGTATGTGTATGTGTGTTCATTTAAAGGAGGATGACACAAACAATGTCAGGCATAAAGGCTTTGTCAGGGGGCACTTCAGGTCTCCATGTTAGAATCGTAACTGTTTTTAATAAACAACAAAAGGCAAAAGTTAAAAAAACAGCATGTTATTTCAGTGATTATTTGAGTCTTTAAGCTGTAGTCCAAAATAAATGGACCAATGCCAACAGAACAGAAACTTGTAGATAAATGGTACTATGCTGACAAAACAGAAAATTTCAGATTATTGGTATAATGCCAACAAAACAAAAACTCATAGCTACCTGGACATCTTGTATAATCCCCTTGAAGTTGTTGACTTCTTCATTGTATATGAGATCCGGAACGGATCCCAGGTGTACCTCTTCCAGGTCTAGTGGTCCACTCGCACTGATAGTCTTACGGAAATACTCGGTACCGTTGATTTTAACCTGAACTAGTGTAACATTCCTCACCACCTGCAATCCATACACCAGCAGCATTAGACCAGCATTTCCATACACTCACACCATACACCAATTACAGGTAATATCATATTCCTTTATTTTATGCAAATTAAAGGTATTCTAAGTTATCATATTATATATAACATATTCATTTTACATTAAAAACTTAGACAAGGAAAACTTAGTAATTCACATTCTACAGACCAATCCCACCTCAATACATCACATTTCAAATACAGTGGCATCTAATTTTACAAAAATATTTTATATTTATTATTTCATCCACTTTTTGTAACAAAAATAGCTATTTCAATGTCGCTAGTAGGGTGGGAAAATCAGTTTCCCACCCCAGGGAAGGAAAAACAATAATACCAAATAAAGTTTATTTATTTAGGTATATTTTTTTTAATTATGTTGGTAGTCATTTAAATCATATTTTTTTAGGAAAGTTATATTAGGGTATAATAAAGAGTAAAACAGGTTATAATGTTCATTAAGGGAGTGAAGGGAGGTATCATGTTCATTAACCAACTAGAGTTATAAAATATTACAGTTACAAAAAGCAATTTAAAACTAGACATAGATAAATTAAGATTACAAGGATCAAAGAATTCCCTCTCTTGGTTTATTGAATTTGGCCATGCTTCTGGAGCTAACTAATTTATCTCAATGAGCTAGCAAATGTAGTTTTCTCTTGCAGAAAAAAACTGGACCTCATAAGGGAAAACATGCTTTGATCCCTTGCTGTGTAAATAACTATTTGCTCTTTATTTTTAAAAGCAAAACAATTAGATGGACGGTTACCTCAATAAGATGGTAATATCCGTTATCGAGTCTAACACCACCCACTGTGTACTTCTCGGAGGCTCCGTTGAACTGTATCTGGACCTGAAGCTCTCCCTTAGTGATCCTGGCAGAGATGTGGGTCTCGTCATTCACTGACACCGATCCAGGCACAGATCCCAGATAGAAAATTCCACCGGATAACTCCCGTGTGCGGATGAACATGGATATATCCAGTATGGAGCGGACGCCACGCTTGTTACTGTTGTCAACATTAACAAGAACACGACTGTTTGTGATGTTCTCGTGACCAAACGTAGCCGGAGTTAAAACTGTAACACGCAAATATTTATAACAAAACATTATGAATTTCAATTTGTAAAACAAGTAATTAAACCCGTAACTCTAACATTTTTATCACCTAATTAATATTGCAGCACATCTTCATACTTGTTTTGCTTGTTCTTAGACAGTAAAAAGATAGTTTTACTCCTAACATCAACCATCCAACTACTGACCTTGCTTGATGCTGCTTAACACTAGTGATCTGACAAAAATTGCCCATGTACTAACCCTATTAATACTTTATGCCCTATAACTTTGTATATTTCTTGTCTTATAACTTACTCTTGTAAAATTTCAACTCATTTACAAAGAATACATAGATGAAGAAAAATGGTTCTAGTTTCGTTTCTATTATTTGGGACAAGAAAAGGCTGATTCTGTAGTCACATAACAGGAGCCACTACAAAAATGGACTCCTATCATCTTGTTTTTAGCTAACTACGCCTGGCACAACACTGGTTTATCCAAATATTTTCTTTATATGAAAATAAACAATTTAAAGCAGATACTTGTGCCGTTAAAATTAAATCAAAATATAAAAAGAGATGATTTCATAATAATAACTAAGATACAATGTTAAGGTAAGGAGGATTAGTTTCAACTGCCACCAGAAACCAGCACTGAGTCAACTGAGCCCTCCCCCACCCCCTACCTTCTTTCTGAAGCTCTCATATTTCTTCTGATTAAAATTTCTCTAATCCATGAGCAAAGTTGGGTTAGAGTATGTTAAGGGACCCACCCGCAAAAACAAATAAATTTCCCAACAAATTTATGACAGACAAAAAAATATTTTAAACACAAAATAAATTAATACATCCATCCTCAGGTTTTTAGGAAGGCTTTGGGGCTTCGAGTAGGGCAGATATAAGGGAGCCTTTCAACAAGACCCGATAAAAGGTACATTATATTCATTTAGGATGGGTCTCTTATAATACTCTTACCTCATTGTAGATAGTATGATAAGGAACCCACACTTCATTTAAAGTATAACCTACTTATTTGAAACATTATAGCTTTAATTTCTCTTATAAATGCCCTACTCAAAGCTCCGATGCCTTTCAACAAGACCCGGATAAAGGGTATATTATATTCTTTTAGGATAGGTCTCTTATAATACTCTTACCTCATTGTAGATAGTACCTTTAATATTTATTTTATGTTTAAAATAAACTTTTGGGTCAAAAATTTGTAGGGATAAAGGGTATATTATATTCTTTTAGGATGGGTCTCTTATAATACTCTTACCTCATTGTAGATAGTACCTTTAATTTTATTTTATGTTAAAATAAACTTTGGGTCAAAAATTTGTAGGGATAAAGGGTATATTATATTCTTTTAGGATGGGTCTCTTATAATACTCTTACCTCATTGTAGATAGTACCTTTAATATTTATTTTATGTTTAAAATAAACTTTTGGGTCAAAAATTTGTAGGGATAAAGGGTATATTATATTCTTTTAGGATGGGTCTCTTATAATACTCTTACCTCATTGTAGATAGTACCTTTAATATTTATTTTATGTTTAAAATAAACCTTTTGGTTCAAAAATTTGTAGGGAAATTTTTATTTATTTTGATTTTGAGGATGGGTCCTAGAATACTTCAACCCAAAGTTGGACTAACATAGGACTGCATGAGTGCTAAAGGTTGACTAACATAGGACTGCATGAGTGCTAAAGTGGACCAAACATGGACTGCTGGGCTAAAGTAGGACTGCATGAGTTGCTAAAGTTGGATTTTAACATAGACTGCATGAGTGCTAAAGTTGGACTAACATGGGACTGCATGAGTGCTAAGTTGGACTAACCAGGACTGCATGAATGCAAAGTTGGACTAACATAGGACTTGAGTGTTAAAGTTGGACCAACATAGGACTGCATGAGTGCTAAAGGTTGGACTAACATAGGCTGATGAGTGTTAAAGTTGGACTAAACATAGGATGCATGAGTGCTAAAGTTGGACGCAACATAGGACTAAAGTTGGACTAACATAGGACTGTATGAGTGTTTAAAGTTGGACTAACATAGGATTGCATGAGTGTTAAAGTTGGACCAACATAGGACTGCATGAGTGCTAAAGTTGGACTAACATAGGACTGCATGAGTGTTAAAGTTGGACTAACATAGGATTGCATGAGTGTTAAAGTTGGACTAACATAGGATTGCATGAGTGCTAAAGTTGGACCAACATAGGACTGCATGAGTGCTAAAGTTGGACCAACATAGGACTGCATGAGTGCTAAAGTTGGACTAACATGGACTGCATGAGTGTTAAAGTTGGACTAACATAGGATTGCATGAGTGCAAAGTTGGACCAACTAAGGACTGCATGAGTGCTAAAGTTGGACTAACATAGGAACTGCATGAGGTTAAAGTTGACTAACATAGGATTGCATAGTGTTAAAGTTGGACCAACATAGGATTGCATGAGTGCTAAAGTACAAACCTAAAAAGTTCCATTGATTGTGTTATACACACTTTTTTTGACATTTTAAATAATAAATTTCTGGACAGCAGAACTAAACCTAAATAATTATTTTAGTAACAAGTTTCAACTCTCTAGCATAAACACACTGCAAGCTACAATGATAACAGACACACACACACAGATGAACAACTTGGTAAAAACCACTCAGGAGGTCTTCAAACTACTGAAACAAAAAATTCAGGTGAAATCTCAGTTTCTGATCTTTAGAGCAAACACAATGCTTACCTATCTTAACTCTTATAAATGTTAATAATATAAACATTCATAGTTTAGTTTTATCTGAAGATGATACAATTGGCTTGAAATATACTGTTCCTCTGAAAGCACTATAGAATTGAATTTTGTATTCTTTCTCATCAATAATGGATTATTTATATAAAGCAGAAAATGTTTGCGAAAACCAAATAACAAAATAAACCGATACAAATAAAGAGTCTAAGCATTTAATACTACTGTACAGCAACGCGACGGTACATTCTAGCTACATCAAGTAAGAGTATTAACGCAATTGGTCGTTTATGCTAAAGGTCGTCTTCGAGACTAAGCTACAAAAATATGTAGCTAAGATGTTCAGTTGCGAAGACGACCTTATAAGACTTTTTGATATTTGAAGCTAGAAAACTCTTTCGCGTTTACCAAGTAGACATACAACTCTTTAAATACAATGTAAGTTTATTTACGAGAAAAATAAAGAATGGACATTTCTGCAAACTCTTTAAGGACATATATGTACACAATATATGTAAACAACATTATATAAGTTCCTTGGGTAGTACTTTTTTTCTTCTTTCAAATTTAATAAGAGGGCTATCAGTACTACTCTGTAATTACTTAATTTCTTAATCATAATAAAGAAGTCGCTGGAACAGCCGTTCGCATAAAAACAAATACTTAAATTTTAGCGGAGTTGACCATTTTAGATTATAGGGATATTTACAGAAATGCACGTCAACGTGACAGTAAATCTTGGTTAATGTAGTTTAAACACGTTAAAACTATTATTTTTAGCTAAAATGTACTGTCGTGTTGACGACCAGTCATGCAAAACGAATCCTACCCAAATAAATACTCTATAATACAGACATTTAAGTTGGCTTGTCTAGTGATTAAACTGAGAATCTACTAGTTGATTGAACTCAGTTGGGTCTGTTGTTGGTAAAAAGGAGGAGAAAAGAAGAACATTTCTGATAAAAGCAGGACTTGTAGAGTGGTAAGTGAGAAGGTTTTAATATTGTTTTCACTGCAGAGTGTCACGAGACCAATTGTCTTTGTGGCTAAACAATTCGAATAAACGGGCAAAAGGCAGAAAAAGGCAAAACAAGTATAACATATAAAATTAATGATATAATAATTAGAAAAAAGTATAAGTAATAATTAAATTAATAATTATAATAAAACAATATATAAGAATGATTAGCTCTTACCTCTACCACGGCCTGGACCAGAGAGAGCGATAATTAAAATTTATCCACCCCTCCTACTTGTTCCCCCACCACTCACCTTACCCGCTCATCACAAGAGCCACACCAAAGGAGAGGTGAGTGAAATTGGTGTCGAAAAAGTCCTTAAGTTCCCGCTCATTTTTCAGAGGTAACCCCCTCTAAAATCCACTGTCCAATTTAAAACAGAGATGAAATCCAACACGTGATGTAATTACACTCAGCTGTAAGCTGGGGGTGAATTAAGAGACTAACCAACTGTGTGATCTCAAGGCTAGTGTGACACAGAAATTAAACTTGTACAAAATACTAGTAATAAATGAGAAGATACTGACTGTATTGGCAGGTAGGTCCAAGGTACGGTCTCTGACAGGTACAAGAAAAGTTCCTCCAGAGATCTGTACACTGTCCTCCGTTCTGACAAGGGTTGGGGGTACACTGAGGTTCTCGCTTGCATCCCACCTCTGTCTTCACAAAGGACACAGGGTCCTGGTTCGAGTCCTCAGGTAGCACCTAAACATATGACATTCACATCATACACACCACAATGATAGTAATGGTGATAGTAATTAAGAAAAGGTAATAGATCATCTAATCATATCAAATCCTTAAATCATGATTATTTCTTTTAAAATTTTACAAAGTTAGGAAAAGTAGATTACTAGTTAAGATCGAAAACTGTAGATATACCAGCTGTATTGAAACAAACTTCAGTATAATTAATAGTTTGCATTTCTTAAAGAGACACCTAGTATCTAATGTGATTATTTTGATGTGATAGTACATTAGTACATAATGTGATTTCCACTCAATGTGATTATTTTAATGTGATAGTACATTAGTACATAATGTGATTTCACTCAAAGTGATTATTTTAATGTGATAGTACATTATACATAGTATTTCCATTCAATGTGATAGTACATTAGTACATAATGTGATTTCCATCAATGTGATACATTCAATGTGATAGTACATTAGTACATAATGTGAGTGATTATTTTAATGTGATAGTCATTAGTACATAATGTGATTTCCATTCAATGTGATATCCATTCAATGTGATAGTACATTAGTACATAATGTGATTTCCACTCAATGTGATTATTTTAATGTGATAGTACATTATACATAATGTGATTTCCATTCAATGTGAGTGATAGTACATTAGTACATAATGTGATTTCCACTCAAAGTGATTATTTTATGTGATAGTACATTAGCATAATGTGATTTCACTCAAAGTGATTATTTTAATGTGATAGTACATTAGTACATAATGTGATTTCCATTCAATGTGATAGTACATTAGTACATAATGTGATTTCCATTCAATGTGATATCCATTCAATGTGATAGTACATTAGTACATAATGTGATTTCCACTCAATGATTATTTTAATGTGATAGTACATTAGTACATAATGTGATTTCCATTCAATGTGATATCCATTCAATGTGATAGTACATTAGTACATAATGTGATTTCCACTCAATGTGATTATTTTAATGTGATAGTACATTAGTACATAATGTGATTTCCATTCAATGTGATACCATTCAATGTGATAGTAATTAGTACATAATGTGATTTCCACTCAATGTGATTATTTTTTTATTCTTAACAATTTAAAAAAGAACATATACAAGTAATTTAATAAAAAATGAACTAATGCTGAAAATGAGATAAAATTTGGCACATATATTGTGGTAATATCTTATGTATGACTCAAACATATATTGTGGTAATATCTTATGTATGACTTCAAACATATATGAATCTTAATATATATGACTCAAACATTGTAAATCTCAAATCGATCAAAACATTTTAACTAAGAATATTGCCAGTTATTGACCTTTTTTAAGAAAAAAATATTTTTAGGCTAGGACAAATATACCTAAAGATTAATTTTTGTACTTTCAACTCTTTAGCTTAAATACAGCTACGATATATAACAGACATATACTGACAAATTTGTAAAAAACCACTTAGTAGGTCTGAAAAGCATAAAATGAATGATTTAGGTGAACTCTTGATTTTAGAGTTTAAGTCCGGAGTGATATCATTGAATATCTTCTCCTTCCCCACAAATCACACTACTACATCCCCCTTCACTAATACTTGTAGTCCAAGAGCCGGACCTGAAATAATGTCTCATGTTGTACTACTTCAAACCAAATTTTTATGAAAACATACCTTAAAATATGATTAAAAACATAGTCTGCCTATCCAGAGTGGACTCCTTCATATGATTGCGCATGATCAAAATTTTATAAAATCACACACATTTCAGTTCTCTTAAATAAGTGGTTCCCTGTGGGTCAGGTGCAAAACACAAAGAGAACATTTTTTAAAGCGGATAAAATGTTTTATAAAAGGAGTGTTTAATCGTCAAAATTGGATGACTACAACCAAAGTTATGGTTCAATCAAAAACACCAAAAAATGGTTAATTTATGCAAAGTCAGCAAATTTCTTTGAAAAAGTATTGGCTTTTTTGTGAATTTTTTTGGCCATTTAACAAATGTCATAACTTTAGTTGTAGTTATCCAATTTTGACAAAATAAAACTCGTGTAATAGAAAATTTTATCAGCTTCAAAAAATGTTCTCTTCATGTTTTGGACATGACCTACAGGGAACCACTTATTGCAAGAAAACTGAAATTTGTACGATTTTCTAATATTATAAGGGAGGTCATTCATATGAAGGGCTCCACTCTGGATAGGCAGACTATGCTTTTCCTACATAATTTAAGGTATATTTTTTCAGAAAAAAATGGTTTGAAGTGGTACAAAATGAGTCACATTTTTTGGACCTGGCTCTTGGACTATTGTTATATTAAAAACATGTAGTTGTATTAATCAAATCAAATAAAAAAAAAAGAGTTTAAGTGAAAATACAATACTACTCCTATATGCTGACGGTATAAATGAAGAAACAGAAAAAGTTAATCATATTTTTCTGGCTTATTGACAAAAAAGGGAAGGAAATGTTAGTGTTATGAGAGAATTACCCATTGACCGTTGATGATGACATCCTGGACACATCCGATGAAGGAGGGGGGGCCATGAGTGAGCCGTCGTAGGTAGGACAAAGTGCCTCCTAGATATATGGTAGGGAAGCTGGTGTGTGAAGCATTGTATTCGTTGAGGTTTATAGGGTAGATGGTTTGTTCTTCATTGGCACTCAGTACCAGGTGAGATGAGTTGATGGCTACAAACACCTGATAACAACAGAACAACAAACAAATCAACAAAAAATTTGAAAAAAACTCGATAATGTATCTTTTAAACTTAAATATTTTATATTTTTAATATTAAGTTAATAACTTATTATCATCTATATTATCATCTTGATATAGATATTAAAATATACTTATAAAAAGTTAATAATTTTAAAATTAAAACTAAAGTTAAATTAAATTAATACTTATTTAAAATAAAGATGTATTAATACTTAATAAATAATTTAACTTATATTTCTTATTTCATTAATAATACTTGTTTTAGATTTTTTTTGAAATAACTTTCATACTGCAACATGTTGCTTTATAGAGAAATAAATAATTTACAAAAATAAATAAATACAGAAATATGCATATAAACAGTACAATAACATACAAATTAACAACACAACAAATAATTTAAAAACAAATAAACAACAATATCAAACCTAAGGATGGGCTAAAAAATTTACACAATTTTACTATTTAATTATTTGTCGAGGATGAGTTACCTTGTGCCAGTGAGCATCGTTGAGTTTCGAGCCAATGAAGACGCCCTCGAGTTTGTTGAGCAAACTCGTGTGGAGGTTGAGCCTGCCTTGGTTAAGTTCAAGTATGTAGAATGTTGATCCCTTACCAAGGGCCACCAAACCATTTGGCAGCGTAGTCTTGAACCTGAACACAAACAATAGACTCCAGTCTCTTCCACAGACACTTTACAGACAATAATAAAAGCTCTGGGCATTTCACAACACTAATTAACATTCAATAAATAAATAAACCATTTATCGCATTGAAGATTAATAGCTACAACGAAAAAAGTTTTAATTAAAACTTTTAATTAAAATCTTAATTAAATTAATCATAATTATCAAAACTAGAGAGTTTTTAGTAGAGATCAGGTTTGATCAAAATTCTCTAAGACTATTATCCGAGAGCATTATTCTTGACTCGTTATTAATCTCCACATTTACTCATCGCATCTGTACATATACATATTAAAATTAATTTTCAAAATTAAATACACAAAATCTATAATTATGGAAAAATAATGTTTATCTTATATGTTTATTTAAATATTGTTCTATTACTTCAAAAATGTGTCATTTAGATTGATAAGTACGCTGTGTTCATAGCAAACCTCATTATTGGCCAGCCTCACTGTTTATATTTTTGTAAATAAAGTGTTTATATAAACGAAAATTGACGTTTTTAATTTTTGAATAGTTTTTGAGTTTCCACATTTTACAATGAAAGTTATTTATATTATTTTTACAAATCTTGATACTGTTCGTGTAATGTCTATTTTTAATTTTGAAATATATATTTATTAGTTGTTAGTTAAAATTGACAGTCATATAAAATATAACATAATAATAATAATAACAATGCCTCACTGAGTCCGGTAGCTCAGTGGTAGAGCGCTCGCCATTCGACCTGGAGGTCGAGGGTTCAAATCCAGCCGGGGGAGGACTTCAATATGAGGGTTATCCCTTGTACCGTACACTCGGGAGGTCTTGAATTCAAGGCCGGCCAACCCAGCCAAGGTTTTACGTGGTTTCCTTGGCTACTAATACGCAAATGCGGGGTTGGATCTAGTTTCATCAGAGACAAGTCTGGATCCACGTTTCCGTTGTCTCTAGCTCACGAAAAGTTAATGTTCTGCGGGCTGGGGGAGATAAAGGTCGGAAAGATATACTGAGCCTTTGTACGTCCGAAAACTTAGTCAGTGAAAGTGATGGCGGCGACACGAGTAACGTAAGTGACTAGGAACAAAGTGCTCGGTTCTTGAAGACAGACGTCTCCTAATAGCACTGCGGAGCTTTGACTTTCAGGTCAGGGCTATAGAATGAGTTTGTACACACTGACATCTGGGTGCTAGAGTTCTTTGTCGGGTGGCGCTAGACTGGCCAGAGCGGTGAGCCTAGCTAGAGTCTGGTGATGCTAGTGGAACTGATGGGATTGGTGAAACTGGAAGTACGAGGTCAAGTGAGACTAATGTGATCAGAGGAGCTAGTAAAACTAGATGAAACAAGCACACAGTGAACTAGTAGTCGGCGCTAGCCAGAACGGTGAGCCTAGTGAGTCTAGCTGGTCTAGATGAACTAGGCAAACTGTGAATTAGTCGCGGGCACTAGCCAGAGCAGTGAGTTTGGATTGAGTCTGGTTGGGCTGGATGAACTAGACACACTGTAAACCAGTTACATGTGCTACCATGTACGGAGGGGGTGCTTCCTAGATGATTGGATGTGTACAAACTCAGGGGTTAATGTTGAGTGAGATTTGAGTGAGGGGAAAACGCTAAATGACCCTACGGGTTAAAGCGTAAAAAAAAAAAAAACAATGCCTCATTAGTTATCCCTGATGGGCTCATAGAGCATAACCCCTGCAGGATCCACTCTGGGTAAATTTTAAAGTTGGCAATAATTAATTTAATTTAATAGTTAATAATAATAGTTTTAACTATTTAATTTAATAGGGCAGTAATAATAGTTAATTTCATAACTTTGTAATTTTGTCAATTTTAAGAAAATAAAGATTTTTGATTTGATTTGAATTTATTTGAACAATAATCTAATATAAACTGAGAGCATCACCAGAGCTCTATGGTGTCGAAGTTCAGTATAAATACTGACCTTGACCATGAAGGCAGCATACATGATAAATACATAAGCCATAAATATATGACAACTATTGACAGTCTGACAATAAGTTAAAGGACTAAGACTAAGAAGTTGATGCAGTCTGACAATATTGCCTAAAAGAGACATTTTCTGATGAAAAAATGCAAAACCAATTTTTCATCATTCTATTGAAAAACAGGGGCAACCGAAAAAAATTCATTGTTTGCTACAAGGCAACTAATACCACTACAGACCATATGGGTATTGGGGGTAATGAGGAAGGAGACAAATTTGTTAAACTCTGAGCAGAAACTTCATTTATTGGACCAGAACCTGTTTTCCTCCTCTTAGTTACACATGCTCAAACACTCTTGGATAGCTGGTCAATGAACAACCTAGTACTTAACTGGCACGCCTATGCTGGATCCAGACAAGTAAAAAATTTTTATTACAGGTCCAACTTAAGAAAATACAAAATTTCTATTAAACTCAGAAAGCCTGGCCTTAGGATCCTAGTTAATGTTCTTAAATAATTTTGTTGATTAAATAAACATCTTAATACTTAGGCATAATCTCAGAGGCTAACTGCCCTATGTGTGGGCATTATGAGGAGACAGCCTTCCACCTGCTTGCAGAGTGTGAGGCCTATACTTCTCTATGTACCCGCATATTTGGCGTATGCCTCTTGTATGAAGAGGAACTTTCTTCTCTAGGTTGGAGAGATATCCTCCAATTTGATCTTGATTTTTTTTTTTTTGTAAATCTTATTGTCAATATTTCGACAAGTGTAAACTTTAAGAAATAAAAAATATTTTATTAATATATCAACCTTTCCATGAGATTCTTGGTGAGGTGGTGTAAGCTAATAGTCGAAGAGTCGGACTTACAAAAATGTGACTCATTTTTTACTAATTCAAACTAAATTTTTTGGAAAATATACCTCAAATTATGAAGGAAAAGCATAGTCTGTGTATCCAGAGTGGTTAATTTATGCAAAGTCAGTGCATTTCTTTGAAAAATATTGGTTTCTTGTGCATTTTTTAGCCATTTAACAAATGTCATAACTTTAGATGTAACTCGTGTAATAGAAAATTTTATTAGCTTTAAAAAATGTTCTCTTCATGTTTTGCACTTGACCTACAGGGAACCACTTATTGCAAGAAAACTGAAATTTGTGCGATTTTCTTATATTTTAAGTGAGCGCATTCATATGAAGGGCTCCACTCTGGATAGACAGACTGTACTTTTCCTTCATAATTTAAGGTATATTTTCAGAAAAATTTGGTTTGAAGTAGTACAAAATGAGTCACATTTTTAGGCCTGGCTCTTGGACTATAAGGTATCAGGGCTGGCAAGAAGGGCCCAAACACATAAGCTATATGCCTGGCTTTGCTTACCCACTCTATCACTACTACTACTAAAGTGCTGTACCTGAGGTAGAGGGTGTCTCTCTGTCTGTCATATTCCTCATCCCTGCTCGTATTTACCATGATGTAGGATGATCCATTCAGAGACATAGTAGTTATCTGTAAACCACGCATCAACACTAGTTCAAATTCTTTCAATATAAATCAGATTAGAGCCATATACTATCATAGCTTCACTATCTCCTACAATATGAGGGAGAGGGAGAGCAAATAGTAATAAGAAAAAATGTCATATCACTTGTTTTAATAAAAGATACAACAAATAAAAACCAGATTTACTACGATTGTCCTCAGAATACCGAAATCAAATAATAAATCACATTACCTAGAAAAGTGAGTCTTAAGACTCACTTTCCAAAGGTGATTCCCACAAGTCATCCAAGTACTGACCTCACTCGATCCTGCTTAACATTAGTGATTTGACAAAAACCTAACCTAACCTATACTACTAAAGGGAAACACTCGTACGAAAATTCAACTCAATTTAATTTTTTTTAATTTTTATTACAAAACACCATTCAATAAAAAATTAAACTAATCCTGATACTGATAATTACAAGTACACAGCTTCGACAAATTGGATCATTTGCAGGACCACTCCTCCACCCGTGCCACTCTAATAATTAGACAGTTTTATTTTATTATTATTATTATTATTATTATTATTATTATTATTAGATACTGATAATGAAATGAATACAGGACTACATGGGTGCCAATATTTAAAGTGATCCAATCATTGTTCTGAGTTTAAATTATTTTTGAGACATAAAAAATTGCTTTTTTTTGAGGTAGTACGTAATTGAGCACTTTATTGGACCGTTTTTAGGATGAGAAGTCAATCATTATTGTTATAGGAGGTAATTTAGTACTTTTCACCTCCGAGGACAATAATGAATGTAAAAAAAAACTCCTAGGACGTAAAAGTAATTCATATATTGCATTACTGTAATGTAAAGTGTTCAAAAAAACAATCTGTGTAAAACCTTCATAAAAACGTTCATTTTGTTTCTGTTTTTGTTCGTAGACTAATTTTTTTTCGTTTTTAAAAGGTGTTCTAATTGACAATTTTTTTGTGTTTATTTGTAAAGCTTTTTCATTTTTGAGTAAAAGTGTGAAGCTATGGATGAATTCAATGACGACGATAATATGGAGTTAATTGGATGTTTGTTTTATTTTTCAATTAAGTATATAAAGCAGTTTATTTAATGAGTGCTACCTCAATAAAAATAGTGTATGCCATCCGGCTGAGAATGTCTTTATGTCTTGGCAATTTTTCCAAGACTTCGCTCGTCGGTAAATCTAATTGCCGTGACATAAAGACACACTTCTCAGCCTTATGGCATAAATAACTATTATTGCATTTAATATTTTTTTGTTTCCATTATTTTTTATTTCATTAATTTATTAATGATTAAAAATCATTATGGTTTTTAATTAGTAAAAATTATAATGATAATAAATGTGTTACAAATAAACACATAAATAAAACAGCTAGTGAATAGTTTACATCATCAGAGGCTTGAGATAATGACTTTTCCTGGCACTGTGAAATATAATCTGCTTAACTCAGTACATCGAGAGGCACTAACATTGCCCCCACATGATAGCAAATACAACACCACGTTTAAAGAAAATTTATTGATCCCTAAAAACAGGCTAAGCAAAACTAATACAGCACCCAACCTTGGTGGGAATAAGATGTTTTAAAAAACTTCCTTCTGAAGTTCGAACCTTATCAAAATTGAAATTCAAGAAGTGCCTATTTTTTTAATTTCGAAAGCCTATTATAACATAAATGATTTTTTAAAAGACGATATTAATATTTCTTTGTAATAGTAGTAACTTTTCTGTTTCCTTTTAATGTAAGACTAATTTTAATTTTATTTTAATTGAGTATAAGCTTGACTTTGTCATAGAATTTGTATATTCTAACGACAAAGAAAGATATTTATTTATTTACATTCTCGCAGAGATGTCCATGGAACCCGGACTGACAGGTACAGTTGAACTTGTGAACAGTTTCATTCTCAAGATACGGGATGCAGGTTGAATTGTTCTCACAGTTGTTGTTGTCGCAGCCTGTGAGGAGTACGGAACAGTTCTTACCACCGTATTTACCCTCACACTCACAATCGTACCCGGCTCTCTTGTCAATACATGTGCCATGTACACAAGGCCTGTAAACAAATAAGACAATTTCAAAATATAAGATTTTAGCTCTAAGAAAATAAGTAGCTCTATATTCATTACTGTAATCAAAAGCCTTTTTATATTAAACATTTTTAATCCACTAGACAAGTGGCCATGTATTCATTAATTTTTGTTAAAAACCTTTTTTAATTACACAATTTTTAACCCAAACTAAAAAAGTGACCATGTGTGCATCAATTGAAAAAAATATCAAGAAACTTTTTTTAAGAGACAAGGAATCTGGAGTGAATCCAAAATATATTCCAGAGGTCCCTGATTAAAAAAATAGAATGAATAAAAGTTATTAAAAAAGACCATACATAAATATATCTAATAATAAATATATACACTGTTTTTGATACATACAATAGTCTGGTTAAATACTTAATACTAATAACAGATAACTTAAATAATAATAAATATACTTGTTAATATATTGTGTCAACTATTCATGTTTTGCAAAACTCGGTAGTATCAAATGATATAAATTATAAATATAGATCTATATAGACAAACCTATATAGATAGGTTTTATATTCATGTAATGGGTTCATTCCACACAGAATCAGCCAATTTGTGCGGCCAACATTTAAAAGTGAATAATATTTCATCTATTTATTGTCATTTACTTATAGTGAAAGGAAATGGTCAAATTTTCTCAATATCTTAATCCTTTTCCTGACAATACTTGTTCCTTTCTTGAAAAATAGCCTTTTTTGAATTTGGTATAAATTTTGAATTACTAGAAACTTGACACAATACAATTGTGTGACTGACACCTATGAAATGTAACAAGCAAAATGCAATATTACATCTGCATTGCAATGCTACATTATTCGACATTTGTCATCATTGATGGCTCAACATAATGTCATGTCCAACTCTGTTTCGTTACTCATCAGGGCGCTGACAGAGCCTGAACATAGGGTTGAATTTTGTTTGTTACATTTTTTATGTGTCTCTTGCACAATTATATTGTGTCAACTATTCATGTTTTGCAAAACCAGTAGTTTTGCACTAGTAGTATCAAATGATACACTTGTAACTTGTATGTTACTTAGGATAATTCAATGAAAAAATAGCTATCATAACCAGGAAAGACTATATTTTTAACAAATGCCTGGTTTTTGTTAAGGGTGTGAAGCATGCATGAGACCAAAAAGTCACATGCATGCTTGTGACTATATAAAAAACAACAAAAATTTGACAAACAACAAGAAAAATGATGTTCACAAAAAAAATGGTAAACAACATATGTTGTCATTTTTAATGTTTTTGGAGTGCTGGCTCCAATAAAACCAGTCTGAAGTCGATAAGACTAATTAAATTACTTAAAGCTATAGTTCCTAGATGGGAATCTTGGTACTGATGATAATATAAGTTCACAACATATTTTGGAGCGGAGGTATGCAAGCAGTGTAAATATCTTTGGTATGAATGCTTCTTGCTCAACTATCCAGATCTTGCTTAAGGTTCCAGTTTATACCTTATAACCTGAGCAATAGCATTATTAACTTCTTTCAAGGGAAATGTGCTAAATTATTTTAAATGCAACATGAACTGAGCTTTATATGAGCACCAAAAGTGCAGTGCAGAATGATGATCATAGTTGTGTCAAACCTGTGGAATACATACGCACATTTCCTTTGAACAATTGTGTAAAAAGTTAATAATGCAATTGCTTAGATGTTAAGGCATAAAGCAGAAACGTAAGCAAGACCTGGATTGCTGAGCAAGCAGCACACATTGCAAAGAAAATTCGCCTGGCTGGTGTACCTTTGTAAGATGTAAGTACTCTTTGACATACCTAGACACACATTATGCGACACACGATGTCCAATCCCAAAGCAATCCTAACATGAAACTTTGGGGGCATTTTACAAAAACTTTAAGCTATTTTAAGTAATGTATTTAACAGTTTAAACATCAATTTTTTTGAGATATTAGCGTTTTAATTTTATATTTGCTAATAATTAAAACTTGTAACTAATTATTCAAAAGTATCAACCCATTGGAAAGTACCAAGTTTGAGTCAAAAATTTTACCTTCAATATAATTTTAGATACAGCTGTTTTTGATCAAAGAAATATAAAAAATAGCAATTAAAGAAAATTTTGCATATTAAAAAACAAAATAAATAAAAAATAATTCTTTATTTGCTTGAGTGAACATAATGTAAAAATAAATTACGACAATAGCATACGTCATTACAAAATTAAGTTAAAATCATCATTAATAGTATATTATGCTACTAGGCAGCAAAATGGAATTTTGCAGACGAGTTTTATAAATTTGCCCCCGAGCCGAAGGCGAGGGTGGGCTATGGAAATTACCTGCAGAGGCGTAAGCCGAGGCAGGTAATTAATTGCTCGAGTCTGCAATGTTTCCTTTGCTGCATAGTAGCATATACTATTTTATCTACTAACGGCAGAAAAAATACACAAGAGATTATTTTAAATACTTGCTGCGAAATTTTACAGGCAGTAAAGACTGCTTTGAAGTAGATGCAACGCTGACAATATCAGGTGGACTGTATCTTTATTCACTTCACTGTTGTTCTCACTCATTATGTTTTAGTAACTTAACTTTAGTTTACAGATTTAGTTTTTGATAACGTTCTATTTTTGTAACTTTATATACTTAAAGTAAATATAAAACATGAAATACAAAATCTGACGACTTAAACATTAAAAATCTGTCGATTCATAAACAGCTGGTAAATATTTTAATTTAATGCCAAAATTATCAGTGTTGCCAATTTGTTTCCAAAACATTATATATTATTAGATAAACAAATGTTAAATGTTAAACATTTAATAATAATATCGTAATTTTAAGTAACAATAAAGAAAGTTACATACTAGAAACAAGCTAGAATAAATCATAGTTTACAAAATAAAACAATACCGAAATTCACGCAATAATTTGTAAAATAATAACCTCCGCTCATTCATTTTCCCGCCTAGGGAGTTTGGACTTGTTCCCCATGTTATTTAAATGAGCCATAACTCCCTAGTACTTTTTTCATTACCAAAACATTTTGCGTTACTGTTTTGAAACATTTTGCGTACTGTTTTTAAAATATTTTCCGTATTGTTTGACAGTGTAGGTAAAATGACATTTTGCAGCTTAAAAAACAGTCCAGTAATGGCTAATTTTGCTGCCGTGAGTAGATAAAAACTATTTTTAAAATATTAATAAATTCTAGTGAAACTAATTTTAAAATAAATATACATAATAAAATATAAGAGACAAACAAGACGACAAGACAAACATGACTAGATAGTAATAGTTTTTAGAGACAGGTACTCAGTAATATTATAAAAAGGATTCTTTATAAGAATTCCTTTAACTGCTTTTTAAAATTCTTTAAAGGTAACTTTTGACTAGTATAATCTAACTTATTGAACAACTTAATACCTAACACTGAATGCGCAACTTGGGACTTATTTAACCTGTGCATTGGTACCGGGAGCAAATGTTTGGACCTGGTACCATAATTATGATTGACTTTATTTTTCAAAAAATCAGCTTCATTTGATTTTATATAAAGTAAAACATTATAAATTCACTATTGTTAAAATACAGTCGGACCTCCATATAACGAACTTCTATACAACGAAAGTCTCTATGTAACGAATTTTTTTACGTTCCCTTGAATTTTGTGTTTAAAAGTGTTTCTATTTAACGAAAAAAATTTCTATATAACGACCAAATTTCCAGAAATAAAGATAAAGACAAGACCCGCAGACTTTCAAGGAATTGACCAAAACGGCACTTCTGTTTTTCTGTAATTTCCCAGAACAATTATTTATTGATTCTCGCCCTGCCTTATTTAATTTTGCGAACTCTTCTTTACAACTTTCTATGAAATTAGGATTAACACTGCATAGTACTAAAAATCTTTCAGTTTTAATTTGGTATTCGGTCTGACCAGTTCGTTTGTGAACTTTTTATTTGTTTGTAAATCGAGTTTATTAAAATGTCAAAACGGAAATCGCTGTCCCTTTCTGAAAAAATCAATTAATTAAAAGATTTCTGACGATGGAGTCAAAAAACAAAGAACTTGTCTCTAAAGCATAAAAATCGCTCCTAGTTCTATATTCAACAATTTAAAAAAATCGGGAATCTATACTTAGGATATACGAAACGAGTGGCAATTTAAAAAAAAGTTCTCGAGTATGCACTAATAAAAGAAAAAGCTGCTGAATATGCATCTGCAAAATGATTATTCATCCTATATATCCATTAAAATATCATAAAATAGTACAGAGTTATTTATTTTTTTCAATTTCTATACAACGAATTTCTATATAACAAATTTTTTCTCTTGAACCTTCAAGTTCGTTATATAGAGGTCCGACTGTATTAAGTTTTTTAAATAGACGTTTGCAGAGTTTAGTTGGTTTTGATCTGGTCATAAATATTAACGTGACAATATGGCCACACTAAATGAGCTAAAAGTCTATTTTTATTCTTTCATACCTGTTGACCAAATTATATTAATATCAGTGACATCGAGCCAAAATATGTGCTTTTTGTGTTGATTTGACCCACATCCATTTACATTTTGAACAATAAATTAAGTTAGTGGCCTAAAAAATAAGTGACCCAAAAAATGGGGGGTCAATTGCTGACTCCCCATTCAGCAATTTTTCCAAATGAGATAATTTTACTCTATACCTGATCTTTTGTTCATTATTTTGACTCCAGGAAAGTCCATTAATTTTTGTAAAATCATAATTGCATGTAGAATTTATGCTAAATTATGTAGATGTTTAATTTACTTGAAGTTATTTAATTATTTACTTGAATTTTTAATCAATATTTTTACAACAACATCTAGTAAGACTTACTTGTATCGTTCGCACTCGTCGATGTTGATCTCACAGTTGACTCCCTCGAAGCCTTCTTCACACTCACACACGTACTCACCGATCTTGTCCACACACTGTCCGTTCCTGCAAGGGTTTGGGTCGCAGTCATTTATGTTATTCTCGCACAGACTTCCATTGATACCGTGCACACACACGCACTCAAAGCTACAACACAACAATGAACAAACAATTATAATTTATAATACTTAATATCAATTAAATTAACGAAGACTTCAGTCCTTTTTTATTAAAATTTATTCAAAATAAATTCATGAAGAGCTTTCGCCCAGGGATCCTGAGCTTCTTCAGTTCTTAAAATGACAAAATGAGAAAGTTTGAAAATTAATAAAATTTTAAATCTTGTCATTTTGTCATTTTAAGAACTGAAGAAGCTCAGGATCCCTGGGCGAAAGCTCTTCGTGAATTTATTTTGAATATATTTTAATAAAAAAGGACTGAAGTCTTTGTTAATTTAATTGATATCACAATTTGAAACAGTCCAAAAAAAGCTCTAAAGTTATTATAATACTTAATTACATTATAAACTTATTTTTTAATAATTTACCTGTAAAGTTTATTAAAAAGATTTTTGAAAAACTTTTTTTTTAGATACAGTTGAAAAACTGGAAATTGATGGAAAATTAGCTTATTTCTACGTTTGAATTAGTTAAATACAAGGACATAAAAAAACCTGATTTATTTAATTAATAAGGATATTTATTACTTATTTATCATCCTGTTCTTGTGTTTGTTTTCTTTCTCCGAGACTTTATTTTTTTATTTACTTTGATCAGAGCAACAAGTGGCCAAAGCCTCCAGCTTTTAATTTAAAAATTTGGGTACGGGGTACCTCTGAACTTTTTAGCATCACATTGGATTTGCAAACCTCATCCTTCCTACTTTAGACTCGCATCGCTCGTCCTCAGAATACAGCACACACCAAATTTATACTGCAACACATCTCTGGACTCACTTCACTCGTCCTCTTACAGTAAATACATTTGTTTCATTCCCAGGGGTCAACCACCCATGCACTGACCACAATTAATGCTGCTTAACTTTTATGATCCATCAAAAATCATGGATATACTTGTTGTATTGAAATTAAACTTGGTGCACTTCTTTATTACGTAAAGGTTTACACTTATACCGAATTTCAACACAATTGGATATTTTTTTAAAAATGTATACAGCCATTTGTATACAAGTAATTTGATAAAAATTGAACTAATGCTGATAATAAGATGAACCTTGGCACAAATGTTGGACCTAAAAAGATTATTACATAAGTGCCAAATCTCAAATTGATTTAACATTTGTTTTCGGTAATTTATGAATTTTCATAATTTTTCATGTCATTATTGCAGGTTAATGAGGTCATAACAAAATTATTTTCCTGATTGCACAACTACACCTAAAAATTAATTTTTGTACCTAGTTTAAACTCTCTAGTGTAAGAACACTGGGAGCTATGATGATACACACACACTGACAGATAATTTTGCAAAAACCACTAAGAAGGTCTTAAAAACACCTGAAATGGATAGTTCAGGTGACATCCCGGGTTTCAGTTTTTTTTGCAAACACAATACTTTTTCTATATACTTATGGTATAAAGGAGGAAAAGTAAAAAGGAATGTACAAAATACGACACCTGACTAGATTTACTAGTCAGAAATATTTCACTAGATTAGAAATATTTTAAAAATAGAATATTAAACACAGCTTTCACCCCGTTAAGTCTGGAAAGCATGGGAACAGGAAATAAGAGAAAATAATATCAGATAATGCCCGAAGGAATATGATTCATAGGAAAACTGAAAAAAAAGGATGGGTAAGGGTAAGAGAGCAACATGGTTGCAAACTGTAAAGCCTGAATTTCATGCTGCAAAATTTTGTTAATTATTTAGCAAAGCTAGGTAATAAATAAACTTCAACTCCAGTAAAAATCACTTCCCAGCCTTAATGCATAAAAAAATGTTAATGGGTTCAACAAATCAAAATAAATATTTTGACATGCAGTCAAAATATGTAAAGTAGGAAGTACTTTGCAACAGCCTGCTGGAAAAGGAAATTCTTGGTTACCTTGAAAACCAATCCATAATTTACTAAAAATGTTGTGCCTTACAAGCAGTGGGCTTGAAAAATGAATTTTCTTACTAATTGTCAGCAGACTGTCAAGTGATTTGAATCAAAAGTATAACTATAAGTACAACATACCCAGCAGCTGAGGAAAAGTTGTAGGGCTTCTTGAAGTTATCAGGCCAGTCCGTATAGTTGAGGATGTACTCTGGACTGTAATACAGGACATTGGAGCGTTCGAGACAGGTACCCCCATTCTGACAGGGATTACTATCGCACTCGTTTACATCTATCTCACAGTTGATTCCCTCAAACCCGGCATAGCAGTCACAGTAGTAGCCTTTCACTCGGTCCCGGCACTCCCCACCATTGCGGCACGGACTGCTGGCACAGTCATCGATGTTGAACTCACAGTGTTCACCTAGAGAACAAAACATACATCTTACAAACTAGCAATAAAAACAAGAATCCCAGTCATTTTTAGGGCACTTTGGCAAAAACTGGCCTCATTTTTTATATTCTTCAAATAGCTATTTGATTACCAGCTATTTGATTGTTCCTATTTGACTTACCAGACTTGATTTAATGGTAATGAGGGGGAGATGAGAACCAGATATTCAATAATCTAGCAACTATGCTCTAGATAACTAAGGAAATGCGCTAAAACCTTTAAAGATAGAAAATAACTGAGCTTTAAACAATGTAAATAATAGTGTGCACTGCCAATTTTAAATGTATAATTTTGTATAAACAACTGGATAATTATGCACATTTCCTTTAAAAATACATACAAAATGAATAACGGGCAATGCTTGATAATTGAGTAACTGCTTAGGTCATAAAGCATAAACAGGAACTTTAAGCAAGAAATGGGTTGTTAACCACGGAAACACATGTTACATTCCAAAGGAAATTCCCTTTGACATGTGGACCACCTCGCCAGAATTTTTACTAACTCCTATGGATGTAAGGACACTGTAAACAGTTGTGCACCGAAGCTAGATAATCCAAGTAGACTAGGACTTGAGGGATGTCTGGGTGGCCTGCTGCTTTAACCAACAAAGCTATCAGTGAACCCCTAAAGGTGTCTAATAAATTATTTATAAAAAACCCGCTATTTAGCATGAATGAACCAAATTGGCTATAACCAAGATTTGAACCTGAGATACCTTGAGACTAGAGATATCTCTCTAACACAATATAATTGTGCGAGAGACACCTAGGAAATGTAATAAGCAAAATGAAACTGTTCCATCATTCGACAATCCATCATTGACGAGCCATCATTGATGGCTCGACATAATGTTATGTCCCACTCTATTTCGTTATGTCTAACTCGTCAGGGTGCCACCAGAACCCGAAAACTTGGTAGATAACATTATATATATATCCCTTTAACCAACTGATCTCCCAGGGAACTCTAAAGGTATATCATTTGATACTACCGAGTTTTGCAAAACATGAATAGTTGACACAATAAAGGTGCTAATAAATTGTTTATAAGAATTGCTGAAGATGATGTTCAATATCAGCCTTACAAACCTATTATTGGTCAACAATAAAAAAAATTAACAAGGAATTTATTTTAAAAATTAAAATAAATATACCAGATTCAGTACACCAAATTTGAACCCATATATTTAAAAAACTTTTATTTTTATTGTATTAATGACTTAATTAGATGATTGCACTAAATAAATAAGTGAAGCATTGTATTGGTTTAACCTCAATGAAGTCACCTCAACCAGCGCAATCAATTTTGACCAATTTGCTAATTTATGGGTGACAACCAATCAGAACCCACAGATCTCAAACAAACAATAACTCCATAACTACAAGGAAAAACATAATATTGTCATTAAAAAGTTAATTTATCAAAATTAATTCAAAATCAATGGTACACATTCACTCTTAGTATAAGTTGTCAAAATGTCACTAAGGATTAAACTAAAGACCTCTGACAACAAGCATTTTATTTTATTTGTATTGAATAAAAACATCTAATGAAGTTTTATAGTTTTGGTATTGAAATAAGTTAAGAGAGTGAGATGAGATGTTTACCTTCGAAACCAGTATCATCACAATTACAGTGATAGATGTTCAGACCATCCTCGCAGAGACCATTGTTCTGACATGGTGAAGACTGAAACAAAAGTCATCAAATAATTACTATATATGACCCAACACAACATCAGGGAAGACTTTAACATCCAATTGAAACTGTGCCATTTGGGGTTGGAAGTTGTCAACATTTCTATTATTTTGAACCTATTAAAAGGCATTATGCCACTAAAAATAAGTAAACGGGAACTTGTTCATAAATGGGACAGTGACCTGATATGTGTATGGGGAAATATTGCGTTAAAAGTTTTTTTAAACTACTTTCACTGATTTCTGTCCAACAATGGTTGGAGGTCATTAAAAAAAACGTAAACATTTGGTACAACAACAACCTAAGCAATTTAAATTGAAAATTCAATAAAATCAATTAACTTTATGCTTAATTAATTAATTAAGCATAAAGTTATTAATTAATTAATTAATACATTTAAGTTATTAATTAATGAATTAATAAAGTTAAGTCATTAATTAATAATTAAAATTTATGCTCATTTAATTAACAGTGATGCCAGCCAGCACAGGGCACTATTAGGGATCTTAATCCAAGATAGTGAATCTCACTCGGTAAATGAAAATTTAGTTGGATTGGCTTTTATAATTATACTATGGTGCTAATAACAAATGCATTCGTTTACTTGTAGTTTTATTTTTGTATGGTCATTTTTGACAATAGAATATATTTTAATTGAATATTATTTATTAAAATTCTTTTATTTAATACAATTATTTTTATTAACTTGTTTGAAGTTTTAAAATAATTTTTGATGTACTTATTGGTTTATCTGGCTCTGATGATGGCCTCTCATTCAAAATGATTTGAGTATTTTGTAAATAATCAACCAAATTTAATATTGGAAAAACTTTGATAATTTGTTCATTCACCTTTAAACACCTTCAAACAAACATCATCATTATTGTTATTAAAACTCTAGCATATAATACTCTACATTAAAACTATAAGAACCCTACACACTGTTGAGTTTTTTATTTTGTTTTTGAGTTTATTTTTGAGTTTTTATTTTATATTTTGAATTTTTTATTTATTTTTCGTTTTATAAAGTTTGTAAAAAAATGTATAAAGGTGAAATATATTAATTTTTGAATTTGAATTTGTTGAGTGGGTCATAGATTTATCAAACCTTCATCAAGTCCAACAAATGCTATTCTCACATCAACAGACACATTTAGTTAAACTACTAGGCCTTGCATTAGAGTAAGACGAAATAGTTAACTTGAATAAAGTAGAGAGAAGATGCTGAGTCATAACTACCTCACAGTCATCGATGTTGGTCTCGCAGTAGAGTCCTGTCAGTCCTGGAGGACAGATGCAGTTGAAAGAGGCCACACCATCTATGCAAGTAGCTCCGGCTGTACATGGATTCGATGCACACTCGTTTATATCTACATTACACACTTTACCTAAACACAAAATATTCTTTTCCATTACACACTTTACCTAAACACGAAATATTCATTTACATTACACACTTTACCTTACATTACACACTTTACCTTGCCATTTTTAATTTGAACAAGTCAAGATTCAGCATAGTTGTTATGTAATGTTCCCACTCATGGGTCAATCCTTGTGGGATTTCACTATATTTTTGTAATTTTCTATGTTTATTCTTGAAACAAGTTTATAAGTGAAATATATTTTTTGAAAAAAAAAGATGGATTCTACATCATATGGTTGAGGTCTACATTTATTTCAAACACTTAAAACTAGCTCCAGTAATATTTTTTTGTACATTTTCAAAACTTTGTGAAATGTTTTTGAAAATTAGGGTTTTTTTTTGAAAAGTAAGGTAAAATTGAATCAGTTTTTTTTATCCCATAGGACTTGATTTCTATACCAAGTTTTCTACCAAACTATTCAGCCAAAAGTTTAAGAAAACGCACATCCGAACAAACACACAGACACCAACTTTTTTAGTTTTTATAACCTGTTGTTTTTGAAATGTTGTCATTTGGAGAAAATGTAGGTCTCACTTTTTTCTATTGTTATTCTTCCCTCACCTGTAATAGGAGATAGAGAAGCCAAAAGAATGATAGTTAAAACAGTATTTATTCATACCTTCATATCCTGGAGAGCAAATGCACTCAAAGCCATTGACCTTGTCAACGCAGGTAGAGTTGTGATAGCAGGGGTGAGACAAACACTCATCAAAATCCTCTAGACATGTGTCTCCTGTGAACCCAGGCTTGCAGAAACATTGAAATGAACCTAAAAATATAATATTAACTTTATATATGAAACACATAACAGTTAAAATCAACAAAAGAATGGGTCTCAGCACTAGGGTACCAGGAGATATGCAGGATAGTGTTCAGGGGTACCAGTACCTCAAGAGATATGCAGGACAATGTCCAGGGGTACCTCAGTATGCAGACAGTGTCCAGGGGTACCAGTACCTCAGGAGATATGCAGGACAGTGTCCAGGGGTACCAGTACTCAGGTGATATGCAGGACAGTGTCAAGGGTACCAGTACCTCAGGAGATATGCAGACAAGGACCTACCAGGAAATATGGCAGGCACTAGGTACCAGTACTTCAGGTGATATGCAGGACAGTGTCGAGGGGTACCAGTCCTCAGGAGATATGCAGACAATGTCCAGGGGTACCAGTACCTCAAGAGATATCCAGGACAGTGTCTAGGGGTACCAGTACCTCAGAGATATGCAGGACAGTGTCCAGGGGTACCAGTACCTCAGGAGATATGCAGGACAGTATCTAGGGGTACCAGTACCTCAAGGCAGGACATATCAGGGTACCACCTTCAGGAGATATGCAGGACAGTATTAGGGACCAGTACCTCAGGAGATATGCGGACAGTATCTAGGGTACCAGTACCTCAGGAGATTATGCAGGACAGTATCAGGGTACAGTACTCAGGAGATATGCAGGACAGTATCTAGGGGTACCAGTACCTCAGAGATATGCAGGACAGTATCTAGGGGTACCCAGTACCTCAGGAGATATGCAGGACAGTATCTAGGGTACCAGGTACCTCAGAAGAAATGCAGGACAGTATCTAGGGGTACCAGTACCTCAGGAGATATGCAGGACAGAGTATGGAGATAAGTGCACTCCCTGTGATAGAAATGTATGAATGTTGTAGAGATAAATAGTATTATAGTCAGAGAGATATAACCAGAGAGATAATCATAGGCATGAGATAGTATGAAATCTTATTCAAAAAATTCATCCTGTAGTCTGAACCTTTCTATGTGTCCTTTATACTCATTCTAGAAATGTATCAATCCACGTACAACAATTATCTTCAACATTTTTTGGAATCCTAACACACTGCCCACTGGCATTGTGGGTTTTTTTTCTGCCCACTGGCATTGTAGGATTTATCCTGCCTACAGTCATTGTGGGTATCATTCTGGCTACAAGCATTGTGCTCTCTAACTCTATTCTGCTCTCAATAGTTATTTTATTCATATAATTTAAAACAAAATAATTGTACCTCAGTAATTTGGGTTTCTAAAATCTGAGTTTCTTCATAAATTCTAGCCGAAACTTGGGAATAATATGTTCCAAGACAGAAGTATTCAGAATCCATGTTTACAAATGTGCTTTAGACACTACATTTTCTGTAGCAGCACTAAACCCTAAACCATTCTTCCAATTTAAACAAAACCAGGCTCGATTTAAAGCATTTAATGCTTAATTATAGCCTGACCTAATATATTTTTTTAAGAACATCACTATTTGGCAGCCATTATGAAAAATGAAGTTGTTTTCCTGAATTTTTAGCCATATCATGTTTATTTATATAATTAATTTTGATCAAATCAAAATATTTTTTTTTGAAATACAACAGAACTAAGTTTAAGTAAAAATAAATAAAAATAGTCAAAATCATCATATATCATACTTCTCTATTAACTCATAATTTAATAAGTGGGTTATTTAATATAAAAAGTTTACAGTTTTCTTCAAATCTTTAAGAGGAAGATTACTAGAGGCTGCAGATAAAATGAGAAAGTTTTATGGCTAGTTACCCGCTGAGGGGCTCTACGCTCATTTTTACAGTCTATGTAAAAGAATAGCAAAATTGTTTTTGAAGCACCTCATGTACTTATGTTGGTGCACTGGTAGGTTGTTGTTTCTAAGCCTAGAGTAGGAGAGTTTATACAAGCAAGGCTGGCTCAGACAGAAACTCGGTCTCAGCCAAGTATCGTTTACATGGTGTTACACTCAGGAGCTTATAAATTGTATGAATTTCCTATTTTAAAGCAACATTGTTAGTTCTGTGTCCTGCTCCTTTTTGTTTTGACGACTGTATACCCCAAAAAAGGTCTCAAGCAGAATATAGATTTTATTTATTTATTTATTATTTATTATTCCTGCCAGATTTTAAAGAGTAATCGAGGAGGGAGTGAAAGTAGGTAAAATAAACTGTTCCTAAAGTCTCAAAACCCATAAAATCCATATTATAAATAAACTCTCAGATAGTTTACACAACATAAAAATTATATGAGGCAACCATGATAAGTAAGGGTCAAAACAGACAACTAATAATTTTAAGGATCTATTATCAGAAGGATATTTAAGAGAGAAAACTTGGATTTAAGTTAGTCAACCTTTCATCACACAACGTGTTGTTTATTTACCTAATTTTCTGTTATGGAAATAAATCAATTTTTACAATGTTTGAAGAAGGTTATGTTACCTTTATGGTTGACACAGATGCCATTGTTGCATATAGTGGGGTCTTCCGAACACTCGTCCCTGTCTGTCTCACAGTGCTTCCCTGCAATAGCAATACCAACATTATACAATACCGTTTTTGATTCATTACAACTATAATAGAAAACAGCACAGAAGAGGGGGGGGGGGGTGATAATCACTTATTCCCATGCCTAGCAATTACTATGTTACTGCCTGATGATGTCAAGAGCAGGAAAGCCAAGAATATCCGTGAAATAGGTTTTGTTTCTAGTTAAAGCTATGGACATAACATAACATAACATATTTATAAGTAAAAGCCATAAAATGGCAGTACTGTCGTCAAAATTTATATTTTAAAAAGCTTTTGTAAAAAACTCCTCGACTGAGTAGAGTTCGGCTTCTTTGAGACTCTTTTTAATAAATGATTTGAATAAGTTGTGTGGTAGGTTCCTCTTTTCTTCTGGAAGATGGTTGAGTAAGCGGAGACCAATTTGTTGGGGAGAACACCTTTGTGTAGTCGCTAGTCGACAGAAGGGAATGACCAGATCCTTTCCCCGGGTGTTGTACTGGTGAGTTGGTGTTGTCCAGGTCAGCTCCTGATTCTTTACTTCCATCAAGCAGTGGTAGATAAAGAGACTGGGCAGTGTTAAGCAGTTTGCTTTTTTAAAGTATCCTACACAACTAATTCTTGGCTTCAAGCCGAAGATGATCCTTATAGCTGCTTTTTGCAAGATGAATATTTTGTTGTTTTGGTCTGAATTTCCCCATGCAATGACTCCATATGACAGTCTGCTCATAAAGCATGCATGAAATACAAATGGAAACTTTTAGTAATGTCCTAATACCTATATGTTAAAATACCTTCAATTAAACTCATAAGGTAGAACACTATATTCTATGTAGGGCAGGGACTTAACTCTGATCCTTTCTATATTATATTCTCTACTCTTAAAGTAAGGGGAGCAGCCCCCGTAGCCAACAGTATTTTTATTTTGCAAAAAAAAAGCTCTCCGTATCATGAATAATGCTAAACATGACTCTAAGTGCAAACAATATTTTATTGAAAATAAAATATTAACTTTTCATCAAGCCTATATTTTTTCATTGTTGTTGTTCGTTAAAGCAAAGTATGATGAGAGGGAGTTCAATTATATTAAGAACCACAACTATAGCACTAGATATATTGCTAACATCAATATTCCCACTTGTAGGCTCAACAAATCACATCAGTTGCCGAATTTAAATGGAATAAGGGGCTTCAATAAATTACTACTTGCTACCCAAACAGTCTGGGTTCAATCCCAGTCGGGGCCTCTAAGATTTTCGTGCAAAGGATGAAAACTTTTTCACATGCAGTTTTTCGTAAGGAATGTTAAGCCAGTGGTTCCAAGTATGTGATATGTCAGGTACTCATAACAGATCCCTAGCCCTAAATAAATGTCTATATGTGAGTGTGTATAGTAGCTCCCAGTGTATTTATGCCAGAGAGTTGAAATTTTGCATAAAAATCACTCTACCGCTGTAGTTGTGCTATCCGAAAAATATTTTTTTATGACATCACTAACCCGCAATAATGACTCAGCAAAAATATCGAAAAATCATAAAACTCGGACAAATAATGCAATCAAATTGACATTTGGCATGCATGTGACTATGTATAAGACTAACATGTGTGCCAAGTTTCATCTCATTATCAGCATTTGTTCAATTTTATTGAATGACTTGTGTACGCTTTTTAAAAAATTGGAAAATGATCCAATTGAGTTGAAATTTAGTACAAGTGTACACCATCACATAAATAAGTACACTATTTCAATACGACAAGTCTATCCATGATTTTTGTTAGATCATAAAAATTAAGAAGCATTGAACATAGTCAGTGATGTATGGGTGACCTCTGAGAATGATATGGATGCATTTACTATCTAAAGACGAGCAAAGCGATGGTCCGATGGCATGCTGCAGTTTAAATTTGGCGAACTGTATTTCTGAGGACGAACGAAGCAGGGAGGATGAGCTTAGCAAATCCGATGTAATGAGGAAAAGTTCCGAATTTTTTAATTGGGTGATAGTCTATAAATTTAACTTAATGAAGTCCCAAATACTTATAAACTTCACCTTCAGACATAGCTTCTATCAAGTTATTATTTTCTAATTGAAATCCACCTTCAAGGACTTTACCCTTTTCTACGTGAAGAGTTCGACATTTGTCTCATCCAAATTCCATATGAATATCTTTAGAAAATCTTTCAACGCAAGTTATTAGTCGGTTCAGATGGTCCTTTGTGTCTGCATACATCTTATGTAAAGTAAGTGCATGGTCCATGTAAAGTAAGTGCGATATCTGGTGAATTTCTCTGTTATTATATTTCAAAGCAAATTCAAATTTTGTATGATTCGACTTTTTAGATAAGGGATTTAGAGCCAAACAAAACCTTAAAGGGCTAAGTGAGTCACCTTGGAAAATGCCTCATTTGAATCGAATTTCATTTGTTTCTATTTCAGTGTTGTTGGTGTTAAATTTGAGTTTAGTTCTTCAACATTGCATGAGTTTTATGAGAAGCCTGATAATTATAGGGTCTATTTTGTAAACTTTCATAAAGTAAACCAACTAGGAATGAGACATACTATCAAAACCTAATTATATTATTATTAATATAATAATAATAACATTATTATTTATAAATAAAAACAGGTTAATTACCCAAAAAACCTTTTATTTTTTAATATATAATAATAACTAAGCTTTCGACTAAAAATTAGTCATCATCAGAGTTTAAAAAATTTATAAAATATAAAATAAAAATACAATTTTACAAACTACTTCATATTGCACCTTGGTACGGTTTGGTAAGCTATGTTAAAAAACCGTTAAAAACTGTTACGTTGAAGAATTTAAAAAAAATCAGTGTTACCAATAATTTTAGTTGAAAAACAATATTTTAAACTAAATTAAGATTTTCAAGATTTAAGAGTTCCTTATTAAATTTAACATTAATCCTAATGTTATTGTTACAAAAGCAAATAAAGGACAAAAGACTGTACTAATGGAAAAGAACACTTACGAGACAGAAGTAGAATTAATGTTATATAGACCCGACTAACAAAATTCAAGCTTCAATTAATTCCAGAATTCGTGAATTAAACAAGAAAAAAAAAATAAAAAGGTTATTGACAATAAAACAAAATTGTCCTTATTAACATTTAATGCAATAGCACCAAAATTATATTGTTTACCAAAAGTCCATAAGCCTGGAAATAAAATGAGACCAATTGTATCATCTCAAAACTCCCCCAATTATAAATTATCCAAATTTTTAGCAAATATTTTACAACCCCTAAGAATGTCATCAGAATATAATATTAAAAATTCCTATGAATTTAAACAATTATTATCCAATATTAGTATTGTGGAGGATGAGGTCATGATTTCGTTAGATGTTGTTTCCTTGTTTACTTCTATCCCTAACAATTTAGCAATAAAAATAATTAGTAATAATTGGAAAAATATTAAGAACCATACAGATCTTAATAAACAACAGTTTATAGATTTATTTAAAATATGTATAGATAATGCCTACTTAACTTTTAATAATAAGATATATCTTCAAAAGAGTGGCCTCCAAATGGGTGGACCTCTGTCTGGTTCTATAGCTGATTAATATCAGCTATTATTATCATTTATTAAAAATATCATCCATAATAATTTATGGATGATATTTTTAATAAATGTTAAAAGAAACATAAAAATAAAATTAGTTTTACCAAAAAATATGTAGATGATAGTTTTTTATAATAAAAAAAAGTTTTTCAATTCCTATGATAGTGCAATACAATTTACTATAGAAAAAGAATTAGATAAACAAATTCCCTTTTTAGATGTATTAGTTATAAATAGTAATGGAAATATAAAAACTAAAATTTATAAAAAACCGACAGCTTCTGATAGAATGATCAACTTTAATTCAAAACAACCTCAGTCATATAAAATAAATAGTGCTAATAACTTGATCCGTAGATCTCTAACATTAACTGATCCTGAATACCACAACGAAATAATACTAGATGTTAAAAAACACTGCAATATAAAATTTCCCAAATTACCTAATAAAGAAACTTATAAAACAAACAAAGAAAAATGCAAAATTTAAATTCTAATAATATAAAATATATAATAAAATAAGTTAAATAATTTAATAAATATAAATAATATCTAATAATATAATAATCTAATAACACAAATAATTCAAACAATTCTAATAATATAAATAATTCTCAAACAATAATATAAATAACTAATAATATAAATAATTTAATAAAATAATATATAAATAATTCTATAAACAAATAATTCAAGCAATTCTAATAATATAATAATTCAATATATATTTTTATAATGATAATAATTGAGATCCTATAATTCAATCAATTCGTAGCAATCCATATGTACCTAACTTATCTGAAAAAATAAAAGGACTTTATCAAAAAGTTTACCTAACTTAAAAATTGCTCAAAAAAGTCAAAAATCAAACCAGCCATTTTTTGAAAAACATAAAGAAAAAACCAAGAAAGAGCAAAAATCTAGATTAGTATATAAAATTCCCTGTTCTCAATGCCCCCAATATTATATAGGTGAAACAAAACAATATCTAAATAAAAGACTGGCCCAACATAAATATGACTGCAAAAAAGATAAAAATACTGGACTTTCTAACCACAAACATAATACAGACAAGTTTTGATTTTGACAATACCTGAATTCTACAAAATGAAACTAATTGGCAAAAAAGGAAAGTTAAAGAAATGATAAATATAGTCAAATTTGATAATAATGTTAATTTTAAAAAATATGTAGAAAAATTAAGCTCCATTTACTCAAATTAAATAAGGAACTCTTAAATCTTGAAAATTTTAATTTAGTTTAAAATATTGTTTTTCAACTAAAATTATTGGTTTTTCAACTAAAATTATTATTTCAACTAACACTGATTTTTTTAAATTCTTCAATGTAACAGTTTTTAACGGCTTTTTAAACATAGCTTACCAAACCATACCAAGGTGCAATATGAAGTAGTTTGTAAAATTGTATTTTTATTTTACATTTTATATATTTTTTAAACTCTGATGATGACTAATTTTTAGTCGAAAGCTTAGTTATTATTATATATTAAAAAATAAAAGGACTTTTGTGTAATTAACCTGTTTTTATTTATATATTTTTTATAAGTCCACAAAAAGAAACTTTTTTACATTATTATTATTATTTTCAGAGAGAACAATTGCATTACCTATGAAACCAGGAGGACAGACACACGTGTAATTGCCGAGAGAAACATCGTGACAGGTAGCTCCATTGAGACAGGGAGACACAGGAGTGCAGTATGACACTTGATGACTGCAGTCAGGTCCTGCTTTGCCATTGGTGCATTTACAGGTGTACGAGTCCACTCCGTCTACACATACCTTATCCTCACCACAGTGTACACCAATACAGTCATCTCGGTTTATCTCACAATCACTTCCTTCAAATCCTACTCAACAAACACGTACATAAATAATAAATAAAAACATATTTAATTGTTTAAAAGATTTCTATCTATACAAAAATCATAGTCCACAAATATTTTTCTAAAAACTTATCAGTTATTTGCCTTGTAGTCCTAGTTTACAAAGGATTTGAGAACAACAGTTTATGATCAATTTGGTTAAGCCTTTTGACTAAAGACTACTTTTGCTGCAAGTAAAGACAAGTTTACAATAATCCATTCCACACAGACAGACACTAACTTTACTTCTGTATGCTGCCAATACATAGAATGAATGAACTTTAAACTTTCGAGTTTATTTAGTCATGGGTTCGATCCCAGCATGGGCCTCTGGGATTTTTATGAGAGGGATAAAAATTCTGCGTACCACGTCCTTCAGAAGGTAAGTAAAGCCAGTGGTCTCGAGCCTGTGCATTCTCAGGTACTCGTTAAAGATCCCTTACTCTAAATGAAACTTAGACAAAATTTAGAACCCTCATAGTAGATTCATTATAATACTATAGTGTGTTTGCCTTGTAGTTTAAAGTGTATAGAGGTTTGGTTTAACAGTGAAGGTACGTGATGTTCCTAGTTTTCACAAGACTATATGAGTCAGTGAAAATATGTATGATTGCTTGAAAAAGCATGAGAGGAACTTCTTCTGTTTAGATTAGATGAAATATACCAACAATTGAAATTAAATGGAGTAGAACACTATGTCTGGGAGCTGGCAAAAAGGGCCCAACAACGAGGCCTACTTGCCTGGTAGTTACTACCTCTCCCCCATATTACTAATAGATTGAATGACTGACAGTGACTGACCCTTGAGACAATCGCAGGTGTATTCCTTGTGGTCAGGAGGGTGCGACACGCAACGTCCATCATTCTTACAAGGCTTGAAAGCAGTGCATACATCGTACTTGAGTTGACAGTTAGGTCCCATATAGTCACTAGTACAGTTACACGTGTATCCATCAATACCGTCGACACACGTGCCACCATTCTGGCACGGCAAGGACAAGCACTCATCTATGTTCCTCTCACATAGCTTCCCTGCAAATTTAACAAAAATAAAATAATTAAATTGACTATATTTTCATAATTTCTTACAATTTATAACATTTTATTTCAAATAATTGAAGTAAAACAGATTTAAATAGGGAGAGATGGAAGAGAAACAAAAAGCTGATGGATAAGTTTTGTCTGTGTAAGATTACACAGATGAATGTTTTTCTATTACAAAAAAGCCATTAGAATTATTGCCAAGTCTAAAAATGATGCACATTGTGCCAAACTTTTCAAAAAAAATTTTTTAACGCTTTATTCAGCATACATTTTTTCAGTTTTAGTGTATCATGGTTATTCAATTAGATTTTATACAAATATAAATATGCCATTTTCCAGACTTAGTAAGTCAAGTCAATATCAGCTGGTGAATGGAATCAAATGTTTTATTAGTATTGTAGATCTTCCAATGGCTTCCTTTAAAAAGGTTATTAAAGAAATACTGATTAATAAAGCTTATTACTGTTTCAATGACTTCCTAAAAGACATTATAGTGTATCCCGAAAAATAGTACACCAGTACATTTTTAATTTAATAATATCTTATACAATTTTTATTTACTGTGATTTGTTTTACGTTTTATTTTGTATTTATGAATTGAATATTGTGAGACCTTAGAATGTAAGGCGACCACAAACTTATAATAAATAAATAAATAAACACTCAGGCAAGTTAGGTTTCAACTAGTCCTCGTGAGACTGATTCAGGTCTTCTGGAAAGAGATTAACGAGCATAGAGATGGCTAGCAATGTAACATACAAGCCCTTAGCATAATACTATATATAGAAGAAGCATAACATAACAGCAAAGCCGTTTCACTGGTCCTCTTAAGTAATGCTGCCACCCTAATAATATAACATTTTCTTATAACAAAGTTGGCAATACTTCCGGTTTCTGAATTTTTATGTTCTAATATTAATTAATGATGGATTATTCATAATATACTAATATAAATATCGCAATTGTACATTGTAATTTTTTAAGCATGTTAAATTGTATTATAACTTTTCTAATTAAAATAATGTTAAAAGCAGTCCTCAACTAAATGTAGATTCTTGTATTCTGCTACCCTTTTGCCATTTAAGACCAATTTTATTAAATACTTAGCAAGTTTTTTAAGTTATTATATTTGTTCCTTATAATCTTTCTTCATTAGAGGATATTTAAGAAAAATTTATAAAATGATGTTTTGTTGTTAAGGAGGTGCTCCTACTTAAGACCACCAGTAAACCAGCTTCCGTGTTATCAGTAGAATTCCATTGTTTTAACGGTCCTATACATTTTCTATATTAGTATTATTTTAAGTACAAACTACTTGTGATATATCTAGTTGTTTTCAACGAAAGGCTTGCAGGAGATCTCTGCACTCTAATTGGTCCCCGCCATCAATTCATAGCAGGAACACTCTACTACCAACAATGCCAAAATAAATTGCCCTAGTTGAGGTGACGTCATAGAGATATGAACATCATGATTCATCTTTTACTGATGAAGTAAAGCATTACTAATAATTAAACAAACTTACTGTTAACTTGTTTTAAGAAAGATTCGTTTTAAAATTATTTATATCTATTTCACTCGAAAGAGAGATCTTTAGTGTTGCTGAGATCAAAATTAGGACAATTTTTGTCAGTAAATAGGTGTTGGCAATCCTACCATTTTTCCGACTCAAATAAGGGGCCAGGTGCCGAAAACTACTAGATATACTATACTAAAGTTTTAAAACCAGTCAGTGCTGCCACCTCTTTCTAAAGGGGTAAACCTTAAACAAAAACAAATAAATATATATATATATCTCAGACCCCCCCCCCCTTATAAAGCATTGCAAGTCATCATAGACAGCTTGTAAGAGAGACAAAACAATACCACACCACAACCAGTAATCATTACTGCGTTAAAACCAAATCCTTTAGTAAGTCAAACATATGTACAGATCCAATAGCCAAATAGTAAATAAGTAAGAATGCAATAGAAAGTGAAAAATAAAATAAATAAACAAAAGAAAATAAAAATAGAAAAGTCATTAAGAAAGAGTTAAACAAAGCTAATGATATATCTGCTCCACAAGTTTAATTAATCAATAATTCAAATGGTTAATAAATAATGAAAGTGTAAGGCAGCTGCACATAATAACATCATAAGACAGCTGTACATAATAACATCGTAAGGCAGCTGCGCATAATAACATCGTAAGGCAACTGCGCATAATAACATTGTAAGGTAGCTGCTCATAATAACATCGTAAGGCAACTGTGCACAATAACATCGTACAGCAGCTGCGCATAATAACATCGTAAGGCAGCTGCGCATAACATCCATATATCAACCAAACCTACCAAACAAAAGTAATACATTTGTTTTGAACAGATGATAACAAGCCGAAAATCAAAGAGAGAGAAAGAAGAAGTTTTAACCCCACTCTTAGCTTAGGAATACACCAATAGAATTCCTTCTCTGTCCAATTTTCGGAAGACTATCATGTCGTGTTTACTTGAATATGCACAGATATTATTGAAGGGAAATACTGGCTTATATCCAGAGAGAATTCTCTTATATAAGCGAATTCCAGAATTCTCGTATATCCCTTATGTAAACCTAAACTATTCCGTAAAATTTTCCTGAGAAAGGGTAAAATTATACGCTGGTTTCAAGGAAGGCTTAGTGATAGTAATTAGGGAGAGGTGAGATCAACTAGCAAGTAGGCCACATTGTTGGGCCCTTTATTCTAACTGCCTAAGATAGAAGTCAAGTTTTATCTCATTATCAGTATACATTCAATTTCCACCAAATGATCTGTATAAATTTTTTAAAAAATGGAAAATAATCTAATTAAGTTGATATTTGGTACAAGAGTATACATTTACTAAATAATTAAGTAAACTAAGTTTCTTATAATTACGACAACTACATCTATGGTTGGGTGACCGCTGAGAATGAAACAGATGTATTTACTATCTGAGGACGAGCCAAGTGAGTTTCAAGTAGGGAGGGTGAGTGTAGCAAATTTGGTATGATGAGAAAATGTTTCGAGGTACCTCTGTTCCCAATTTTTGTTATGATAGACCAAAGGAGTATGGTAGATAAAGTTATATATTAGATGAGAAGGAGCAGATGTGTCATTAGAGAGTCAAGTGAAAGAGATACTGACCAGTGTATCCCGGGAGACAAGTGCAAGTGAAGGCGGTGAGAGTGCTATTGCATTGCGCTGAGTTATAGCATGGACGTGATGAGCAGGGACTCATCTCTATATCACAGTCTAATCCCATCCAGCCTTCCTCACAGCTGCAGAAGTACCCTCCCACTCCCTAACCACCACCACACAACTATTAGTACACCATAAGCAACAGGTGGATCAATGTCTATGACTACTAGTACAACACAAGCTACAGGTGGGTCATTGTATTTGACTATTAGTACACCATAAGCAACAGGTGACTCACAGTCTTTAACTATGTATTAGTACACTACAAGCAACAGGTAGGTCATTGTATTTTACTATTAGTGCACCACAAACTATAGGTGGGTCATTGTATTTGACTTTTAGTACATCACAAGTAACAGATGTGTCATTGCTTTATCTGACTAGTCCAAATCTTTGCTTCAGGTAACACCAGTTGAAAATTTACAATTTAAAAATGCAATTAATGTTGTTCAAAAATATCATTTAAGCCAATTTTAGACTAGCGTTTCTTAGGCAGTATTTGAAGAGGAGAATAGGATTTATGATAAATACTTGATAATTGAATATTTCTGTGAAAAAAGTGAATATGACAGATACTAATAGATCAGTATTTATGTGATGGATCAGATTTATTATACAAAAAAACTGACAGAGCAGCTAGTAAGTAGACTTTGCCATTGGGTCCATTTTGAAAACTCCTTGGATCTTATGAGTCCAGGTGCAGTCATTTCGAGTCTCTATAGCATAAGTTTTCATAGCTTTGGTCAAAAACTTTATTGTTTCTGAACAAAAAATGCTTTTTTTACTGAAAAAAACATGTGCTCTACTTTAAGCCGAAGATTTCCTGGTCTTAGAACCATTAGGTAGATACAGTCCAAGAAACAGAAGCAAACAAATCTGACAGTCAAGCCTCAAAGTTTTATCCACTAGATTGACTTATTTTTGCTCCCTAAGAAAGAATCAGGTGGTCTGTCATTTCAGATCATGGAATTTTATCACCAGGACCCCTTTGAAGTTTAGAAAATGGCTGCAAAGTCAGGTTCTGTCTTATAGCAGTGTTCCTACTAGTTTTGTTATTAAAAGTCAAAGCCCTTTTAAATTTGTGACAATTCATTTTTTTAATTTTAATATTTTAAGCTGGTATTTACCGATAACCTGGTTATATTTTATTAAAAATTTAAAACACCCGGTTTTATACTAAACCGTGATTAAACTATTTGTTTAATGTTAAACATAAAGTAAAAATTTATAACATAAATAAAATAAAACACAAAGGTTGGAAAATACCGTCTAATTGGTTATTTTAAAAATTATTACAACTATTTGAAATAATTTAATGCAATAAAATAGTAATTTTGTGAGTTTTTGCTAACTAAAATTATTCATAAGTAAAATTAATTAACAATAAATAAAATAAAACACAATATTGTGATTTTTATCAGTTTATTTAAAAACTGGTGACAACCCATTTAAAAGGTTTTTCCAAAGAATGAGTGACTTAAGTGAGTTTGAACAATCTAAAATTAATTAAAGTAAATAATTTCAAGAAAAAATTTATAGATAAATCATCAAAATTTTGAACAAATTAAGAAACCCTCATATTCTAACATTATCACCCTTTTTATTATCGATTTCTTATCAACGACGGTGGCACTGCTACAAAATTTGAATAGGGAATAGTTATTGTCTGGTGACAGGCTGTCCAGGACCCAACTCCAAGAAAAAAAACCAAAAGTAATAGAAGAAAAGTTGATTACTACAACAATTTCTGGCATTTTATGATTTTCACTCGCTCCAACAACATTAATATCTATGGACGATAATATTAAATTTTATAAACGAAGAATACTTTACTATTTTAGTAATACAGTACTCTGTGTTTTTTTATTAATAACCTGTTTTTTAATTAACTTGGACACCATTTAAAGTACTAAGCCAGCAAAACTTTCTCATATAAAATAAAATAAATAACCAGGTAGCTGGGTAGTCACCATTAAACTTATTGGGTCATGAATCTTAAAGGTTGAGAAATGCTGATCTACAGGGCTTGACTAATTAAAACTAAATCAACATAATACAAAAGAAACTTAAGTTTGGTATATTTTATTAACACATTTACTTACTTTACTTACTCTATTATTAATTTAAAAAAGTTAAATATGGTTATCAAGAGCTAAGCAAAGTCTAGCTAAAACAAGCTAAAACACTAACAAAAACACCTCTCCATCCTAAAAGTTAAATACAAAACGAATAACACTAGCACCAACATAAACCACCACTACAACTGAAAGATTAAGTAACATGGATAAATTCTAATACTAACAAAGTCATGGCATGCAGTGGCATGCTTGCATGGGTTGGAAGTGCATGCATTGCAAACGTGCCACTCTATAGCAGACATCTGAGGACCGTCCATGCACTCACCACTGCATTCGCATGCAACACCTTGGTACACATATAATATAATGTTAATATAACCACGTGCACATGCATCATCATATAAAAGTAGCCTTGGTTTTTACCAGTTGACAACCCTGTAACAGGTCAAATTCCAACTCATTTAAGGGTTGGAATTCTTCCATTGGACTATTCTGATCATAACTCATTATTGTAGGTTAATCAGGTTACACACATTTTTCAAACAAAAAATAAAACTTGGAAAGTTATTGTGTTTCATAGAAATGTGTAGCAACAAAATCTATATATATATATATATATATATAATATATATATATATATTATATATATATTATATATATATATATATATATATACCTCTACAAAATATTCATTGATCTTTTCATCAGTGAGTGCTCCTTTAAAAAACCCACCTCCCTCCCCCCTCTAGACCCCCAACCTCATAAGCTGATGTTTTCTTAGGAAATTTACTAAAAGCTCAATTGATTTTTCTTCCCAGGCGAATTTCATAATGCTTTACTTTCCACATCACTTACTGTTTAAAACATTGTAACAATGTTGGGAATGTTTATATAACTAGACTGGAAAGGAAGTTTTACAGCACAAGAAGAGATTTTCAGCTGAGGCTGAAAAACGAAGCTAGAAATAGCTTTGCTCCTGAGGCTCTGCTGGTAAAGATAATACAAATAAAGAAATTTGCACACAAGTGCAAAGTATCATACCAAAGTGCATTTACACAGGCCTCTTCATAGGACTTGGTTTATATTCCACGTTTCAAATAAAACAATTCAGCTGTTTGACCTAATGTGTTTTAAAGCCATAGAGGGTATTATTACTACAGAGGCTTTATGAGTTGAATTTTGAAACATCTTAAACTTAACCTCAAAACCATTGATCATGAATATAATCAACTAAATGGTACGGAAATTACAGTGAGTATATTATAGAACATTTAATTACAAAACAAAACACAAACAATGTGTGAGATCTGATAGTCCAAGATCCGGTCCTAAAAAAATGTAACTCACTTTGTACAAAGGAGGACTTATGTTAAAGGGGCCAAAAGTTAAGAGAAGGGGAAGGAGACTTTATGTTAAAGGGGACAAAAGTTAAGAGAAGGGGGGGGGACTTTATGTTAAAGGGGCCAAAAGTTAAGAGAAGGGGGGGGGGAGACTGTATGTCTGCCTTTTAATATTTAATACCCTATTTATGTTACTGAAAACAAGACAGTTAGTAAAATATTTAATAAACAGGGGCTCTTAAGACCAGCTATGCATACCTGTAAAGCCGGGTAAGCAGGTACAAGAGAACTCCGCAGAGCTCATAACGCAGGTACCTCCGTTCAGACACGGGTTGTTTCCGTTACACTCATCATTAGCAGTACAGTCGGGTACCAAACCTGTAATCACATCTCTTTCTACAACCTGTTTAATCAACATCTTCCGTCATTCGCTAGTACTTGAATAATAATGATGGATTTAGGTAATAAAACTCAAATTAACATTCCCGTTAAAGCTTTTAAATTATCATATAAGCCTTTATACGTGGGCTTCAAACTAAAATCCAAATCCCTCCTTCTACCATTTGCAACTTTAAGCCACCAGTGCTAAGCGGAAAAGAAATACTTCACATCAAGCAAACAAGTTCAAAGAATAACAGCCCAATTAATCAAAAAGAAAGAAAAGTCTTTTAAATAGATGGAGAAATAAGAATAAATTAGAGACAATGTCTGGAGGATGGAATCATTCCAAATTATGCCTGTCACACATATCTGTATGCATAATAGAGCAAATATGAATAAATATATAGAGTGGTAAGTAAACAAAATAATTAGTACAGTTGTTATATACACACACACACACACACACACACACACACACACACACACACACACACACACACACACACACACAACACACATATATATTATATGTTATATATATACACTTATAATTTAAAAAAAAATTTTGACAGGCAGGTCAATTGGAATGAATTCAAATAACATGTTAAAAAACATGATGGGTTTCTATTTTATCAAAACAGACTATACCAAGAGACACCAGAGCTCTCCTTTAATATTTTTAGTTCTAGATCTGACTCTGGTAATAATAACTGCACAGACGTGCCACTGACTATAAAACAGTGTTCAAGTGTATAAAACAAGTTAGTGTGCAAGTGTAAAAAACAAACAAGGCATATGACAGGAGAATCGACCACTGCTGATACTTGCTATTGGGTGTGAATGTGTCTGGATGGTTTTAGGCTTAACACTATAATCAGTAGACAGAGCAGCTAATTAATTAGTGAATAACTTTATAAGTTGTGGGTCATCTAGTGGCCTCAACTGATAAAAATCTTTTTTACCTGACTCAGGAACCAACTTCTCAGTATAAAACGGAAGATGAAGTTCGGAGAAGTTATTCACTGATATAACTTTATTAGTTGAGAGCTTGAGTATTACCCCCCTACTGATGATGGCGTTGAACCGAAACCGTTCCAGGAATATAGCATATCCAACAGCAAGTATCGTGACGGTAGCTGATTCTTCAATTCCTTCTTTAATTTGACCAAAGATACTAATACTTAAAGTATTGCACACAGTATTATCATAGGTATAACAATTCAACTAAGTTAGCAAGAATTAGATAAAGGCGGGTGTCTCTGTCGGTAAAGGACTTCTAAGAAATGTTTTGGCCGCAGCTTCTTTTGTTATCGCGCAGTTTAAAGTTTTATCAATTTCTAAAAATAATATCTGTTCAAGCAAATCTGTTATTTGCTTATAATAATTTATTCACATAAATCTTTGTCATTTTTTGGTTGATAATAATAAAAAAATTGGTGACCCAAAAAATTTTGTTCGCGACCCAAGGGTTGGGAAGGGCTGTTGTAGAGGAAAGGGGAGTCTATAGTCTCCCTCTAGGGACACCTAGTAAAAGAAAGTACAGTTACGGTACCCACTAGAAACTGTCTAACTTCTAGAACTATCATAACTGTATTATTGCATCTAAGTACTCCCTATAAGTATTAGTACTCCCTTGAAGTATTAGTCTCTTTGAAATTGAGGTAAATATAACCTGTACAGTTTTAGCAAGACATACCTTTGAAGCCAGGCTTGCAGACACACTCATGTCCCTGCTCTGTATCTATACATATGCTGTTAGGGTAGATGTTACATGGTGACGACGCACAGTCGTTGATTCTCTGCAACAACAACAAACACTGTGTAACAAACAAATACAACTTAACAATGACCACAAATGAGAAAGCAGACACTTAACTTGTGGTACTATCCACTATACTACTGGTCATTTAGGCCCTTTTTGCTACTTCCTTTAGATAGAAGATAGTTTTATATACCTTATGAGTCCAAGTGTAGGTATATTGTGTGTAATCCACAGAAGAGCAGTGAATTTACTAACAGCTTAACAAGAAAGTTCATATAGCTAGAAGTTTATATAATAGTATGAATACTAAAATGATTGTACAATATATTAAAATTTAAAAAGTTTAAATAATATTATCTTATAATATTAAAAAATCACACAAAAAAAAAATTAATGTTCACAGCTAATAGAAAGCCTGTAGACACAAATCAGGTGTTGTAGAGGGAAATTATTCAGTGACTTAAAGTTACTCACAGTTTCACAGTTGTGTCCAGCCAGCCCGACAGGACACTGACATGTGTAGCTGCCGTAGTTATCGAAACACAGCCCTCCGTTCAAACACGGATTACCCTCACACTCGTTTATATTTATCTCACAGTTTGACCCAGTGTACCTGTTAATAAACAATAACAAACAAACATATCGTTTATATTTTTTTAAAAATTGGGTACGAGGTACCTCGGAACTTTTACGTTACGCTTATCCTCCCTACTTCAGACTCGCTTCGCTCACCAACAAAACAACACATTGTCAGACTTGCTTCACTCACCAACAACACATTGTCAGACTTGCTTCACTCACCAACAACACATTGTCAGACTTGCTTCACTCACCAACAACATTGTCAGACTTTCTTCGCTCACCAACAAACAACATATTGTCAGACTTGCTTCACTCACAACAACACATTGTCAGACTTGCTTCGTCACAACAACACATTGTCAGACTTGCTTCGCTCACCAACCTCACCAACAACACATTGTCAGACTTGCTTCCTCACCAACACACATGTCAGACTTGCTTCACTCACCAACAACACATTGTCAGACTGCTGTCAGACTTGCTTCACTCACCAACACCACATTGTCAGACTTGTTTCACTCACCAACAACACATTGTCAGACTTGCTTCACTCACCAACACCACATTGTCAGACTTGCTTCACTCATTTTCAAATAATAAATAAATTAGTTTTATCTCCAGACGGTATATAATACGAAATTTAATGACTAGATTTCAGAGAGTAAAGAATCACTTTTTACTCCCTTGGGAGTGAAAAGTAACAGTTGCCAACTTAACTTAATAATTGACAAACTGAATAATATATAATTATTTTTATTTAAAAACTAAGATACCTATAAATACGAAATTAGAAGAAAGATATACAAGAATAAGATGTATGAACAAAAGAATATAACTTTAACAATCATTTTAAGTAGAACTAGTGTAACACTAATAATAATATAAGAATAAATAATTTAAAAAATAAAAACTAGTTCTTTATTTAAAAGTAAAAAAATAAGTTGGCTATCCTGATTTTTTCACTTTAAGATTTGCATTCTCATTGTTTTTTTTTTCGACAAAATATCATTAAATCAATGTTTTTTTAGTTTAAAACCTTAGCTTTAACTGTTTAACCTGTGTTAAACTTTTATTATTTTATAACTGCTCTAATATTCTACTCAGATATTTTTCTGCTAATATTTAAGAGATAATGCTAAGATATAATGCTCTAATATTTCAATTATGTCAGATAATATTGTGTGCGATATTGACTAACTTTTTAACAATACACCTCCTGACATTGCTATTGAAGTGAACTTGGTAAAAGAAAACTTGTTACCAACAAAATCGAAAAAGCTATATGACAAAGCATGTAACAATTTTAAAAGTTGGTGTCATCATAATATACAACAAGTAAGTGAAAATGCATTGTTGTTTATTTTAATAATGAATCAAAAACAAAACAAGCGTCAAGTCTGTGGTCACTGTATTCAATGATCAAATCATCTTTGCTTGTGAGAGAAAATGTTAATATCAAAAGCTATGCATCACTAATAGCATTATTAAAAAGAAAAACGAAGGTTATGATGCAAAGAAAGCGAATATTTTTACTAAGAACCAAGTTGAAGATTTTTTGCATAATTCACCTAACGACAAGTTTCTTATGATAAAGGCAAGATAATTTTCAGTTGAAAAAAAAAATGAAAAAAAATTCTTACTTTATTTTCAATGTCGACGTCTGGAGATAAATCTTGTATGCACCTTGGGAGTAAAATTATATTATTCCTTTGCAATAATTTCCTCCCTCGGCTACGTCTCGGAAGTAAATAGCTATAACTCCCTCGGCTTCGCCTCAGGATTTAAATCCTTTGGTTCCTTCGGCTTTCGCCTCAGGAACCAACATAATGCTCAGGGAAATAATGACATTCTTTACTCCCTTGGTGCATAAATAACTATTATCCCCAGTGGTCACCCATCAAGGCATTTATGAATCAATAAAAAATTGTAGATATACTTGCTGTGTTGAAACAAAACCCAGTATACTTAATTGTTACGTAAAGGAATACACTCACATACAACTTCAACTAGATTGGATTATTTTTCATTTTTTTTTCAATTTTTTAAAAAACATAAAAATTATTTAATAAAAATTAAACTAAAGTTGATAATGAGATGAAACTTGGCACATATGTTGGTATAATATATGACTGCCAAATCTCAACTTAATCAAAACAACTTTACATGATTTACAATTTTTTTAAAATTGTTGCTTTCATTATTTTCGGTTGACATTAAATAAATAGTTATTTATGCAACAAGGGATGAAAGTAAGTTTTACAGCTCAAGTTAAAGTTTCGTCCTAAGGCAGCGCCGAAGGAGGAAACTTCATTAGCTCAAAAGGCCGGTAGGCCGAGGGAGATAAACTAGTTAGCTCCCGAGGCTTGCAGAGGGAGTTAACTAACATTTTGGCTCCCGAGGCTTGACGAGGAAGATAATACGAGAGCTGAAAACTTTCATCCCTTATTGCATATTAAATTTTATCTACGACTAGAGAATTAATACTAACAACTATTAATATATTCTTCAGCTCCTTAATTGTTATTGTGTTGGTTTAGTTTATTCTTACCATGTCAATTACTCTGATGAAGAGAGAATAAAGCCACTATCTTCACATTATTTTATTGTAAGCTGTCAATAGAATAATGTGTAATACTATATTTGTAATTTAAACATTAGTGTATGTATATTGTATATTCTACCCGTAGTAACAACAAACACCGAAAAAAATCTTAAAAATTTCCTAAAAATTAAACTAAAAAATTCTGTCAAGTTGGCAACACTTTCACTTTTCCTCCCTAGGAAGTAACAGAACATTTACAGAGTGAGGTAACAAGACTGTAAGTAGAACTTACAATACAAGGAGTAGATAAAATTATTTTACAGGTAGTACAACTAGATTGATTTTTGTACTAAGTGTCAACTCTCTAGCAAAACTATCTAAATACACTTGGAGCTACAATGATAACAGAACAGACTGAAAACGTAGTTAAAACCACTCAGGAGGTCTTATAAACACCTGAAACAGATAATTCAGGTGATATTCCAGTTTAGGATTTGATCCTAAGCACAATACAATCTCTAAATACCTTCAGAATGAATGAGAAGTAAAAACTATAAGTTCTCCACAAAAACAAAACATTATTGGCAAAGAGCTTTCAACCTACCAAGTATTCAAAATAATCATAATTATTCATTTTAGGCATTTTCATCAAATTCTGAGTACTTTTCATCATCTGACTGTCTGTGTCACACATAACTTGTGCTGTGTTATACTAGAGAGTTGACATTTGGCACAAAACTCAGACTTTAGGTCTGACTGTGCTGCCCAGAAGATGATATTTTTCAGACAATAATAACTGTTTGCTGAATCATCAAAACGTTAAACAAGTTGTTAAAAATTGGAAATTTGACCGATCAATTTAAAATTTGAGGTACTCTTTTACCTAGTTACCCACTTCTCTCTTCCCCATTCTTAACCCCATACAGAAGCCCCATTGCTTTTCGACGTCCCCTATTGAGATTGTAAATTATTACTTTATACTTTTCAGTTTTTAGGAATTTTCATCATTTAAATGTTTATTTAGTGCGTAACTTGTTTTCTATTTGCTCTTTTCCCCATTTTTCTTCCCATACAAAAGCCCTAGTGCTTTTCGACAGTCCCATATTGAGATTGTAAATTAGTACTTTTTATTTTTTTTATTTATTGGTGGGTAACAAACTACAAGTTTTCCCTATGCTTCCTTTTTTCCTTAGTTACCCATTATTTGGTGGGTAACCAGGTAAAAGAGTGCCAAATTGGACACAAATTTTCATATCTAGGTGGTAAATGGATCCACAAAATTTCATTATGATATTAGTCGCCAATTTAAAAATATTGAATATTAAAATGTAAAACTTTGACAACCTATACTTATAATTTTTTTTTACTGCTTTTCAACTATTAATATACCGTCAGATAGCGAATACTTATAATAAATTAGTAGTAGAAACTCCATAGCTATTCAACTTCTGGTTTGTACTTTATTAAAGAACATACATATCTGTTGGTATGACACATAAAATTATATATATAACATTTTATTTACATCTATCAAAATCATTGACAATGATAAGAGTTTTTTTTCCTTTAAAGATTATTTTTTATTGTTAATGTAAGAATAATTAACCTGAAGTTTTTGAATATAATCACAGTATTCAAAATTTTAAGTTATTTTAAGGCAATAGACTTTCGTCTGTATATTTATCAAAACCTTCAAAAAACCATTTCATGTATCTTTACTGCAGTTTCTTTTTTTCGTTAACTAAATTATTGTAACAATTAATTAACAGAATTTAATATACAATTCTTAAACTAGCTCATACATAATAATGTTCGAAAACACAATAAAAAGTAAGACTCATCTTAAATAATCAGTATTGCCAATAAAATAGACCACAAAACACAAAATGAAGGCTCATAATTAATTCCAATTTCAGTGAGTTTTTATTTTTGAGGCTGATCACCCATGACAGATTTTTTTACATGGGTTGGTACAGGAGTTTCCCTACTTGGTTTATATAATTCTTTACCAGTATTATTTGATGGAATCTACCGTATTACTTCTCTAAGCTTTAATTAAACCCAATGCCATAACACCCAAGATATTTGGATACCTAATAATTTTGAGGCTAAGAGTGAGCAAAGCCAGTTGGAAGTTGTGAGGAAAAGTACTAAAGTACCTTTACCAATATTGTTTTGGTAAAACGTCATTTTGACAGATGTAAACAGGCTTTTCCATGTAATTCCATTTCGACAGATGTAAACAAGCTTTTCCATGTAATTTTAAGTGTTACAACAATAAATATATATGTTTTCCAATAATTTAAAAGTTGGATTTTTAGCAGCTATCGAATTTTTACAACTAGATGCTTATGTACTAGATGCTACACTATCTGACGTTATGTTGTACGCAAAAAAGAGTAAAAAGATTAAAAGTTAAAAGCTGTCAAAAATTGAAAATTCAAAAATCAATATTTTCAAAATAACGCTAAATATATAATTAGTGAATGAATTCACCAATTATGGATGTACATATCTGTCAAATTTCAACTTGATCAGTCAAATTTTACCCTTTTTATACATTTTTACAAAATAATTTATTGTGTTCTAAAAATATTATCTTCTAAGCAGCACAACTAAACCCCAAGTCTAATTTTTGTACTAAGTTCAAATTCTATAGTGTGACACTTATAAAACCAACATAAAACTTATTTAAAATTCCTATGATTATGTTGAAACCCTGATTCAGAATTTTAGTGTGAACACAATATTTTTTCCTACCTAAACAAGGAAAAAGTAAAATAACACAAAGTGAGTTCTGATAAAGAAATAGTTACCCAGTTCTTCTGCAATCACAGGTGTACTCGTTGATTCCGTCATAGCAGACTCCACCATGCTGACATGGGTTGGCAAGGCAATCGTTTATATTTATCTCACAATCTTTACCAGTAAATCCTGCAACCAATCAACATACTCGTTAGTTGTATTCAATTAATTGGTCAATTAAATAAGAAGACAAGGAATCTGAAAGTTGGCAATAACACTACAGCACTCTGCATTTTTAAAACACGAGACACTACTCCCTTAACTAGAGAGTAATAGTGAGTGTGCACTACATTTTTCTACTCAGAATCAGTATTATTTTCAATTTTTGTTAGCCTCAATTGTTTGTTTTATACTATCTGCCTCAAGTACTATCTCCCTCCACAACTCTTTCACTACTATTTCCATCTAAAACTCTCTAACTACTATCTCCCTCTACAACTTGTTCCCTTCACAACTATCTCACTACCATCTCTCTCTTCAATTCTACACAAATATTTCCCTCAACAACTCAATGCCTCCACAAGTTAGTCTTGATTAGGAATACTTGATGGATTACCAGGCAAGCAGATGCACTCATACTGGGGAGGTGCTGGCATAAGCCGACAAGTACTATTGTTCTGACACGGGTTGTTGTCACACTGGTGAGATGTTACTTCTATACCGCAATCCTTACCTGAAAACACACACAATAATAAATTAACTAATTGAAAACATACGAATAAATATTTATGGGATCTCGTTAGTAGAACATGGGAATGATGAAATGATACAGACGGAGCACTGCTCATAACAGAGAAGTTAGAATGAAGATTGATTTATCAATTTTAGCATGAATCAGAGCTGAAGACAGATTTACATTAACAGAATAGAATAGAATAGCCATTTATTACAAAAATATTAACATTTACAAAAATACAAAAATTTAACAAATAATAGTAATCAGCCTTAGCTGTGGCAACATTAAGTTCGCTAAGTGACGTTTTTATTTTCCTTTACTTTTTATTTTTTTTTGTTTTTTTTTTTTAAATTATTTATTTGCACTATATTACATTAACAGAAGGAGATACTAAATTTCATGGGGGCTTTTTCGAGTTTAAATTATTAGATTAAATACTAATTAATCAGGATGTCTTGTTTTTCATTCATCGTTGTTTTGCATGTTTTTATGGACAAACTTTCCAAAATTCTATTGAGATGCTTTTTTCTGTGTGAGATTTTTATATTACCTACACTATTGATATATAAACTGTTCAGATAAGGCAGTGTTGGAATTTTCACCAGTATAGGTTTAGACACAATCTTAAACAATATGGACTACATTGGATCTACCATAAGTTGAAACAGAATCTTTTGTCTAGGAGAAAACATGGGCTTTTCAATGTGTAGGGTTTTTGGGCAACTTTTACATTAAAAAGCTTAAATATTTTGATTTTCTGATGAGTGGAATTTCCAAAATATGGTATTCATGCAAGTTTTGGATTAAGAGGATTTGAAATGCTGGAGTTTCTATTAATGTACTGGTTATTATTATTATGTAGTTCTTTTAATTCTTAGCCTAGGCTAGTTTTAAGAGTAAGGGACGGGTTTTAACCAAGTCACCTTCTCATGGAAGATCTAATGTGGTCTCACAAAAGTTCTGTCGAGACATGTCTATGTTTAATACTATGAAGTCATATTCAAGTTCTTTCGTTTTATTGAGCAGGTTTGTAGAATTACTGATTTTTGGATAAGCTTAATGAGAGAAACCGGTATATCTATTTTTTCTATTGCTGATTTTAAATCTTTGTGAACTACTCCATTTGCTGATAATACTATAGGAATGACTGAAGAAGCTGATTTCATTTTCCAAATTCTAATGATTTCCGCGGCCAAATCTGTGTATTTAGATATTTTTTCTTGGGTATTTTTATTAAGGTTATGGGTGAGCGGCACAGAGGCATCCATGAATTTGACATGTTTAATTTTATCTACAATAACCATATCAGGTCTGTTGTGAGTTATGGTTTTATCTGTGAGTATCGTCCGATTGTAATACAATTTAAAAAAGTTGTTTTCTAACACTGGTTCAGGTTTGTAGTTATAATAATCAGTTTTTGTTTGTATCAGATTTAATTTGATGGCTATTTCTTGATGTATGATATTTGCAATTTGGTTATAATTATTATTATTATTATTATTAGTAGTAGTAGTAGTAGTAGAGTCGGAATTATTTCTTCTAACTGGGGTGGAAGTCATTAAGGGCAGGATACCAACTATGGGACTGATTGGGGAGGTAAGATATATTGGTAAAGGAATATGTGCAAAGTATTATGTTGTTGCTGAAATTGGGTAATAGGAGTAGATTATATATTAATTAACATTAGGGTTTCAATTCATGGAATGATTATTTTTCAAAAACTCTTTGACAATTTATAAGAGATCCTGTAAAATTATTTTGTTTCAGGATAATTTTTATTACAGCCTCTAGTAATCTACCTCTTAAATATTTTAAAAAAACTGTACATTTTTACTTTTCCTCATTTATACTGTAGGTATATAGGAAAAGTATTGTGTTTGCAAAAAAAATCCAAAACCAGGATGAAACCAGAATTATCCGTTTCAGGTGTTTTTAGGGCCTCATGACTGGTTTTTACCAAGTTTCTGTCTGTATGTGTGTGTGTGTGTCTGTAGTCATCGTAGCTCCAATTGTATTTATGCTAGAGAGTAGAAACTTTATACAAAAAGCAGACTAGAGCTGTAGTTGTGCTATTCGGAACATCTTTTTTTTATGATGTCATCAACCGGCAATAATGACAAAACAAAAATTTCGAAAAATGATTAAACGCGGAAAAATTATAAATCTGATTGAAATTTGGCACTCATGTAGCCGTAAATTAGACTAACATATGTGCCAAGTTTTATCTCATTATCAGCATTAGTTCAATTTTTATCCTTCAACTTGTATATGTTTTTTACAAATATGTAAAAAATCAAGATGAAATTTGGTTCAAGTATATACCTTTATGTAATAAATAAGCACACCAAATTTTGTTTTAATACAAGTATATCCATGAATTTTGGTGGATCATAAAAGTTAAGCAGCATAGTGATGCATGGGTGACTGCTGAGAATGGAACGGGTGAATTTACTTACTATCTGAGGACGAGCAAAACAAGTCCAAAGCCTTGTTACAGTATAACTTTAACGAACAGTATATTCTGAGGACGAACAAAGCAAGTCCAATTAGAGAGGATGAGTGTAGCAAGTCTGATGTGATGAAGGAAAAGTTCCGAGGTACCCTGTACCTGATTTTTTTTCAGTGACTTCATTATGATATGGGGGGGGGTAAGGTTAAGGGTAATTAAATATTTTGCAGAATTGATTTTATAGTTTTAAGTAGTAATTTTTATGGTTTATGGTTGTCAGACCTGGTCTTTAACCCTGGAGCTTAATAACAAATTAGTGCTCATTTGTTCATTTTATTCCTCTTAGTGCCCAACCTTAGCATTAATGTAATTAATATGAGGAACAACAAAAGAAATTATAACATATTAGTTTTATACTCAGAGTCAAATGCTCAGAGCTGTGCATGGTATCAGTAAAGCTAAAAGAATAAGCAATAGAACAATAATAAAGCAAAGTAATACTAAAAGTCTGATGATAAAGAGTCACGAGTTAAAAAGGAAATGGGCTGGACACGTATATAGGATGCATCAAGACAAATGGGTCAGAATATTGATGGAGTGGACACCTTATGGATACAGCAGAAGTAGAGGTCGGCCAGCAGCGAGATGGAGGGACGAATTTGCTGAAAGATTAGGCCGTGTATGGCACAGACAGCTTCTGATAGGACAAGTTGGAAAAAAATTGTAGCTTTTTACACAAAGTAATTCATCTGGTAGCAGACTCCTATTAGCCCTCTCTCGAGGGAGGCTTTTGCTTCTCACAAAGAAGTGCCAAGAGAGCTATTATAAGTAGTAATTTAATAATCAGGCAGCATAAATGTATATCAAGAAATGTTGTATTATGAGATTTCCTAAAGGGCCTTTAGTAAGGAAATTAAGATGTCTAAAATTGTTGATGTCGAATTTGTTAAATTCAAAATTAAACTTGTTCAATTCAAATTGGTAAATAGAAATAGAAATTTTATGTTAAAATCACAAGTAAATCATAATTTACCAATAAATCCAGGAGGACATGTGCAGGTGAAGTCTCCGTTTTTATCTTCTAGACAGACAGCATCGTTTTTGCATGGGTTCCTGGCACACGGTGGACCTGTACACATTATAAAATTGTAAATAACACGACTAAACCTACAGAAGTAACATCTCTGCTACTTAGTTAATGAATCAACTCCACCAATGACAAGTCATCAACATATAGTCCCCAGCCACTTGTTCTTATAGTTTGCAGAAAAACACAACAGTGCTCATTTTAAAACACAACAGTGTGTTTCACAAGCAACCACTTACACAAGTTCTTATAGTTTGTACTAAAACACAACAGTATGTTTCACAACACAAAGGTAACACAATATTACTAACTACAACATGCTAGTGTGTTTCAAACCTCTACTACATTGGTGCTCCTCACACACACACACAATAGTTTAAACCATCTAATTTGTGATTGAAAATTCAGTAACTGAAATGAGATGCAGATGCAAATGATGAGCAGTTTATCGAAGTGAGAATAAGCTAAATAAAAATATGGAATGTACGTTGCTTTATGTTGCTATAGGTAAAAAAAATAAAGCCAAAGAATTAAATGTAGAAGTGATAGCAATAATTTAGCTTTGGGTATCAGTAAATTCTTTTAAATGTTACTGTGGGATTGTAGGATGTCACTGTGGGATAATAAGGTTTTACAGTGTATTATTGGTATATGAGTTTATTGACGAAGTTATATTAACCAAACAATTATTACATTACTGAACCACTGACTCAAGTTTATATAAGTGGTTTTACAAAAAAAAAAAAAATAGTAAAATAATACAAATTCCAAAACTAAATTATAACCGCATTCAATGTATTAGCAAGTTTTGATAGAGTGTATTATAACTATCAATTTTTCAAAGGTATTTTCCCACAAACAGGAGACTTTGTGAAATAGCTCACACATTTGTGTTTGAGCATAACTTACCCACTTGAGGCTACTTTGCCTCGGTTGACGTAATGTGACAAATTGAGCAAAGGTATAGAGTTCCCTCATAATGGGTTAATTAACAACATCCAAAACTGCCAGCTCATATTTATAGGGGTGAAGGACCTCTTGTCTCTTTAACTAATTAGATGGACATTAAACCACACATAAACTTGCTTATTATAAATGATGTCCAAACATTCTGGTCTTCCTTTTAATTCTCAAACCATCAAAAATAGTATCACTAACATTTCTAATGAGAAGTCTGTACAGTCTATTGTTTAGTTTAAAAATCCCCAAGGTCATACGTATTTTGGGGATTGACCAATCAGAGAAGCCACTGCCAATCTATCACTTAAAAAGAGAAAAAAATCCCTACCACAATAACCGCTGTAGGGGAAAAACCTTCTTCCCGTCAATCGATCACTTTGTTTTTGTTTCTTCTTTTGATTACATCGTTTTGAAAACTACTTTCAAATTAATCTTAAAATGATATTTTAAAATAAAACTACACAAAATAAATGTAAAAAAAAACATTGCCAAGAAAATATGGGTAAAATAACCTGATTTGTTAACATAGTTTTTCCCGCTCCCTTGTAGCATGGATTTTTTTTCTTAAGAATCAGTGGTGTCTACACTGACAGGTCAGGTTTTTAAAGAAAATGATAGACTGTAAACACTAAATTGTTGAAACCCCTCTTTTTAAGGTTCTTACCTCCACCATGCACTTAACGTAGTGTATAGTGTATATTATACATTTGGACATAGCTTTGACTTATGTCCACTTATACTTATACAAGTTATATCTACGACATTAAGTGTAAGTTACAGCAGAGAATTACGAAATCAGAGCCATTTTTTTCGTGTGAAATGACTATGCAACTGGCTAAAATATAAAGTAATGGTACTATACTAACTTTAGTAATACTTGGATTACAATTGATGCAAGTCTTCGCAATTTCCAATACTTTTTTACTTTTCCTTATTTATGTAGAGTTATAGGAAAAGTATTGTGTTTAAAAAAAGTCGGAAACCGGAATGTTACCGGAATTATTCGTTTCATGAGTTTTCAAGACTTTCTACACAAAATTGTCTGTCACTATGTGTGTGTGTGTGTGTGGTATCATCATATCTCGCAGTTTATTTATGCTAGAGAGTTATAACTTGGTTCAAAAATCAATCTTTAGGTCTATTTGAGCTATCCGGAAAATAATTTTTTCTCAGCAAAAATTTTCAAAATTAGTTTTCATTTAAAATTTTTGTTTAATTTTAAAATTGGAAAATAATCCAATGAAATGAAATGAAGGACGAGTGTACCTCTTTACGTAATAAATAAGTATACTAAGTTTCATTTCAATACGACAAGTATATTTATGGTTTTTATTGGATCATTAAATTTAAGCAGTATCAATCTGGGTCAGTGCCAAGTTGAGTGACCGCTGGCAATAAAACTAACATAATCACTATCAGAAGAAGAGCAAATCAACTCTGAAGACGTGTCACAGTATAAATTTTGGTGAATTTGCGAGTCTGAAGTAGGGAAGATATGCATATTAAAGTTCCGAGGTACCCCGTACCCGATTTTTAACTTTTATCTTTTGCTTCAGGTAATGAGGCATCTTAGAGGAGACCAAAATGTTTGGTGAAAGCACAATGAGAGAAGTATAAGAAGTAAAATGATTACCATTGTCGATCTGGCAGTTGTTTCCAGAGTATCTGGGAGTGCACTGGCAAATATACTTACCAGGCTGTGATATGCACCGTCCATGGGACATGCACGGGTCATGTAAACAATAGTCTTCGTGGCCACCTGCATGCAACAATCCACACCACATGTTAAGAACAGTGCAACAAATAACATACTGAAACTAAGGTCAACATCGGCCACAACACTATTAGCTATAATTTATCTTGATGACTGCAATAAAAAAAACTGTTGAAATCGCTTTCTGTTGGAAACTTAATTAGAATGATAAATCTTGAGGAAAATATTGATATCACTCTTAAACACACAGTGATAGTAGTAATAATAGGGGTAGCAGGTAAGCCACTTCATTGGTCAACTAGCTCATAAGATAGAAGATAATGCTCCATACCTTAAAGCTACAAGCACAGATTTTCAGAGTCTAATCATTAACAGAAAAGGGCCTTAGTTTTACAACAATTTCTTATAAGTAGATTTAACTATAGTATGCCACATGGTTAAAATCAGTTGACAGCATGGGAAAATAATGTGAGAGTGCCAATGAAGTTAGCCCGGGATGTTTAACCTTGCCCACAATTTCATATCACGACAAACTCATTGGTTCCTTAACACTATTTCCCCAGGCTGTCAACTGATTTTAACCGTGTGTCATACCACAGGCAAAACACATGCCCTGCAGTAGGACAAGCTAGCTAGAACATACTTTAAAACCACTATTGATTATCATAAATTTTGCTTAAACCAAGGTTCGCTTGGTCCCAACTGGGATAGAACTGTAAATATATGGGTGGTAGGCTTATAAGCTTACACCACCAAGATGAGGAGGCTTTCATTTTAAACATAAGCAATCAAATTTTGAATTTGAAGCCAACAATTCATTCTGAACATAAGCAATTTTTATTGTGAATGGTACTTTTTTTAGTTTATAAAATTCTTTTTATTTTTGTTTTTAAATTTATTTCCTTTTAAACATGAATATGACTCTCGGGGGAGTTGAGATATAGTAATGTAAGAGGAATTTATTTTTATATATTTCTCTGAAGTCTCAAAAAAATATTATTTTAGTAATATGGAAAACATATTACTAATATTAATAAGCAACAAAAATTTTCCAACGGTACAGAGATTTCAATAGTTTTAAAAACAAGCCCGAGATGTGAGAAATAATCAGCTAAGGCTTTTTATCCAGCAAACTCAAGTGGAACCAATAAGAAATTATTTTATCCGATAAGATATTGAACAATATAATACCGAAAAACAATTTTTCCATAAAACCAGTAAAGAGAAGTCAAATGTTTTATGATGAACTATAAAAGAGAATCAGAAACATCTATACCAGGTAATGTCTTTGAAACAAAAACATTTTGGTTCCACCAAACCGATATGCTGAATAAAACTCTAAGCTGAATATTTTAAGATATAGATCATAAATACTTTGTAAGTGATGAGTATTCTAAATCAACAATAAAACATACTCGGTGCTTCTGTAAGACTAAGATATATTATGCAAACCTATACCAGAAGACAGGACAACTCAGCACGTCTCAAGCAGACTAACAGGTCTCATACAAGAATGCACAGTCATCCTATCTCTTGGATCTACGACACTACTTCAAATGGTCAATGTAAAAAAAAAAACATTAAAAATCTGCTTATTTTACTAAAATATATTTGGAAACAATGAATAATTTTCTTTTGGTGAACAGTAAGGGGGGATATTCAAGAATATTAAAGCCCTTTTAAATTTACTTTTGAGTAATAAGCCTACCTTCATACACAGAAAACACATTATACGTTTACCTAAAGCTGAGACCATTATTTTTTTTAATATTAAAAGACTTGAAAAAAATCTGAGGCTGATTAAATTTCCAAATAAATGACTGAAAATACATCCCAAGTTATGTCATTTGGAAGAATACTTAAGAGATGCTTGGCTTAATTAATATTTTTAAAATAGGTTCATAAAAGCTCAGAATAAAATTAGTATGTTTATTATCATTTTAAGTATCACTACATAACGAAAACCTCAGCTTTGGTTTGGATTAAAACAATGATCTGTCTTTACTACTTAATACGGTTTCAGAAAAATTGTTTTTAAACAGCACAAAATTGGAAAGTCTCATTTTCCAGGCTTTTTCCAGGCAACTTGGACTATGGTCCGAGAGCCTGAACTACAGTCGGGGAGACCTGAACTATAGTCGTGGAGACCTGAACTTTTTAAAGCAGGTTCAAGACTTTACTACTGAATTCAAAGTAAGAAGCAGGAAGTAACCTAATGTAATAATAAAATGTGCCACAAATGACATGCCAAGTGTTAAGTGCAAAAAATTCAACATTAATTTAAATGGGAAAGACAGTCTTAATTAGACGTGATAAGAAATCAAACATACTAGCTAAGAAATAAAACTTGATGATATCGATCAACACCAGAGATGCGCTGATGACGTGAAATGTGAAATATAGCAACTCATTCACCTACCTTTAATTTAACTTAAATACTTTCAGAGAGGTATTCAATATAGTATAACTCAATATATTGGGCAAGAAGAGAACAGTGACTTACAGGCAATGTTAGGCATGGGACATGGGCCCCACTCTACTTTGTGGGACTTGATCTGGGTGGGCTGCTCGAACACCACGCTAGGGCCCTGTAGAATGCACCCTGTGAATCCTTTGCCTACGGATAATATGGCACTGTCGAGATGTGCCTCCGTAACTAGTAGTATCTCACTCGTTAAGCTCGTATTTGCTATTAACTGCAACAACAACCAACATCATACATAATAACTTCAGCACAAATAAAATGCTTCCTAATATTGAACATTATTATGGTTTACCAGCGAAATTCAGCAAATAAATTTTGCTCAAGAAAAACTACAATATTTATTTTATTTCAAATTAGTATATTTACTACAAGCTGTAAAATTAGTCAGTAAAGTTAAAACATGTGGATCTTATAGTCTCGGCAACTAAAAGTCTGGCTACAAGCAATTGTCCTTAGCGAATTTCCAAAGGAAAATTAACCTCATAAGATTAGGGCCATGAAGGAAGGGAAGTAGTAGTAGTAATATATATGAGGGAGGTTGAAATTTTTTAAAATATATATGAAATTTTTTCAACTCCTTACTTTCAATACCTCTCTTGTATTGGAAAGAAATTTGATACCTAAACCAATTATATGAAAGTACAGAACCTTATTCTTTATGAAATATTTATAAGGTCATAAACCTACAATAATGACTCTGCAACGATTTCATCAGCATTAGTTTTGATTTTATTGTTTGAAATAAACAATCACCGTTTTTGACCAATACATTTGGGAATTTGCTATTATTGTATCAATGTGTCAGTAAAAAAACTAGTTATATACAAACTGACCACAGGTAGGTGAGTAGGCTGCGCAGTATAGTACCGATGCTAAAAGGCCTTTTATTTTTAATTTAAAATAGCCATCCCAAATTTATACGGTAAGTGGTAAGAAGGCAGGAAAGTCGCACATGGATCATATGATTTCGCTGTGTGTTTGCTCGGACATTAGAAATCCCAGCTCAAAGCTAGGACTTTGCCGGCTGTCTTACTGTATAGCAGCAAGTAAATATATATAGCAAGCAGGTATATAGGTAAAACGTTACTTGTTCACAGAATGTTATATGGCGACTGTTCATATTAATACATAAACAATGAATACATAATCACATAATTGAGTTATTGTTTACTCATAATTAAAGTAATACATAAACCAAGCAAGGAAACTCCTATACTAACCTATGTAAAAAAATTCAGACATGCATGATCAGCTGATTGCTGGCTCAAAAATAAAAAATAGCTAAAATTGGAATAACTGCGCATGCGCCCCTTAGGATTTATGTTTTTTACTTAGTTTGATTGGCAACCCTGATAACATTAGGTGAGTTTTACTTGTAATCGTGTTTTAGTACTTTAATATGTACGTGATAGTTTAATGATTTTGTATTAAATTCTGCGAAATAATTGTTAAAATAAGTTAGTTAAAGAAAAGGAAAAAATATAGTAAAGGTAAAGCACATGTTTTTATATGTATTACCTTAAATATAACTTAAAATCACGATTGCTTTTATTATATTCAAAAAGGTTTAGTTAAAGTTGTAAAATTACTAATTACAATTAATATTTTTGTTATTACAATGTTTTGAATTGTTTGTTATGTTTATTATAACATTTTGAATTTTTTTATATTATTTCATATTTTTTTGTAAAATGGCTCTGCCGTATATGTATAAATAAATAAATATTTGAAAGGGAAAAAACGAATATCACTCACAAAAATGTGAGTTAAGTAGTGCACTCGAAAAAAAAGTTTAATTAACCGCTTGTTTTAATAAGTACTTTAAAAACCTAGTATTTAAAGATTCGCACTTAAACCTCTATTGGATGTGACAAAACGTATTTCTAACACAAATTATTAACATTTTATACTAATTGTACAAATAAATGCAATAAAAACAAAAATTTTGAAACTGTAAATAGTTTGTTACATTTACGCCCATAAATTTGAGTCAACTCCCTGGTGGACAACATGTGAACTACATACCAGGTCTGACAGAAATCGTGTTTGTTTCCCTACTTGGTTTATATATTACTTTACTCATAATAAACACCTTATCAGCAGCCAGAAATATATAAGTATTCATTTATCCAAGCAAATTTACTAAAATGAGTTTACCTGGTTGTGAGAGCCGCTGTTGATGGAGAGGTTGCCTAACCTGTGCATAATATTAACATTATGCCACTCGTTGTCGAGGAAATTGGCGGCTATACTGACTTCGTATCTCCTAAGGTTAATAGTTACTATGAAGAAGAGGCCTTCAGGCCGCACCACTAGGGATATGCTGTAGAACGACAACGCCCTGGAACAACATGCAAGTCATACTGTAGCAATAAAATGCAAGTCATAGAGTTACAATAACATGTGGAAGTCACATCAGTGTAACAATATGCAAATCACATCGTAATAACAATATGCATATCACATTGTAATAATAATATGCAAGTCACATCGTAATAACAATATGCAAATCACATCGTAATAATAATATGCAAATCACATCTTAATAATAATATGCAAATCACATCGTAATAACAATATGCAAATCACATCGTAATAACAATATGCAAATCACATCGTAATAATAATATGCAAGTCGCATCGTAATAACAATATGCAAGTCCCATCGTAATAACAATACGCAAGTCACATCGTAATAACAATATGCAAGTCACATCGTAATAACAATATGCAAATCACATCAATGATGTGATGTGCATGTCATACTATAACATTATTAAGAAAGTGGTGGTTAAAATATATTAAATATTTCCCTCAATTTCAACAAGATAAATTTGTATCATTTGAAACTACCGTGTTTTGACAAACATGATAGTTGACACAATATAATTGTGCCAGAGACACCTAGGAAATGTAACAAGCAAAAAGCAGTGCTACACCTAGGAACTGTTCCATTCTTCGGTAGGATAAATTAATATATGTTTTGCTTGCCATGCATGATGGTGGTAAGAGAGCACCGCTCGTTTCTGGTAAGTACTTTTATATTCTTCGGAATCAATTGAAGGTCAGAGTGAGTTCAGGCTCTGTCGGCACCCTGATGAGTTAGACGTAACAAAACAGAGTGGGACATGACATTATGTCGAGCCATCAATGATGATGAATGTCGAATGTGTGTGTGTGCCTGTTATCATTGTAGCACCCAGAGTATTTATGCTAGAGAATTTAAAATTTGTACATAAATCAGTCTACCACTGTTTTGGTGCTATTTGGAAAATATTTTTTTATGACGTCATTAACTCGCAATAATGTCTCAGCAAAACTTTCGAAAAATCATAAAACGCGGATAAATGATGCCATCGGATTAAGATTTGGCACGCATGTGACTATGAATAAGTCTAACATATGTACTAAGTTTTATCTCATTATCAGCATTATTTCAATTTTTATTGAATGTCTTGTGTACGTTTTTTTAAAAATGGTCAAAAATTGGGAAATGGTCCAATTGGGTTGGAATTTAGTACAAGTGAGTATTTTTACATAATAAGTAAATAAGTACACTAAGTTTCGTTTCAATACGACAAGTACATTCATGATTTTTATTGGATCATAAAAATTAAGAAGCATTGAGTGAGAACAGTGCTGTATGGGTGACCGCTAAGAATGATACGGATGCATTTACTATCTGAAGACGAGCCAAGCGAGTCTAAAGGCATGTCGCAGTATAAATTTGGCAAATTGTATTTCTGAGGACGAGCGAAACGAGCCCGAAGCAGGGAGGATGAGCGTAGCGAATCCGATGAAATGAGGAAAAGTCCCAAGGTACCCCGTATCCATTTTTTTAGTTGCAAATAATTTGATAAAAATTGAGCTAATAGTAATAATAAGATGAAACTTTGGTTTTTATAATAAAAAAAATCAATTTTTATAGTAAAAAATCAATCTTGATTCTATGGACCAGGATAAACAAAAATGTCATGTAAGCATAGGGTCGATTCTTAATAGTTCTCTAGAAAAATAGATGTATCGAAATATTCGATATTTTACAGTCTAATTCTCTAAAACAATCTACAACAAGTTGTAGATCGTTTTAAAGAATTAGACAGACTGACATTTTTTGTTCATCCTAGTCCATAGGATCAAGATTTTAATTTTGTCCCGTTAAGATTAAATCAGCCAGTATAACAAACTACATGCATGACAAACTTCAATCTGATTGACAGATTTTTCCGCGTTTCATGAATTTTCAAATTTTTGGTTGAGTCATTATTTAGGAAGGTTAGTAATGTGAAAGAGTTTCAACTCTCTCGCATAAATATACCGGGAGATAAGTCGATAACAGACACACACACACACACTCACCCATACAGACAGACAACTTTGTGGAAACCACTCTGGAAGTCGAATGTAACGGATAATTCAGGTGGAATCCCGGTTTCGGATTTTTTTTAGCAAAAAATACTTTTACTATATACCTACGGTATAAATGAGGAAAAGTAACAAAGAAATATAAAGATAGGTACCAATAAACTGTAAATAAATACAAACAAATTTATAAGAATGTAATGTAAGTATTTACCAGGACGAGCGGTGCTCTCTTGCCGCCATCATGCTTGGCAAGCAAAAAATATCATTTGATACTACCGAGTTTTGAAAAACATGAATAGTTGACATAATATAATTGTGCTAAAGACACGTAGGAGATGTAGCAAGCAAAATGCAATGTCAAACCTCGGTAGTATCAAATGATATATGTTTTGCTTGCCAAGCATGATGGCGGTAAGAGAGCACCGCTCGTCCTGGTAAATACTTCACATTATATTCTTGTGAAGGTCGGAGTGATTTCAGGTTCTGTCGGCGCCCTGATGAGTTAGACGTAACGAAACAGAGTGGGACATGACATTATGTCAAGCCATCAATGATGTCGAATGATGGAACGTTTCCAAGGATGTAGCATTGCATGTTGCTTAATACATTTCCTAGGTGTCTCTCGCACAATTATATAGTGTCAACTATTCATGTTTTCCAAAACTCGGTAGTATCAAATGATATATGTTTTGCTTGCCAAGCTTGACTGCGGTAAGAGAGCACCACTCGTCTCTGGTAAATATTTCACATTATGTTCTTTCGAATTTATTTGAAGGTCAGAGTGAGTTCAGGTTCTGTCGGCACCCTGATGAGTTAGACGTAACGAAACAGGGTGGGACGTGACATTATGTCGAGCCATTAATGATGATGAATGTCGAATGTGTGTGTGCCTGTTATCATTGTAGCACCCAGAGTATTTATGCTAGAGAAATTAAATTTGTTTTGATAGAACATTTCCCAGATACAGCATTGCATTTTGCTTACTACATTTATATACGCACAATTATACTGTGACAATTAACAAATTTGTTTATTAGGCATGTGTGTGTGTGTGTGTAATTTAGACACTTTGACACTCTCTTTATATGATCACTGCCGTACATACCTTTGAGAGAGGAGCTGACCGCCAACACACGTTCGAAAGGAGAGACCGATATGCGTCTTTAAGGATAAAGGTGTGTTGAGACTCACATATGATGATAAACTACTGTTGAAATACCCCTCCCTGAAGCTAGGGGCAAGCTGACTTAGGCCACCCCCTACATATATACCTGCAACAGAACAATGTGCAACATTAACAACATGTAGCTGCAAACAATTATGAAAAGCTCATAAGGGATTTCGCAGTCAAGAATCAGACGCTGTAAGTCGCTGTCAACCTTAATATATAAAGTTACCGAGAGACAGTAGTCCGTTAGCACGGCTATATTAATAACTGTTGAGACAGCATGGGAACATCCTAGACAAAGAACTCACGATTTTATGCTTCAGGAAATAAAGGTGTGAGGTATATAAAACTAAAAAGTTAAATTCTAGTGTGTAGTAGGTCCTTCTCACAGACGAGATAATTTCCAAGGCACTTTGTTACAAAGGTTTAAAGTGACAATGCCGATTCCAAACTAAAGGGTGGAATATGACATCGTAGGATTACTCTTCAGTAATACATAATGAAGATTAAGAAGTTATCGTTCGCGTAAGACCTTTTAGGCCTGAAAGAATATACTAGTTTCTGATTGGTTTATGCAGCTCTCGCAGAAAAATTGACCAATAATTTTGTTTATGTAATTGTTTATTCTACAGATACATTCCTTTTCCTTAACAATTTAATAACAATTATTGCTAAACTCGGTAGTATCAAATGATATATGAAATGGATTGTTGTTAAGTACGGAAACATGGATTCAAAAGGAAATTCGCCCGGCAAGCGGATTACCGCTCAATATATATATATATATATATATATATATATATATATATAATAATATATATATATAATATATATATATATATAATATTAATATAATATATTATATATATATATATAAATAATATTAATATAAATATATATATTATATATAATATTGTATCATATAATATTTAATATAATATTATATTTTATTTTATTTAATATAATAATAATTTATTAATGATCTTAAAAATTAAAAATACGATGTATTTATGTTATAAAAAAATAATGTTTGGGAAGTATGAGAGTTCGCAGTAGAAAACTGGAGCGAGGGCTCTGTCTTTTTTGAATATTATCAGTTTTAAGTCTGTGTAAATTATTTTTATTCATTGAAAGTAGATAATTAGAAAACATCAGCTGTTTAAGAAGTACAGCAATATCATGCGAGTCAGTGTTATAATGACATTGGGTTTGTAAAGGTGTGTTAATACTTGGTTTTATTCAGGTTGTATTGTAGACATAAGGAGCAGGTGCTAGTCCGGTTAGCCACCTTCCTATTCTACCGGCACTCTTCTCTTTCACCGACAGACGAAGGGAGTATAGTTTATCTTACTAAAAACCATTTGCGTGGTAATAGAACTCCCCGCCAAGTTCTTCGTCCAAAATAGTAGGAAAATCAACTTTATTGTCCCGCCAAGTCATGTCTGTTTAAGTTGGAGACGGTTGTTGGCTTTTCAAAGTGACGTAGTTAGGTTGGCAATACTAAAGGTCCTTATTTAAATTAGGAGGAAATCATCAGCTTTTCTCCTTAGCGGCATGCCAAAATTGTGAACAAGTTTTAATTGCTCCCTTTGCTATTTTAAGAGATAATCAGATGTGTTCTTGGAGATAAAAAATAACAGATTTTTAGCAGTTGTAATAATTGCAGCAGTTTTACCTCTATAGATTCAGGACTATACAAAGAAAATCATTGAATAAAACGGTAAGGGTAGTCAGGGACTACATCCAAGTCTCGCCAAAATTAAATATATTTATTTTATATTTTATGCACTCTGCTGGCATGCCGCCAAGGAGATGAAGCTGATGATTGCCTCTCAATTCAAATAAGGTCATTTAGTATTGCCAACCTAACAACTTCACTTTGAAAAGACAATGACCGTCTCTAACCAAAACGGACATGACTTGGCGAGGCAGAAAAATTTATTTCCCAATATTTTTAGATTAAAGACTTGCCGGGAGTTTTTTTTACCACGCAAGTGCTTTTTGGTAAGATTTCATGACTTTTTGTACGGCTCCTAATAGTTTTACGATTGTTTAATGTAAAAACAGGAGTAAAAAAGTTACCTTTTGTAGAAAAGGGTTTAAGGTAAGGGCTGAAGAGGGTGTTCAGGTATTGTGTATACCACTCGCAAGCTCTGTTTTCTGCGGCACTTACAACATAGAAATTGTGAATTTTGGATTTATTAATACAGGAATGTAAAAGGGCACCATTTAAATGTAAAAATCCATTTAGCAGTAAAGGCTTCAGGGGCGTCAACGTAAATAAAAGTACCGTTTGCTAGCTTAGCGCTATGCTGACGTAGGAAGGTCGAATTTGAGATTTTATCAGGTAAAAATCCACACAGGCATAAGACAAATTCAAAACGTCTCGACACATCGAAAGCTGCTCAATAATTTAGCCTGTAAAAGTGTCAGCCTATAAAACTACCTTTCGCTAGTTTAGGTTTTCGCTCCGCTTTAAGCGTAGGAATATTTAATTCACGATTCAGGTAAGAATGCACATGGGTATAAGACGAATCCAAAAAGTCCCATTACGTTAAAAACTATTCAGTATTTTAGGCTGTAGTTGCGTCAACAAAAAGTGCAGGAAGAATAAGAAGTCGGCAAAAATGTCATTTTGAAACCTCTTTTTCTCCACTTCTACTTGGCCGATTTGAATGTTTATTATTTTTGATCTGCAAGACACGTCCTTCAAAGATATTATGTTATTTATATACCTACAGCCGTTTTCACGCTACAGACACTAAAAAACCAGACTTTGCTGCGTAAAATATAATTTACACTGGCAGGTTCAGTAGGTATTTGACTTATATAATTACTAAGAGGGGTATTTTCGGTTTTCTTTTTGACTTGAAGAGGCGGAACGCTGCTATGTTTTAAATAACCTTTCCGCCTCAACATAGCCGGAAGGATAAAAGCGTCATTTTCTTTCCCTAAAAAGTCTATATTTGCACACCATAATAAAGAACTAAAATCTGGCACTTCATGGTTATAACCTAACAATAAGAAGGGTACAGTGGGAAGAAGGGTACAATATGAGTTGTCCAAGGGAAAGGTGGTATATAATATATATATATATAATATATATATATATATATATATATATATATATATATTATATATATATATATATATATATAATTTTTTGCTTATCCGAGAAAATTGCCAAGTTACTCATAAGGATTTAATGCAGTTTTCAAAAAGTCTGTTGTAAGGTTTGCTCCCGGTTAATTTTGCACACCACACTATTTCCAAAAAAAATGGTTAGTTTGGACACACCAGGACCGACTTACTGGTAAATAGACAATATTGAGTGTAGACACAAGACGTATAGTATGTATTATACTCCTTGGTCGACCCATGGTTTTATCTTATTTTATAAGTTTTAATGATGGTGCATCTAAAATGTTCTACCCAGCGCACCTCCTTCTACACATAGAGATATATACTAGAGGGAGCATAGCCTATCTAAATACATTAAGAGGCCTGAAACATCTTTTTGGGGCTCTCAGGGTCTTCTAAACCTCTTTATTGATACAGGAATGTAAAAGGGCACTAGAATAATCCCATTGAAACCTCCAGCGAGAGTGACTTCAGGTTATAATTAATAAATTTTTCTCGGTTTCCTGCACATTGTGTTTTGATTTGTATTTTTAACGTTTTATTATAATAGTTATTGTAATTGTGTACTGATTATTTGATAATATTTATAAGCGAAGGTTGTCAGGTTACTTTTTCGATGTTTTAAAATTTAAGCTATTGGGCCTCTCTAGTAATAATATCTCTATGCTTCTAAAAACAAACCTCTCCTCCACACAACATAGGAATATATCTCTTGAGGAGCCAAGCCCTGTGTTAATATATTGAGAGGCTTGAAACAATTTTTGGACTTTATTTAAGACACTGTTAAGGTTATAATAAAACAGTTGTTGTCGACTGTTCGCTAATTGTTTGTGTTACGTTTAGTATTATAAAGGTTCTTGTCACTGTTATTGTGTACTGTTTATTTTATGGTATTAATAATAGAAGGTTATTTTGTCGATGTTTCAAAATGCAACCGTTAGAAAGATTCTAGTAACAATATCTCTCTGCCACACAAGTTTGACTTGAGGTTTTTCCGTTTAGAGTAGTTGAAGCGTAACGAAACACCGGGTACCTTAATGAACCCGAGTCTCAGTCCATATGGACATTATATAGTACTTAGTGACTCGTCATTAAAAACACCAAAAGAAAATAGTGGTACCCCCGTATAATGCTGAAGGTGTATTGATGCACCGAATATTACGGTTTACATCTATCAGCTGTAAGACCGCAACACAGAAAAAACCATACGGGTACAGCATGTACTGCGTACCTTGAAAAAATCTTTCACAAAGATAATCAATCAATACGTTTAGCCAATGATATAAAGCAGTAATATGATGAACTGATAAAAACAACAACCATGTTGTGGCCTACCGCGAAGTGGCCACAGGAAGCCGCGGGGGCCGCATGAAGGCCTCTTGTTTTGCTTTAAATAGTGGAGGAAACACTTGACGGCATAAAAGCTTAAAAGTATGTTTCATATTAGGACTGGAGAGAAATTAAGACTAGATAAGCCCCTATCAGTTGAATTTTGAACATCGAAAAATAACCTGATTACCTTTGCTTATAATATAATCAAATATCAGTACAAAATTACAGTGACTTACGAGTATAACGTTCAAAATACAAATCAAAACACAAACAATGTGCGGGAAGCCGTAAATAATGGATTTATTGTAAACTTAACTTACTTTCTTGGAGGTTTCAATGAGGTTACGCAGAGCCCCAAAAAGCCCCAAGGATTTGAATACATTCATCTCAATACGATAGACTTGCCCTCTCAAGTATATATATTATATATATATATATTATATATATATATATATATATATATATTATATCAAATTTGTCTAGTTTAACAAATTTGGTTTTCTCAAAGTCGTCGGTTATCACTGTAGCTTCCAGTATATTTAAGCCAGAGAGTTGAAACTTTGTACAAAAATTAGTCTATAACTATAGTTGAGCAACCCCGAAAACATTGTTTTTATGACGTCATTAACCCAAAACCATGACATATGACTCGGGGAAAATTTCGAAAAATCATAAAACTCAAACACTTGTTGCAATCAATTTGACATTTAGCACACATGTAGCTATGTATAGGACTAACATATGTGCAAAGTTTTATCTCATTATCATCATAACTTCAAGTTATATCAAATTAATTCTATAAGTTTTTTAAAAATTGTAAAAAAAAAAATCAAAAACAATTCCAATTAAGTTGAAATTCCGTACAAGAGTATTACTTTACGAGATATATAAGTACACTAAGTATCGTTTTATTGCCAAAAGTATATCTATGATTTTTGTTAGATCATAAAAGATAAGCAGCATCGAGCATGATCAGTTCAAGGATGGGTGACCGCTGGGAATTAAATAGATGCATTTACTATATAAGGACAAGCGAAGCGAGTCCAAAAACGTGTATTAGTATAAATATAACGACTAGTATATTCTGAGGACGAGCGAAGGGAGTGCGACGTAGGGAGGATAGAGCGTAGAGAATCCGAGGAAAAGTACCGAGGTACCCCGTACCCGATTTTTAAATAATATATTTAAATGTATACGGTGATTCGACATCTGCCTCGGTAGCTACGGTCGTAGAGTACTGGACTTCGGCATCAGAAGTCCGGGGTTCACAGCCCGGGACATGCTCTCAGATTTATGAATAGAATTTGATGTAAACAGATTTCGCCAACTTTAGCTTTACTTTGAGCATAGTGGATGTGACCCACCCGAGGTTGTTCCTGCAGGGCGAATACCCAGAAGGTTTTAGGGCCGAAAGCCCCTAAAACGGTCATTATTATTATTAATGTAATTCGACATATGAAATTTAGACATAAAAAGATAAATAATTGGTTATTTTGCTGCACTTTCGACCATTGTGTGAACACTTTAAATTTTGCTTCAATCGTTTGGTCAGATAACGCAAAAAGAATGAAAAATGACATTTCGGGGATTGAAATGAGTGACATAATGGCTAATGTTGTAACCGCGAGTAGAACAAATACCAAAATACTAACTAACAGTTAACGGAGGGTAAAGTTATGATTCAGCGTACCATTACAGGTAGAAATCAGGTTGTACAATCTAATAGAAACAATTCGTTTAAAAGAAATTAATTACAAGGATTCAAACCAGACATCGAGATAAGATGATGTCATAGCAGGACTCGGGTCCCAACATTACCCCCATACAATCTTTTATCTTATTAGTAATTTTAAATCTTCTACAGCGAAAAAAATCAATTTATGACTCAATACATAATAAATAAATAAATATATAATATTATACAATGACCAAACGGAATATATTTAGACGCAGGAAATTATAAAAGTTTTATACGAGTAGTGTGCCAAGGTTGCAGTTTTGAATCTGAGGATGTTCTTCCTACTTCATTGATATATTTCTAGCATGGAGATACATAACTAGAGGGTGCATAGACCAGGGGTCTCCAAACATTTTTGTTTCAGTGCCCCTTAAAGTTGGCCAAAAAATTGGCGATATTCACTTCATTAGAATATTTAGCATTAGCTTGAATAATAAAACAAAGAAATACATTACAACAGATTAGAATACAAATTAGATTGGCCTTCATATACTTGAGGTACTTGCATATTATTGATTCATAAACAAATGTTAATTCTGATCCTATTAATAACAATATTCTATCATAAATTTAGTTTGTTAATTTTAAATTCATTTTAAAAGTGGGCGATTTTCTTATTTTCTAAGAGTTATAAACTAAAAAAGATTACGTCTCAGCAGAATACTGCATTGCGGGTTTATTTTTACGGAATAAGTAAAATAAACTTAGACAATTGCTTGAGTCCAAAACAAATCAAGGATTTTTCTTATTTCAGTTTATTTAAATTACTTTATAATATATCGCATATAGTTTTAACCATAGAAAAACGTCATATATACCATAAAAGAGAGAAAAAATTAAAAGGGTATCACAAAAGAATGATTAACCAAAATAACGACAGGAATTAGTTTAAATTGTCGCCGCAATATAGACGATAGCTTTCATTTTTATGCTACCCTTATTTGTTTCCTGTAATAATTAAAAAAAAATACAGGAAGCTCAAACGAGCTTTGTTGAGGTGTCTTTTTTTATAAGATACCCTTTTATTTTTAATCCTAATAAAAAAACGTGCAAGTGGTAGTAGTAGAAGTAGTAAGAGTGGGGAGGTCAAGCTAAGTGAGTAGACCACATCTTCGGGTCCTTTTCACCAATCCTGAAATCAACCACCAATGACTTCACCTCCACTACTTTATCCTCGTCAAACCTCCTGCTAAGATGGAGGAAAGTAAGAATGTCCTGACATCTTAGACACTCCATTTCCTCTTCGTTTAGCGTTCCAGTTCCAAATATTTGGAACCCTTCACACGTTGCCAAACAATGATAGGCTGTTTCTTCCTCATTGTCTTCACATATTTGACTATTGGTCTCCTTCATTAGGGCTAAATGCCTAATAAGCATGCAGTGACCATTGCTTTACTTCTACCATTACTTCCATTGCAGTGACCATTACTTCTACCATAAGGGAAAAGAGCAACCTAGATTTTTTTCTGTCCAAAGTTGGAAATATCATCTTCGTCTACATCCGGTGTAGTTTTACCAAATGATTTATTTTCAGACAAAGAAGAAGCGCAAGTGAAGTATAAAGTATTAATAAAACACCCAAGTCTCTCCACTTATAATATTTATTGACAGAGCCAGCTTTCAACCTTTCGGTCATCATCAGTGCCGGCGAACGATGTATAAAAGTAGTAAGGAGTCACTTGTTAGCTTTGACAAATCGGACTGGTCAGGTCGGACCAGTCCGATTTGTCAAAGCTAACAAGTGACTCCTTACTACTTTTATACATCGTTCGCCGGCACTGATGATGACCGAAAGGTTGAAAGCTGGCTCTGTCAATAAATATTATAAGTGGAGAGACTTGGGTGTTTTATTAATGACTTATTTTCATTCAAAAACCAATTTTTTAAAAAGGATTGGGCCTTCGTCAGTTTTATTGTTTCCAGGTATGCCAGTTTGTCCAGGTAATACCAGAAAGTGACTAATTTATTTATGCTTCAAAAACATAACATATTATGTGCAGTAGTCTATTATAACTAAACGACAATAAATGTTGCTGAGTAATTTAAGTATTGAATAACTCAGAAAAAATATTTTTTTATTAAATTATCTATTATAAATAATAATTCATATAAAAATACCAATTACAAGATAATTTATTTTATCTGAACAATACTGCAAAGGATTTGCCATTTCTAACGCTTTCTAATGAACTCGAAAAATAATTAGAAAGTAAATATTTCACACTTGATCTATTTTATATGGCAAGGGATGAAATTTTTTTCACGGGTATTTTCAAGATATTGAGGAAGTCTATAGTAGATATAAAGGAAAGCTATCCGTTTTACAGTTCTACCTGAAGTTTTTCCATTTGGAGGAAAAATCCTTTTTACGTTCTGAGAAGAGGACAAAAAAATTGGGTATGGGGAGCCTCGGAACATTTCCTCGCTATATTGGATTCGCTACGCTAACTTCACTGGTAACTCACACAACTTTGTAAAAATCACTTAGGAAGTCTTAAAACATCTGAAAAAGATAATCCAGGAGGAATCCCAGTTTCGGATTTACAGTGCAAACACAATAATTTTTCAATCCTACCTACGGTAAAAAGCATTCTCATCCATCCAGTTTTAAACTCATTTGTTAAGCGTAAATTTATAAGAGTTTAAAGCTTGCATACTAATTTAATAATTGGCAGAATATCTTTCTATGGATCAACCAGTTACATAACATTAATTAAAGCTTTTTATTATACTACGGACCAATCATACGTAATTCCAATTCTAATAATGTTTTGAAAACATTTCGAATCATAAGCCACCATCGACCCAATTCTGAACTGCCAGAGCTCTGGTTCTATGATTTAAATTTTGGCCAACCAAAAGAACTTACAGTGGTCCTAAATGTTTCGCCTCATTAGATTTGTACAAATGCATTGTCTTTTGGAATGAACGAGTCAACAGGATAAGTGAAATTAAGGCCGGCTTGATACCATGCGGGCTCACTCACACGTAGAAAAGTCCTGACACACTTTTCGTTTTTATAATAGAAATTATAACTAACAAATTTAAAACAGCGAATGAATGCGAGAAGTAACGTACTCTAAGATTAATAAAGCATGCATCAAAGATCCTTACTACAATTATTTTTAAAAAAAATGGAAGGAAAGAACGAAACAGTGCAAACAGATGACCAATATGGATTTAGAAAAGGAAGAGGAACTCACGACACAATCTTGGCATTAAAGCTTATTCTTTAAGAAAACCTCTTAAACTTCTTAAAAAGAGGGTAAAAAAGATAAGGATACATTCATCATTTTGATACTACCGAGTTTTGCAAAACATGAATAGTTGACACAATAATATAATTGAGCGAGAGACACCAAGGAAATGTAACAAGCAAAATGCAATGCTACGTATGCAATCACGTATGACGGATGATAGAACAGTTTCCAGATGTAGCATTGCATTTTGCTTGTTACATTTCCTTGGTGTCTCTCGCACAATTATATTGTGTCAAGGATACATTCATTGCTTTTGTGGATCTGTAGAAGGCGTTTGATAAGGTTTTATGGTCCACACTCTTTCAGACTATGAAAGATGTAGGAATAAAATATAAAGATAGAAGAATTTTGTGGGTTTCATACAAAGATGAAATAGCGGTTGTAAGGTTTGGTAATTACGAAAGTGATGCCAAGATCAAACAAGGTACCTCACCTGCTCTGTTTAATCTATACATAAAGATGCCTTAAATTTAGACCTAGAAAAATGTGAGGAGGTGTCAAGATTCGTGGTCACAGAGTAAATGTCATTCGCTTTGCAGATGACATCGCTGTGCTAGCAGATACGGAAGAAGATTTAATAACCTTCTTAGAAGAACTTGATAGAACCCTCAATGAAGCGTTTAATATGGAAAAAAAATAAAACCACGACATTAGTGGTCAGCAAGCATGGAAACCTAGCTCATGGTGTTTTAAATGGCGAGGATCTAAAAAATGTTGACAAGTTTTGCTATTTAGGCAGTAAAATAACATCCGACGGACGTAGGAAAAAAGACATCATACCTAGAATAGGGCTAGCAAAACTGCATTTAATAAGAAAAAAGGCTTGTTTAGTTCATATAATATTAGCCTCACTACCAGGAAAAATTGCTAAAAACATTAGTATGGTGTGCATTCCTCAACGGCAGTGAGACTTGGATATTCGATAAAGAGTAGGATAGAGGCGATTGAAATGTGGTGTTACCGGAGTATGTTAAAAATTTCTTGAATGGATTGGTGAGTAATTAAGAAGTTCTAAGAAGAATAGAGGAAACTTCATCATTAATACACTCCATACAGAAAAGGAAAAATACCTGGATTGGCCACATACTTTGTCACGAGGGACTTTTAAAAACAATACTCGAAGGAATGATAGAAAGACAAAACAGTAAAAGAAGGCCTCGACTAAATAAGTAGAATTAAGGCTGATGGTTCACTGCCATTTACAATATGATTTGAAAACTAGTCAGGAGCAGAGATGATTGGAGAGCTGCAACACACCAATCTTAGGATTGATGACTCAAGAAGAGTCATCAAAAATGAACAACATGAAAACAAAATGAACTCGCAGTACTGATGACACGAAAGTTGATCTCAGATTGCTGACACTGATTGACTATCCAGAGATGTTATAACGTAAGGCTTAAAGACAGATACCTATTTCGGTAAAATCTTTCAATATCAAAAAACGTAATGGGAAATCACTCAATTTACTTAGTTTTAAAATTATTCTGAAAGATTTTACCTCAATCAGAACTCAGGCATCTACAGCAGTCCTTGGGAATGAATACTCATTTGCAAACTTCGAAATGCTATTTCTATAAGCAATAGACCAATCACAGGGCTTTAATGTTTTTACTCTCTAATCAATATTTATTCGCATGTGCTCTTAACTTAACTATAAATTCTGACTTCAGGCAAAACGATCAACCTGGAAAGTGTTAATGAGTAGATTCATTATCAGAAGTAGAAAGTATGGACTGCAGTCAGCCTGGTTAGAGCAAGCAAAGAAGGAAGGAGTTGGGAAAGGATAGAATAATACAAGAAGTCAGGATGGACAGATGTCAACCTGAAGAGTAAACCGCAACTTTGAATCCGTTTTGACAAAATAATTAATTATAGACATAGGAATGTGTAATCAAGAGCGAATTTGTTACAAGCGAAGTAGTTTTTGTTGTAATCATCACACCAAGAAGACGAACAATAGTGGCAAGTCCAGGAGAACTAATTCCAGAGACAAAAGCAGAGTGACCTACAAGTTTCTTCACTTTAATCATCTTCAACTTAGAACAACGAAACAATAGGTATTTGAGTTAAGTACACTGCGGCTCCGTTAGTAATCAATGTTTTATAGTCGACTGGTTAAAGAATAAAGTTGGCACTATACCTAATACAACACCATTTCATTTTAAAATTTAGTTTTAGTAAAACATCAAGCCCATGCCGGGACGGAATATTTGTAATCATTAAAATTTGCTAGTCAGTGATGAAAGAAGGTTTCTATAAAGTAGGTTAGATAACATTTAGTCCTCATTTCTACTTTAGGTAGACCAATAGTATAATACTGATATTCCATCTCAATGCAAGCACGTATATCATCATTTAATTTAATTATAGAAATATGTTTAAACTAATTTTCTTAGCGGCCCCTCCCCCTCTCACCCAGTAGTAAAGATAAGCACTACCATCTTCTAAGTGGTTTATCTTCGTTAAAATTTTAACTAGAGTAGAAGCAAACCATGGCTACACTTATATTTTATTTAAAAAAAATCTCACAAAAACAAGTAAGAAACAAAAGCTTGGATTATTAATAAATAAAAATCGGGTACGGCGTACCTCGGAACATTTCCTCATCAGATTCGCTGCACTCATACTTCCTACTTTGGAATCGCTTCGCATGTCTTCAGAATAAACAACTCGTTAAATTTATTTTGCAACACGTCCTCCGACTCGCTTCGCTCGTCCTTGGAGAGTAAATGAATCCCTTTCATTCCCCGAGGTCATCCATCCAGACACTGACCACGCTCGATGCTGTTTAATTTTTATGATCTAACAATAAATATAGATATACTTGTCGTATTGAGACGAAACTTACTGTACTTATTTATCAATAAAAGGTATAAAGAATTTGAACTCGATTGGATTATTTTCCAATTTTTTACGGTTTCAAACTTACAAAAGTCATTTGACAAAAATTAAACTAATGCAGATAATGAGATAAAACTTGGCACATATGTCAGACTTACATGGCTACATGATTGCCAAATCTTGAATTGATTGAAACATTTTTTTTGGGATTTGCAATTTCTCAATAATATTGCGGTTAATGACGTCATAAAAATTATCATCAGCACAGCACAACTCAGCATATAGAATGGTGTTCGTACAATTCTTCAACTTTCTAGCATAAATATGCTGGGAGCACAAACACATATATACAAACAGCCAACTTTGTGAAAACAAGTCAGTAGGTCTTAATAATTCCAGTTATATCCCGGGTTCGATTTTTTTGCAAACACGATACTTTTCCTATACACATACAGTATAAATAAGGAAAAGTAAAAAAAGATAATTTCAGAGAGCAAGCTGCCCAACCGAAAAAAAAACTATAAGAAACAAAAATAACACTATCGACTAAATAGTATTCCATTTATTATCCATGTGTTATAACTATTATGCAATAATGATTCAGCGAAAATTCGAAAAATCATAAAACGCGGAAATGATGTGATTAGATTAAGATTTGACACGCATGTGACTATGGATAAGTCTAATATATGTGTTAAGTTTCATCTCATTATGAGCATTAGTTGAACATTTATTGAATGACATATGTACGTTTTTTTAAAAAATTGCGAAATGGTCAAATTGGGTTGAAATTTAGTATAATTTTACATAATAAATAAGTACACTCAGTTTCGTTTCAATACGACAAGTATACCGTGATTTTTATTGGATTATAAAAATTAAGGAGCATTGAGCGTGGTCAGTGCTGTATGGGTGACCGCTGAGAATGATACGGACGCATTAACTATCTAAAGACGAGCGAAGCGAGTTCAAAGGCATGTTGCAGTATAAATTTGGCGAACTGTATTTCTGAGAACGAGCGAAGCGACTCCGAAGCACGGAGATAACATTAGGTGAGTTTTACATTTTATCATGTTTTCATATTTTAATACATAGAGATATATACTAGAGGGGGCATTGCCTATCTCATAATATTGAGAATCCTGAAACATCTTTTTGGGGCTCTCAGGGACTCTGTGTAACCTCATTAAAACCTCCTCTATAGAGGAAGAGTGAGTTAAGGTTATAATATATTAATTGTTTTTGTCTTCCCTCGCATTTTTTGTGTTGTGATTTGTATTTTAACCGTTCTACTATATAAGAGTCTGTATTTTTGTTCTGTTTATTTGATTATATTGATAGTCGAAGGTGTTCAAGTTACTTTTTCGATATTTCAAAACTCAACCAATAGAGCCCCTCTAGTAATGTATTTCTATGCTTCAATTTGTACGTAATAATTAAATGATTTTGTACTGAATGCTGTTAAATAATTGTTATAATAACTTAGTCAAAGAAAAAGAGAAATTATAGTAAAGGTAAATCACATGTTTTTATTAAAATTTTGAAAAACATACAGACGACAGTGTATTGCCTTAAATATAACTTGACATTTATTTTTAGACCTATAGTGGTAGGAATCCTTACCATATAAATGTATGTTCTTTATTATTATTGTATGTTTTTTTTTAAATTATTAATGTGCATGTACTATAACTATGTATTTAAATTAAATAAATGGATTGTTAGGAAAAAAAATTGATTGCTTTAATTATATCAATAATTGTAGGTAAATAAGTTAATTACTAATTAAAAATTAATATTTGAAAGGAGAAAACAATATCACTGGCAAAAACAATACTTCACCTGAAAAAGAGTTTAATTAGCCGCTCGTATTTAAGTATTTAAACAACTAGTAATATAAAAGATTCTCACTTAAACGACTATTGGATTGGAGAACAAAAAAAAAAAAAGCTATTATTCATACAAAATTATTAAATATTTAATATATAAAATATAGTATAAGAAATAAAATATTAATTAAATAAAAAAAATGCTTACCAATAATAAAATTGTATACAATTCGTAATAGAGATAAAACAAAATGAAGACGAGACAAATGAGAGAAAAAAAAAAAAAAAAAAAAAAAAAAAAAAAAAAAAAAATTGGACCAAATAAATTAAAATAAAAAAAAAATAATACAAATAAAAAAGAAAAAAAAAAGAAAAAAAAACAAAAAAATGATAAAAAATTGTGAGTTGGACAAACTGTGAACTAATGCCAGGTCTGACAGGACAATAGCTTAGATATAAATCAATATAAAAGTATGAGAATATCATCAATAATCATACCTATATAACCAATAAAATAAAATTGTAGCGAGAGCACCAAGGAAATGTTACAAGAAAATGCAACTGCTACTCTGGGAACTGTTTACCATCATTACGAACCATTTCGTCATAAATGATGGATCGACATAAAGTCATAAGATCCACAACTACTGTTATATCGTAATACGCTCCAATACTAATGGGCGCCAGGCAAGAGCCTGAAACTCACTCTGACTTCAATTTAATTCCGAGAATAATATATTAATTATTATAAATATGACATTAGTAAACTTATTCATAGATTATAATGACAAAAAAAATCAAGTTAAGATATCAAATGAATAAATAATATATATACTATTACATAATATAAATATATATATATTCTATGCACGGATTGAAGGAATCAATTTGCATTTATTATTATGGCGATATTGGAACATGTTTCGAACTTTAAATATCCTAAAAATGGGACAAACTTATGTTTGCAAGTAAGGTATAATACTAAACTTAATCCAAAAATATAACCTTAACACTATACGTCACCCTAAGCAAAAGATTATTTTAAGCAATAAGCAGCTTTTACATTGAAGCATTTGAGTAAAAATGTTCAATCAGCGGTACAAAATTAAATTAATATTACAATTAACAAGATAGCTCAACAAAAAGGAGAAGTTTATATTTAACTGCAATTTAATAATACTTTGATAAGAAATAATAAAAACTGAATTCTAAAGCTAAATAATACGATATGATAAGAGCTATATGGCCGATATATATCTCAATGATTGGGTCAAGTGTTTTAAAAGTGGGCGCAAACCAATAAAATATACCCCTTCCTCTGAGCCATTTAACACCGGACTCGATGTTTTAATTAATTCAGTCATATTCGGATACAGCGTGGAAACGGGGGTCGGCAACGCAAGAAACCGAGACCGCATTTGTTTTCAGTTTAGATCTTAGGACTAGATGAAGACGAACAAGAGACAGCGAACAAGTCAATATTTGGGGCTAAGTTAACATTTGGACGGCTCTAAAAAGGTAAGAAATAACTTTATGCCTTCTTCTACTTCATCAGAAGTAGTTTTATTTCTAACTGTATCAGATAACGCATAAAAAAGAAATTTTTACTTTTCCTCATTTATACCTTAGGTATATAGGAAAAGTATTGTGTTAACAAAAAAAATCCAAAAACCGGGATGTCACCGAAATTATCCGTTATACGTTTTTTTAGGACCTCCTATGTTGTTTTCACAAAGTTTTCTGTCTGTATGTGTGTGTGTTATTATTATCGTAGTTTCCTAGTGTATTTATGCTGAAGAGTTGATACTTTGTACAAAACTCAGTTTACCGCTGTAGTTGTGCTGTTCGGAAAATATATTTTTTTTATGACGTCATTAACCTAGTAAAATTACGAAAAATCATAAAACACTGTAAAATTATGCGATCGGGTTGAGATTTGGCACGGATGTAATTATGTATAAGACTTACATATGTGCTAAGTTTTATCTCATGATCAGCATAAGTTCAATTGTTATTAAATGAGTTGTGTCAGTTTTTTAAAAATTGGTAATATAAGGAAAATAATCTAATTGTGTACAAATTTAGTATAAGTATATACCAAGTTTTGTTTCAATACGACAAGTATATCAATGATTTTGTTGGATCACAAATGTTAAGCAGCATTAAGCGTGGTCAGTGCTGTATGGAAGACCGCTAAGAGTGAAATGCATGTATTTTACGATCTAAGGACTAGCGAAGCGAGTCCGAAGTAGGGAGGATTAGCGTAGCGAATCCGATGTGGAGGAAAAGTTCCGAGGTACCCGTACCTATTTTTTTATTTTCAGAATATTCTGAAGAAGGCCTAATTTATGGCCAAAAGCTCGATTTTGTGTTTTTACTTTATCAGACCATTTCCTCATAAATCTAATCTTGTTTAAATAGAACCGTGGGGCCACGAAAGAGTTCAGTGGAGGGGAAGAGTCATTAAATATTAAGACCATAACAAGGAACTGCATGCACAATAAATATAAGACATAACAAGGACGCATGCACAATAAATATTAAGACCATAACAAGGAACCGCATGCACAAAAAATATTAAGACCATAACAAAAGAAACCGGAACCGCCATGCCACAATAAATTTACAAGGAACGCATGCACAATAAATATTAAGACCATAACAAGGAACCGCATGCACAATAAATATTAAGACCATAACAAGGAACCGTATGCACATTAAATCTTGACTTAGAGTTGCCTTAAGCATGTCTAATCCTAGAATTGATGAATTAGTTGTTTGACAACAAATCTCTCTTTATTAAGGACATCGAGAGGTACATCGAAACTTTTCCTCATCACATCGGATTCGCTACGCTTATCCTCCTAATTTCGGACACGCTTTGCTCGTATTTAGATAGTAAATACATAGGTTTCATTTCTAGCGGTCACCAATCCAGGCACTGACCACGCTGGATGCTGCTCAACTTTTATGATCTAACAAAAATCATGGATGTACTTGTTTTCAAATCAAACTTAGTGTATTTATTGATTACACAAAGGTATACATACACTTTTACCAATTTATACACCACTTAAATTATTTTCCGATTTTTAACAACTTCTTAAAAAAACGTGCACAATTTAAACTAACGGTGTTAATGAAATGAAACTTGACACATAAGTAAGTCGTCTTATGAATGACTACATGGGTTCCAAATATCATTTAACACGCATTTAATTCGATTGCATTATTTTTCCGCGCTTTATAATTTTTCAAAATTTTGCTGATTCATTTTTGCGGGTTAATGACTTCATACTTTGTTCCCACTGTTAGCACCACTACACCATTAGACTGATGTTTACACAAAGTTTTGACTCTCTAGCATAAATACACTGAGAGATCAATGATAACAGACACTCACACAATACAGACAGACAACTTTGTGAAACCTTAGGAGGCCTAGAAAACACCTGAAACGGATAATTCTGATGGCATCCCAGTATCGGATTTTTTTGCCAACACAATCATTTTCCTATATACCTCCGGTATAAATAGGGAAAAGTAAAAAGCTGAAAAAAATAAATTCAGTAGTTGGTAATTTACTTGAATACAAAAAGTTTAATACAAAGAGTATAGGTAGTTTGTTCAATTGTTTCATACAATTTAAAAGAAGATGGTGAGGGATTCCCTCCTTCCTTGCCATTAGGTCCCATGACTTTTTAGGCAGGCCGCGGTAGCCTAAAGGTTAAGAACCACTGCTCTAAAATACCTTGCTAAAGCTATAGGTACAAAGGTTAACAACAGACTTGGACCAAAGGTCCAAATAACTAACGCGTTTAAGGGTAGAATTCTGGAGTCAAGCTAAATGTCATTCAAGGTTAGCCACTTCAGAACAAGAGTTTTGAATTAAGGAAATTTTAAATAAATAAATATCAAGTTTATGAATCTTCCGCTAACAAGAGGAGTTGAATGAACTAAATATAAACATCTCCAATAAATATCAGAGCAACGAGGGCGTACCTATTGAAATATCTAAACTAAGACTAAAAATTTTAATACACCACAATGATTTTGTTACATTTTATTTTGTAACATCCTACTTCATCTTTGTAGGAAGAACTACACTCAAAATCTGACGTTCACAATATTAAACGTCAATACTAACAAAAGAAAAAATTAAGAAAGAAGGCTCGGAGCTATCCTTAACAAATTCAGATTAACTGTGCTCATCATCACTTCTTTGGACAATTGGACATGCCTAGTTCATCCTCATTACTTTCGACATGCCTAGTTCGACCTCCCTACAATGGACATGCCAGACTCGACACACTACAATGGAATGACTGGCTCATCTCATATTAGGATATGACTGACTCGTTCTCACTACAATGGAAATGATCCACACTATTTAGTATGCTGACTCGTACTCACTACAATGGACATGACTGGCTCATCCTCACTATTTAGGATATGCTGACTCGCCTCACTGGACATGACTGGTCGTCCTCCTATTTAGGATATGTGACTCTTCCTACTACATGGACATGATGGCTCATCCTCACTATATAGGATATGCTGACTCGTCCTCACTACAATGGCATGCTGGTCGTACTATTTAGGATATGCCTGACTCGTACTCACTACAATGGACATGACTGACTCATTCTCACTATTTAGGAAATGCCAGGCTCGTCATCACTACAATGGACATGACTGGCTAATCCTCACTATTTAGATATGCCTGACTGTATCACTACAATGGACATGACTGGCTGTCCTCACTATTTAGGATATGCCTGACTCGTACTCACTACAATGGACATGACTAGCTCGTCCTTACTATTTAGGAAATGCCTGGCTCGTCCTCACTACAATGACTGACTATCCTCACTATTTAGGAATGACTGGCTCATCCTCACTATTTAGGACATGCCTGGCTCGTCCTCAATATTTAGGACATGACTGTCACGCATATTTCAACTCAATTAGATTATTTTTGATTTTTTACAAATTTGCTTAAAAACGTAAGCAATTTGTTTGCTATAATTTGACTTGAGCAGTTACTCAATTATCAAGCACTTCTCGTAGCTCATTAGTTCTGTATTTATCAAAGAAAATGCGCATAGTTATTTAGTTGGTAATACAAAATTTTGCCTCTATAATTGGCACATCCCACCATTATTTGCACTAGTTTAATGCTCAGTTGGTTCCTTTAAAGGGTTTAGCGCATTTCTTTCGAAAAATACAGAAAAAATAGTTACGTGTAGTGCTTGAAAGCATAAACCGGATCCTTAAGCAAGAAATGGATTGTTAAGCACGGAAATACACATAACAAAGGAAATTCGCCCGACATGCGGACCACCGCGCTAGAATTATTATTAATAATGCGAGGTATTACAAATAATCATTTGAATAAATATCATTAACATAGACCCTTAATATATATAAATAGAAGTATAATGAATAAATTAATAAACGGCAAGTAGGCCACGGCTAGAACGCGATCAATATTCTGAACAGTACAAAGAAAAGATTTAGAGATTATGGAATAAGGACACACGATAGTGTTGTGACCGCTTCAGACCTACAAGTACTGACTTATTAGCCTAAGCTAGACCAGGGGAACATTAAAACATAATCGTACGCCGCAGTTTTTATCAAATATTTTTCAGGTGCTAAAACTGGATATTTGATGAGAAAATGCAACATCCACTTTAAACTATTCCTTATTTATACCGTAGGTATAAAAAAAAGTATCGTTTCTAAAAAAAAATCGAAAAAACTATTACTTTTAGATGTTTTTAAAAGTCCTGAGTAGTTTTAAAAAGTTATGTGTGTGTTTCTATTATCATCGTAGCGCCCAGTGTATTTATGCTAGAGAGATGAAAAAAATTGTACAAAAATCAGTCTACCGCTGTAGATGTGCTATTCGGAAAATTACTTCTATAGGACAACAATAATCCGAAATAATTACTCGGCACAAAAAATTCGAAACATCATAAAACGCGGAAACATTATGCGATCGGACTTATTCGATGATGAGATTCAGCACGCATGAAGCCATGTATAAGACTAACGAAAAAGTTTTATTTTATTATCAGCATTAGTTCAATTTTAATTAAATGAGTTGTGTACGTTTTTTAAAAAAATAGTGCAAATGAGTTGAAATACGGTATAAACCTTTACGTAATAAATAAGTACACAAAGTTTCCTTTTAATACGACAAGTATACCAATAGGTTTTTCTTGGATCATAAAAATTAAGCAGCATTGAGCGCATCGTGCTAGAGGGTATACAAAAAATTTGATCTACATAGCTCTAAATAGAACTATACAAAGGGTCCTAAATCCGTTAGGTTTGCTTTCAATTAATCCTACAATAAGTTAATTGCTTCGTCCTTAATTCCTGAGAGGCCGAGATCATTAGAATAAAAAAATAACTAGAAAGATAAATCTAAAAAAAACTAGGACTGATAAGTCTGTTGAGTCTGGGACAACTAATTAAATATTAAAAACTATTTATCAAAAGAATTACAGAATAAGAAAACTACCGTTATAGAAAACGAGGAAATCTTTTAAAGGAAAGCCTATAAACCTTGTTGTGATGACAATTGACACTCCGCAGTTAGCAGTTACGACGAAAACAATGTCAGTCTCTTATTAAGTTTAGTCTTCTAATCTGGTTGAGTTTAATAACTGAGTCCGTTATGTCGGACAGAGGACGACATTGTCATCTGAGACAATGAATTGTCAGAACAACCAACTGGCATAGTTATTGACCATAATATAATACTAGTATTCGCGAAAACACTTGGCTAGAGGGCAGCACTAGCTAATGCACACTGCATATGAATTGATAGCATTGATAACAGAATGGTTATGCCAAGGATCTTGGATAAAGGGATGACGCATTAAAGAACTTTTCTGACCCATGGAAGTTGTATGAGATAGAGAATTAGAAGCAAACTTACCCCTTCCCCTTGATTATAATGAAAAAAGCACCAAACGCAGGTTATGTAGCAAGGTTGTCGAGTTTGCTTCTCAACTTTCTTCTGTGCTTCTCGTGATTGTTACATTTATGTGCTTGTTAAGTCATTTGTGCTATATTATTTTAAATTTTGGAATATACTTTGCCTCTTCAGTGAGTGATAATTTAAGCGTGTTTTTTTAACCTTCTCAAGCAATAAACAATGGAAACCATTGTGACGTCGGTTTGCCTCTAAATTTTAAGACCTGCGCTGTTTAAGAATTGTAAGCATGCGCAGTTTGTACCAAGAATGTGCTTGTTGAATTCTCTCTATTTTCTGGGTTTCGATGGGGTCACTTGTTTGTATGGCAAATCAAGTTAGTGCGTCATCCCCTTTATTCAAGATCCTTGGGTTATGCATAGGAGTATAAAAGTCAGAACCCGCATGAAAAGAAAAATATGGTAGTTATTTTATTTATTTATTTACATACTTGAGGTTACTTTTTACTTAGTTTCTCAATTGGCAAATTTTACAATGAAATGAAAAAAACAAGAAAAACAAATCGATTGTAAATTATTACAAAGACTGCATAAACATAGACAGCATAAATTGAGCAACAAACTTGATTAAAAATAAAAACAAAAAAAAACATACATTACATGAGAAAAACTAAACATTTAAGGTGGGAATAATAAGTTATCAGCTGAAAACTCGTTATTATTATAGTAGGCTTTCTCAAGTAACATCGTTTTAATGCTTTTTTTTCCAAATTTTGGGTGGAAGTTCAACTATTGAAGGGTAATTTATTAAAGCACCTAATTTTCATTAAAATTTGGGACTGATGTGATTTGTTGAGCCTACAATGGGAATTTGATGTTAGCAATATATCTAGTGCATAATTGTGGTTCTTAATATAATTGAACTCCCCTCATCATACTTTCCTTTAACGAACAACAATGAAAAAATATAGGCTGAATGAAAAGACAAAATTATATTTTTCAATAAAATATTGTTTGCACTTAGCGTCATGTTTAGCATTATTCATGATACGGAGAGCTTTTTTTGCAAAATAAAAATAAAGTTGACTACGAGGGCTGCTCCCCATTCTTTAATACAATACAGCATACGCGAATGAAAATGCGCAATTTTAATTAAACTAACCATAATAACCATTTATAAAGACCAGTAATATAGAGACCAATAATCTAATTAATTAAACATCTAAATAAAAGTCAAAACAAAGTAACTAATTAGTATTTCATAAATACGTAAAAGAAAACAATTTTATGTAAACCAAATGGAGTACAAGGTACCAAGGAACTTTTCCTCATTACATCGGATTCGTTACACTCATCCCTACTTCTTCAGACTCGCTTCACTCGTTTTTAGAAGCAATTCAGTTTGCAAATGTCAAATTTAACTAGTACTATAAACTATAAAAATCGGTTACGGAGTACCTTGGAACTTTTCCTTATTACATCGGATTCGCTACGCCCATCCACCCCTGCTTCGGACTCTCAACCATCGCTCGTTCTCACAAATACAGTTCGGCAGATTTATACTGCAACATACCTTCGGACTCGCTTCACTCGTCTTCAGATAGTAAATGCATCCGTATCCTTCTCAGCAGACACCCATACAGCACTAATCACGCTCAATGCTCTTTAATTTTTATGATCTAACAAAAATCATGGATACACTTGCCGTATTGAAACGAAAGTGTACTTATTTATTACTTATTTTACTTATCTTACTTATTTTTGGTATACATTTGTGCTAAATTTCAACTCAATTGGACCATTTTCCATTTTTTTAAAAAACATACACAAGTCATTCAATAAAAATTTCACTAATGAATTGAATTGAAACTTGACACATATGTTAGTCTTATACATAGTCACATGCGTGCCAAATCTCAATCCGATCGCATAATTTTTCCACGTTTTATGATTTTTCGAAATTTTTGCTGTAATTATTGTGGGTTAGTGGCGTCATAAAACTACAGGGGTAGACAAATTTTTGTTCAAAATTTCAACTCTCTAGCATAAAAAACAGATTAACATGTAGATATAAGTAACAGAGAAGGCAAAGAAAAATAAAACAAATACAAAGAGGAGGTAACAGTAACCCTACACGAGATATAGATAAACTTATTATTATTATTAATTTTAAAAAATAAAGAGTTAGCTAAGACAGGGACTTTGATTGATTCTTTTTTTAACATTTTTTTTAAACATATGAGTGACGATATTTAAGCAAAACCCAAATTATCACTTTCATTACTTAACACTGAAGCTATAGCAATAGATTTAAGTGAGTGTCATTATTTTTAATAAACTAAACGAAGATAAGAAGATGGCGGCTGGAGATAGTTGCTTAGTCACGCTTCTCTTCCTTTGTGGCTTGAATATTGGCATCGTTATTGTTGTGATGGAGTTGGTAAAGCAACGGGATAACAAAGGCAGAGCGTTACGTTTTATTAGCATATAAAACCCCACCAAAGCGTAGACCTTACAGTGACCTCTACTTAGGTACAGTCAAGACAATATATTCAGTTAGTGTTCCAACATTTTTCTTTCCATTAGTACTTATGCCACTACTGAAATAATACCAGACATGATCTAATACCATTGCCTATTTATAGATAGTAAGTCCGGAATATTCTAGCCTCCACTTTATCACCGGACCATAAGCTGGGCCGCTGATGAGGTTTTATATTGCTTTTACCACTTGAGCGACCAGATCTCAAGGCAGATCCTACCAACAACTGTTACTGGTTAATTTCAAACGTAATAATTCACAACCAAGGGATGGCGAATTTATAAATAACCACCCATTATATAAAAAATAAAAAAACTCACTTTAAGTGTCAATGTGTCTTTTTTTCTTAATAGCAGTATTTCCATAAGTCTTATCATCTTATTGTTAGTTTTATCAAATAATCATTATTATTATCTTAGAATAATACTAATATAGAAGGAGCTAGGCCGTAAACACAATGTAATTCTACTGATAACACGAAAGCCGGTTGACTGGTGGTCTTTAAGTAGGGCTATCACCTAAACAACAAACATTATTTAAATATGTGTCATAATATCCATTTAATGAGAATCGTAAAGACAAATACAATAACTTAAACACCTCCTGAGCATTTAATAAAACCGGTGTTAAATGGCAAAAGGGTAGCAGAATACAATCTACATTTTAGTTGACGAGGACTACTTTAATATATTTTAATTAAAAACGTGTAATACAATTTAAAATGCAAAAAATTTGTAATGCAACGATATTATATTAGTATTTTATGAATAATAAAATCATTATAATAATGAACATAATAATTCAGCAACCAGAATATTGCCAACTTTTTTTTATAAGTAATGTATTTGTTAGAGTGGCAGCATGCTTAAGTCCACCAGTGAACCGCCTTTCGTGTTATCAGTAGTGCTCCTGCATATATAGTTTATTCTAAGAAATTATCATCATCTTATCTTAGGTTTTATCAAATTATCAGTTGTCTTATCTTTGGTTTCATAAATTATCATTATTATTATATCTTATCTTTGGTTTCATCAAATTATCATTATTATTATCATCTTATCTTTAGTTTCATCAATTATCATTATATTATCATCTTATCTATAGTTTTCATCAAATTTCATTATTATTATCATCTATCTTTGTTTCATCAAATTATCATTATTATTATCATCTTATCTTAGGTATTACCTTTAGTTAATGAAATTATCATTTGTCTTACCTAATCATCTTTGGTTTCAGATCAGAATTCAAAAAGCAGCTGAGTTCAATATAAGCGCATGTCAAATGGAGACGCCGTACGAAAGGTAATACGCCTTATCTACATAAATAAATAAATAATTAAATAATTTTATTTCTCACTAATTTACAGTTACAGAATAAAGTTATCTTTTGACAATTATATATAAATATTTGAGTAAAATTAACATTATAATAATATACAATTTTGATTTATATAAATATTACAATTTTGACAGAGGTGAGCGCCCCAAAAAGCATAAGGCTTGAACTAAGGGCGGCCCGCTATGTATGACATTGTTATATATATATAAGTTTCAGTACATGCATTTTAATATAGGTTTGTTTATTTTTAATGTTTATAAATGAATAAGTTAAACTAAAGATTAGATAGTAAATAAGATATTGCAATGTGTGATATAAAAATAATAGCCAGTTATTCTAGATTTGATTATCTATATTATTTAATAATACACATATGTTATTAATTCTTACTCTTTTTTAAACCTAAGTTCATTATTTAAATTTCTATTACTAACATTTATACACATACCTACACATACATATACATATATACATACTTACATACATGTATACACACATACATACACACACACTATACATAACATACATACATATTTAAATAGCGTAACATAAGGTTATATAATGTAGAGTAATCCTAAATTGTAAAGTATTAATTACACATTTAAATCATTTAACTGAATCTATATATGTATTTAGGCTATTATTTAATTTAAATATTAAACATGCATATAATTATAACAATGATATTTAAATAATTCTGATTTAATAAATAAATTAATAACTTAATTAAAACAACATAAACTAACAATAATAAACTTATAATAAATAAATAAATATATTAAACTAAAGAAATAATTTACTAATTAATTAATGAAATACTATTAATTGTAATAATGTAATGCTGACTATTTTTCTTACTAATAATTATTATAAAAAATCTAAATTATAACATTAATAATATTTATTTTTTATTTATTTATAGTCCTAATGAGGACTAATAGTATTTCTTATCCAAATATCAATTTGTTTTTTGAGGTCATTAGGGTCCTTATTATCTCTAATTTCTTGAGGCAGTGTGTTAAACAATTTAACACCAACATAGGAAGCGTGTCTCTGAGCTAAGCTTGAGTAAGTTTTCGGTAATACTAAGTCTCGTCTAGTCTGTTTTCTAGTCTTATGTCTGTGAGTAACATATTGTCGTGGTAGTTTGAATTGATTAATTAAAACTATTTTTTTATACAACTGCTCTAATTTAACACAGGGAATTCTTGAAAAAGGAGTTGTGTTGAGTAATCCTTAGGTTTCTTATGATAACTTTTATGATTGCTTTTTGAATGATTAATAAAGGTTTTAGTACGGTGGGACAAGCTCCTCCCCAGGCCAGAATGCCATACTGGAGGATTGACTGTACTAGAGCATAATAAATAGTAGTTAGTAACTTTAAATCGCAGAAGTCTCGTAGTATTCTGAACAGGTAAATGAACTTTCTTAACTTATTACATAAATATTCTACTTGATGGTCCCAATTTAATTTGTAGTCAAGCATTATACCGAGATATTTTAGTTTTTCTACTTTTTCAATTTTTTTGTTGCATTGACATTGAACGTTTTGTAAATATTCACAGTCACAGAGTTATAGTTAAGTTTTGTTTGTTAGGTTGGCCAGATTTAGTTTCAGAAAAAGCAATGAAGTTGGTTTTACTTTCATTTAAATAAAGAAGATTTGTATGCAACCATTTGTTAATTAAGTAAAGACCTTTCGTTGCCTTTTCGAAAACTTCATCATAATTAGAGCCTTGAAAAAATAAGACAGTGTCGTCACAGAAACCGAAAACCTCACCTACTCCTTCTAGGATATAAAAATCGTTTATAAAGGCTTGAAATAGAAGGTGACGTCACCGTTCCTGGGCAGCTGATATTCATCTATTGTTTGTTTGTCACTAAGAGTATTCCCAATTTTTGTTTGTTGCTCCCTGTTATTTAAGTAAGACCTAATTAAACTCAAACATTTTCCTCTGACACCGTAACGCTCAAGTTTTCAAGTAATTTCTTATGACATACCGGAACGCTTTACTAAGATCGAGGAAGATAGCGATGCATTTTTTTTTTTATCTAAACAGTCCGAGACAACCTTAGTCAACTTGAAGAGAGCGTCTTGAGTACTAACGTTTTTCTTAAACCAAATTGGTTTTTATGTATTAACGCATTTTGTAAAAAAGTCAACTAATCTGCTTTTTATAATTTTTTCGAGTAATTTCGCTAAGTTTGATATGAGACTTATTGGACGGTAATTTGAGAGTTCAATTTTATCTTTAGATTTATAGAGTGGGGTTATTAAGGCTGTTTTGAATATTTGCGGAAAAACACCAGAGTCCAAGGATAGGTTGTACAAGTGCAATAGGGGTTGTAGTAGAGATTCTTTAGAGAGCTTAATTACTTGAGAGGTTATCCCGTCGAGGCCTGGAGCAGTGTCTTTTTTGAGTTCACTGATAAACGAAGAAAGTTCTTCTTTATCAGTTGGCCAGAGAACTATATTATTGCCAATAGGTTTTATAAGACTACAACTTGAAATCTTACTGCAGTCACATCTGCTTTTACAAGTTTCCGCCAAATTTTTACCAACATTTGAAAAATAAGAGTTAAAAGTATTTGATATTCCTTTAGAATTCGATATAATTTTTCCTAATTCGTTTTTAATTTCTGTTATTTTAACTTTAGATTTTGTTCTCGACAGTGAAGAGTTGACAGTTTGCCATATTTTTTTGCTATCGTTATTTGCTTGCTTTATTTTATCCTTATAATAATTCGTTTTTAAAATTCTAACTAAACTAATTATTTTATTCCTATATTTCTTATATTTATTCAGAAGTTCTGCATTATTTGGGTCTTTTTGGCATTTTGTATATAATTTATCTCTCTTTTCCATACTTTTTACAAGACCTATGGTAATCCATGGTTTTAATTTTGTTTTACACTTTTTAGGCTTAATTTCTTTTTTACAAGATTCTATTTCTTTTTGTATGTTTGTGATTAAGAAAGTTGCTGCAATGTTCGCGTCAGTTATTTTGTACATTTGTTCCCAGTCTATTTTAGTAATTTGGTTGCTTAATTCCTCTGAATTTATTTTATAAGTAATTTCTATTGTTTCAGAATCAACATTTGTGTCGTCTGGTTTAGTATTGTTAGTTTGCAATGAATGTCTGGCTTTATTTAAATGTATGTTTGTCTCAATATTTAACAGTACAGGGAAATGATCCGTTATTTTATTTAGTATGATAAAAGATTTAGTTTTAAAGTTATTAGTTTGCTTAAACAAAACGTGGTCAAGACAAGATTTTGATTTTTTCTCTATTCTAGTGAAGCCATTTATATACGATATAAAACCATGTGAAGTAAAGACATCCAGATATTCTGAAGTTATGTTTACAGTTTTTGAATTTTCAGCTATATTGAGGTTCATATCTCCCGCAATTACATGATTGGTACTTGTCTTACTTGATTCCAAATAATTATCTAAAGATTGAATAAATAAATTAGCGTCTAATTCCCAAGATCTGTACATTGCTGTAATATTAAAATTACATTTATTGATGTTTATTTTCATTGTAAGACTGTTACAATGAGAAATAGGGCTTTTTGTTACATTTAGGATTCGTATGTAATCTTTTGTATAAATCACTAAGCCATCACATTTATTGTGAATAGCAGCTGAAAAAGTAGCTGTATAGTTAGGAATGTTGAGGTTTGTTGAGGTTCCAAACATAAAACAATGTTTGGATAAACCATGTTTATCCTACCTCAATCAGCTCTGTTCGCACTTATTTGTAACCTTAGTTTATGCTACTCATTGAAATTATTCAAGGCTTCCTTTAATTTCAAGCCTTCCTCCAAAATTTTAGAGACAAACTTACCTCTCAATTGTTTCTCACTGTTTATTGCTTGAAAAGGTTACAACAAAACACGCTTAAATTATCACTCAATGAAGAGGCAAAGTATAGTCCAAAATTTAAAATTACAAATGACTTAAAGCACCAAAATGTAACAATCACGAGAGTACAGAAGAAAGTTTAGAAGCCAACTCGAAAACCTTGCTACATAACCTGTATTGGCGCCTTTTTTTCATTATAACCAAGAGGAAGGTAAGTTTGCTCCTATTTCTTTATCTCATATACTACCATGGGGTCAGAAATGTTCCTATCCTTGATGCCATCTAACAGTGCCGCAGCTGCTGGACCTATACAAGCTAAGAGTGCCGCACCGGCTATACCTAAACAAGCACTATATTTTGCAAGAAGAAAATTAAAACACATATTTTATAACACTCAAACAACACACTTCCTCATTACGCGAGATCATTCTTTAAAAATAAATAAATTACAAATATCACGTCTAGATATGAATTGTGTCATAACTTAATGTTCAATAAAACGGAGAGGAGGTAGCGAGACAAATGTATATATAGATGACCTTAGAGTATTTACTCTGGCTTCACAACAATCACGGCATAATCACTTCAAACTAAGTATCCCACATGGATCAATACATGCAGTGTATTTATAATGCCACGCTGCAGATGCATCTACACGCTCGTCTGTTCCAGTAGAAATGTTACCCACCATTGACGCTGCCATAGTATTTTGTTTAATGACTGAAACTAAACAAAACAAGTTGCTTTTTGGAGTCTCCCAGCCATTTAATTATCTTTAATTGCTAAACTGAAGATTACATATTGTCAGTTGACAAGATGAAAAAAACGGGTACAGTATACCTCGGAACTTTTCCACGTCACATTGGATTCGCTACGCTCATCCTCCCTGCTTCAGACTCGCTACACTCGTCCTTATAATATAGAATTCGCCAAATTTATAATGCAACATACCCTGGGACTCGCTTTGCTCGTCCTTAGATAGTAAATGCATCCGTTTCATTCTCAGCGGTCACTCATACAGCACTGACCACGCTCAATGCTGCTTACTTTTTATGATCCAACAAAAATCTTGGACATGCTAGTCGTATTGAAAAAAAACTTAGTGTACTTATTTATTAAGTTATTGTATACACTTGTGCCAAATTTAAACTCAATTAGATCATTTTCAGTATTTTCTTATAATTTTTTAAAAAACTAACGCGTCATTTAATAAAAATTGAACTAATGCTGATACTAAGATAAAACTTAGCTAATTTGTTAGTCCTATGCATAGCCACATGCGTATCAAATCTTAATCCAATCATTTTTCTGAGTTTAATGATTTTCGAAATCATCGCTGAGTCATTATTGCGGGTTAATGGCGTCATAAAAAATTATCTTCCGAAAGTTTCAACTCTCTAGCATAAACACACAGGGAGCTACGATACACACACACATACAGACAGACAGCTTTGGAAAAACCTCTCAGGAGGCCTTAAAAACACCTAAAACGGATAATTCTTGTGACATCCTAGAATATTGTATGCTAAAGTATGCAAAACTACACAACTCCAAAACTTCGACAGTAACCAGCCGGAGTTCCGGTGGCTTCAATAATAAGACTAAAAGTTGTTATTCTTTATTTTTTGATTTTTTTACACAGTATTTTCATTAGAATATCAAAATCAGACGGTATTTTTTGCATGGGTAGAGAAAAAAAAACCTCGTTCTTTGCTAATAAGAAACGTCAAAAGACAGAAGACACCTACTTCCTGGCCGAGTTAGGAATAAAAAAAACGACAAGAACAAGGACTGGACCATGGGAGAGTTGTTATGGATTCGTTTCGTTATTCGGGCGAGTGTCGTCAACTGAGTGACAGCAGAGGTATTGTGGAAGCGAGGTCTCGGTAATTTCGTAACAATAAGTACGACAATACTGTTGGATAATCATCTCCATACTGTTCGAGGGTCAAAACTATCAGATACTGACTAAGTCACAGAGTACGAGTAACATTTGCACAAAAGACTTAAAAGTGAATTGGTCCGTCCTGATTTGACTTAGATACTGGAACTTTTATAAATCACATCTTGAAGCCTGAATGGAGTTCATCATAAATAATTAAATGAAAAGTCTCTCCACAAAATAAAAAACTATATTGGCCAAGCACTTTTAACCTAGCTAGAGGCCATCATCAGTGCAACACCGTCGAAGAAATAAAAGGAAGACGAATCAGTCTTCCTTTTAATAGCTTTAGATATTAGATTCAGACGCTTAGATATAAGTCTGAATCTAATATCTAAAGCTAAATTATACTCACTCGTCTTTTTCATACTTACTCGTCCTTTCATTTCTTCAACGGTTTGGCACTGATGATGGCCTCTAGCTAGGTTGAAAAAGCTTTGCCAATTAAGTTTTTATTTCGTGGAGAGACTTGTCATTTAATTATTTTTATGAATCAATTCTTCGCTGAAAACTAAAAAAACTGTTTATATGCGATTCATTCTACAGGTTAATTATTACCTATGGTAGATTTGGTGTCATTCTGATAACGATTTTGATAAGAATTGTGGCCGTGATTTGGGAAATAAAAGATTTTCGTGTAATAATAATAGGTCTCTGTAACGGCACAAAGGCAATAGATATAAGATTATCAAGTAAATACTGGCCTTCGGCCCGTGTCCGCTGCGCTGCTCTTGTGTACCAAGCTCCAGCTACGCTGCTCCTGTGTACCAAGCTGATACTTCACTACTTTCCTTATTTCCTAACGCTATCAAATGCTAGCTGAGGATATACTCTCAACTATTGTTCGCAAGAGTAGAAATAAAAACAAGATATTTTCACGGGTCACTGAGTTTCCATCCATATCTTCAAGAAGATCAATAGTTTTCGTATTAAGACATCTAAACAGGTGCAGGGTCACCAACAGACTAACAAACTATCTCAACATAAATCTATACTAACCAATAAAAATTAGGAAACATTTTCAAAAAGTTGTGAAAATAATCTCATGTGCCTTTCTAACTTTTGGAGCACGAAGTATAACAGAGAATATAATTAATCAATTTAAAGATGGTAGATTAGCTGAGAAGTTAAAGCGATTCGCATAATATCTTTATAGCAACACAGTAATGCCTGTGCAGGTTGGGGTTCAAATCTTGGTCTAGACGGTGTCAAGATATTTGTTTCATTCGGAAAAAATTGCAAAATAATGCTAAATTTGTAAGTAAGTAACAAAGAAACCAGATAAATATGCTACTCTTTCAAAGGTTTCTGCTCTATAACAACTAGTCTATTGTCTATATTACTGAAAACGCAAATTAATACAGAGGAGTGAGTTTAAACAGTTACTTATTGAATTAAGTCTAACCAGACTCGTCCAATCTGAATAGAATATCCAGCAAAGATAGAAAGGTTAGCATATGTGAATAAACACTAAGTTGAAACAAAGGGCAAATTAAACCAGTGAGATGCCAGTTACAATTCATGTGTAAAATCATCTTTTCAAAATCCACTCTACATGAACACCAGGTTAGCAATCACGTAGATATTTTGAGTGATCACCTATTCTAGTACTGACCTCCGCTTAATCAAACGCTACCTGATCTATCTAGAAAGGGTGTTACCACACAACTAAAGGCAGTGGCGTAGCCAGGGGGGGGGCTGAGGGGGCTTCAGCCCCCCGAAATTTTAAATACCTAAACCCGCAATAAATGTGTGAAAAAATAAAATAAAAAAATATAATTACATAACATATATTTTTTAACAATGAATTTAATATTAATATCATAATATATAAAAAAAAAATACCATGAAATTTAAAGATATAAAAATAATTTGAAAACATTGAACAATATACAAATATATATATATATTATTTATTTTATATTATATACATATATATTATATATATTATATATATATATATATATATATATATATATATATATATATATATATATATAATATTCAGTCCTCCCGAAATTAAATCCTGGCTACGCCACTGACTAAAGGGATTACTCTTACTTTATTTAGTTAAGATTACTTGACCTCAATTAGTCTTTTGCTGAAATCACAAGACTATTCCACAGAAAATAGTTTAGACATTTTTTTTAGCTAGTAAAACTTCTTAACTAGAAATGTATATTTGTAAAGCATAAATAATTCCGACACGTCACTTGATCCCTTCCTAGAAAGGGAAACAAGCCTAGACAGGGCTTGTAAAAGCCCTCTCTCTCCAATATAAATCTCATTTAAACAAAATAAACTGTATCTGTGTAAAAAAGTAACTTTACCACAAGACTTAGTTTGGCTTCATTCGAGATGCACAAACACGGAGGTCCGTGTTTGTGAAAAAATAGAATTGTATGACAACAGTCAGCATTATAAAAAATATAGGATTGTATAACAGCAGGTAACATCATAAGACCAAATATTGTATGACAACATTCAGCATTATAGAAAACTACATAGGATTTTAACAGCAGTTAACATCATAACCAAATAGTGTATGACAACATTCAGCATTATAGAAAACTATATAGGATTGTATAACAGCAGTTAACATCATAAGACCAAATAGTGTAGGACAACATTCAGCATTATAGAAAACTATATAGGATTGTATAACAGCAGTTACATCATAAGACCAAATAGTGTATGACAAATTCAGCATTATAGAAAACTATATAGGATTGTATAACAGCAGTTACATCATAAGACCAAATAGTGTATGACAACATTCAGCATTATAGAAAACTATATAGGATTGCCTATAACAGCAGTTAACATCATAAGACCAAATAGAATTATGACAACACCATAAAACGACATAATAAGACAACAGTCAACATCATAGAACACAACATAGGATTGTATAACAATAGTCGACGTTATAGAACATAACACAGCATTGTATAAAAACTCACAGAACTGTTAAACGGTATTAGTATTTGTATTAGTAATCGTAGAGGATGTGGCAACTAAATAGGAGTAGCGGATTATCTCATACAGATAGAAAAATGGTTTTCTAATTGGAAAACCACTAGAGAAACTATTATGAAGCATAGCGCACTAGATGGGAAACAGTACCGGGGAAACAGAAGGAAATATTGTAGGGCTTCCGAGTAACTCAATACTAAGTTAGAATAAATCTAATATTACTTCGAGGTGACGATAGACCAATAAAATGTATTGTATTAGTTCTCTAATACCTGACACTACGCTTTCTTTGTACTTACAATCAATTACTCTTTATCAATTAAATATGAAAGGCTGCAGTATTCACGAAATGACCAAGGCGAGCTGGCTAATGGATCTCACATTAACTACACTGTAGGAGGCAAATTTATAGGCGAAGAACCCCAAGGATAAAAAGATAAGATAATGAACATGACGTTCTCAAGCTTTCTCAAGGCTTTAAGGTTAGGCGGGTGCTATTGCTCCACATAGTTACAGTGAGTGACGAGACAGAGCGTTGCTAACGATATATAGCAGGGAAAGTTGATTACATACTTACTTGATTACAGACCCAGACCACCAAATTCTGCTTTCAGGAGGTGTTTGTAAGCCAAATGAAACGTTCAAACTCTGCTTTCAGGGGGTATTTGTAAGAAACACTCACTTATTTTCTTACACAGCAAGAAAACAACTTCGACCATTTTCATCCGACTTGTTAGCAAATTTTCATCAGAAAATTACGCTTAAGAGGTTATTCGAATATCAACATTATGAGCGAGTCAATACCGCCCCAACCTCGCTTCTATTGGGTAAGTGAGGGCGGGATTCCGCTTATTTAAAATTTATAACAAATCATTTAGATTAGACCACTAAATTCGGCCTTTAGTAATACACTATGTTTAATCATTTAAATATCATTGCACCGGAGATGATAATGCTCAGTAGTATCGATAACAAATATTTAAAATTTCATGCAAATCGAATTTCTTAACAAAAAAGAATAAACTATTTTTTTGTACTTTCAATTTATTCCCTGGTAATAAATTCATCCCGAACTGCTTTAAAACTCAATAAAATAGCCCTAAAGCCAGCGATTTTATAAGTAATATAAATTATATAAATAATAAATATTTTCTGTTCTTGTAAAAACTAAAAACCATCGAATATTATATTAAAAGGAAAGGAAGCAGTTATTAAAAATAAGAGCTTTATATTAAAAGGAAAGGAAGCAGTTATCAAAAATAAGAGCTTTATATTAAGAGGAAGGAGGCAGTTATTTAAAATAAAGCTGGAAAGGAGGCAGTTATTAAAAAATAAGAGCTTGTTATTTAATAAGAGCTTAATATTAAGAGGAAAGGAAGCAGTTATTTAAAAAAAAATAAGAGCTTAATATTAAGAGGAAGCAGTTATTTAAAAAAAAAATAAGAGCTTAAGTTATTTATAAAGGAAGGAAGCAGTTATTTAGAGCTTAATATTAAGAGGAAAGGAAGCATTATTTAAAAAAATAAGCAATACAGTATTTAAAAAAAAATAAGAGCTTAATATTAAGAGGAAAGGAAGCAGTTATTTAAAAAAAATAAGATTTAATATTAAAGAAAGGAAGCAGTTTTTAAAATAAGAGCTTAATATTAAGAGGAAAGGAAGCAGTTATTTAAAAAAAAATAAGAGCTTAATATTAAGAGGAAGGAAGCAGTTATTAAAAAAAAAAAGAGCTTAATATTAAGAGAAAGGAAGCAGTTATTTAAAAAAGAGCTTAAATTAAGAGGAAAGCAGTTATTTAAAAAAATAAAGAGCTTAATATAAGAGGAAAGGAAGCAGTTATTTAAAAAAAATGAGTTAATATTAAGAGGAAAGAAGCAGTTAATTTAAAAAAATAGAGCTAATATTAAGAGGAAGGAAGCAGTTATTTAAAAAAAAAATAAGAGCTTAATAATTAGGAGGTGGGAGTAAGGTGATCTAAAATAATTAACTAATATTTATTTTTAGTTATCCGGCAACTGACTTCTGAGCATAAATAAGGAATCCACCATTCTAATCCACCAGGGGGGTGGATTAGAAATACATGTCTAGTTATCTAGGAACTACCTCTCTTGGATGTTTTTTTTTTTAATTCTCTATAGATGTAAGGACATTTAACACTGTCGTCAAGCAAAAGCTCATGTATCGTTCCAACCAATGTTTAAACTATTAAAAGATTTCTAATGATTTCTGAAATAGAACCTTGGGAAACATTGACCGGGAAAGATATGAAGTAACAGCAAAAACAGAACCATGGAATGAAACACAAGTAAATCCATATTATCATTGTCAAAAGCCTAGCGTAATATTGAATAAGTAAGATATTAAAACTCCAAGGCAAACAAAACCCTGTGTTTATCTACATAGTGGTATTATTATTCATACTTCAAGTTCGACTGTTGATAAGTAACGCGTGAGTGAATACGAGGCAGATAAAGCAAACAGACGAACAATTAGAGCTCATTAAAGCCAACGTTCTAATGCACACTCGCTAATTCCTCTCTTTCTCTGCCTCGCTTTTCACTTATAGCTAGTCTCTGATGCATCTTAAAAATAATTGTCATATCAACACAAGATAGAGAAGGCGAAACAACACTGAGTATGTCGTTCGATTTTTAAAACATAAGTTGTAAAATTCTCGCAACGCAAGTAAAAACTTTAGAACTAACATCATAGAGATATATACTAGAGGGGATAGAGCCTATCTCAATACATTGAGAGTCCTGAAACATTATTTTGGGGCTCTCAGGGGATCTGTGTAACATCAATAAAACCTCTTCTAAGAGTAAGTTAAGGTTACAAGAAATCAATTTTTTCGGCTTCATGCACACTGTTTGTGTTTTGATTTATATTTTCAGCGTTCTACTATATAATTCACAGTAACTTTGTTCAGTTCATTTGATTATTGATAGTCGAAGGTTATCTTTTCGATGTTTCAAAATTCAACCAATAGGGCCCCTCTAGTAATATATCTCTATGAATAACGTTGTAAAAATCTCGCAACGCAAGTAAAAATTTTACAACTAACGTTATAAAAATCTCACAGCACGCAGCTAAGAATTTTACAACTTGCGTCAACAAGTAAGGAGTTAACAACCTGTGTATTAAAAACTACAACATATATTACAACCTGAGTAATATTTTAAAATCTCATAACACGAGTAAATTGTTGATACAACTTGCGTAGTAGAAACCTCGCAGCTCGTTCTTGCTCGTTAACCGGAAGATTTTCTTTGAACTAAAGAAGCACACGATTCAAAGGAAATGAACCTTTTATTTTAGAGTCCTTTATTATAGCTGATCTAAGTGTTGGTTCATAAAAATCAGATATATCAAAATTATACTTTGAGGTATTATATTAAGTCCGAATTTTAATACACTAGAGCTCTAGAAGTTAGATTTCTTTTATATTCTGACGTCAAGCGGAGAAAGATCCATCGAGAGTGAAGATTGGTATTATTCTTAGGGTACTCAAGGACTTTCTGAGTCAGAAATTGAGCGTTAATGCATCAAGATACGCCGAACATGATTTCGGGGGAAAAAAATTATAAAATTATGTTGATCAGTTCTTTTGTAAAGTGGATTATAATTATATTTGCGAAATTCTTGCTTATACCGATGGAACATGGATGGACAATTGCAGTCCATGTTAAAATATTTCTAATTTTTCTTTGAGTCAAGTCGAAAGTTGTACGAGAACAGTTACAACTCATCACATCAACATCAAACAACGATAAATTAAAAATTAATTAATGAATTAAAAAGTAAAACCGTAGGTAAATATAATTTATTATTATGAACTACATTCTATTGAAAGTAGAAAGATTATGTTAGCATGGCGTGTGCTATCTAGAGGTGACTGTGTGAACTAGGACCAGGTTACTGGCGCCCGCCCTCATCTACTCCATAAATATGTACAATAGAACTGCTACACACACACTTATTCTCCTGTAACAACACACACCCAGAACCAACACGTTGGAACCGCTACATATCCTAAATATTCAGGCTTTATTACTTTCATAGACGAATTCTCATCCTGGATATTAAAACAATAAAGTAAACATGTTTAACCTCTACGAAAATACCGACCACACGCTAGTAATTTAATTCCCTAAATCAATTTTAAAATGCCGATACTACACCTTTTCCACATTTATTTGAGAAGATGTTAATTGTATTTGAGAATAATGACTTGTATTTGAGGGAATATCAAATGTAAATTAGATTAGTCTGTTGAATTTGATAAAACAACAAATGTAGTTGAGAATAGTCAATTTTATTTGAGAAAGCATTATATAAAATTGAAAATTGTTTAATTTCATTTCAGAAAGGGTGATTTGAATTTGAAAGTTGTCAATTGTATTTGAGAAAATTATCCAAGACTATCAGCTGTGCTTGATGAACCGATTTTCATGTATGATGGCATTTTGGATTCGTCCTATGCCCTATGCAGTGCATAAGGCATCAATAAAATTATTGATAATTTGAACTCCTAGGAGTTGATTTACTAGGAGTAGAGACCATTTTCGAAGGTCTAGGACCATGTTTTCCCCATAATTTAAGGATTTAATGTTGGTTAAAGTGAGTTGTTCTACCCTGTGTATGTTTCATTGCTCAACTCTCACCTAACAAGGTATAATTGTATTTAAGAAAAATAGTAATGTAAAAATTGGCCGAATTTTGAGTTTCTCATTATTAAATCACAAGTTCTCAAAACATTTAATAAATTCTTAAATATAATTCACTGCTTCTCAAATTCATTTAATGCCTACTCAAATACAACTGATTGTTCTCAAATTCAATTGATGTTTTCTAAAATATATTTTTCTAATCTCAAATACAATTGATATGTTCTCAAATAAACATAACGGTTTCTCAAATAAAATTGGAAAAGGTGTAGAGTAATAGCAAAAAGTGAGACACCCAGATTTTTTCCACTACTCCTATTTTTAATACCTCCAGATCCGATGCAAAGATATGCGGTCTTAAACAGCCCGCAAAGCGTCCGCATAACAGGCCAAGTTCTTATTTATATTAATTTTTATAAATAATTTCCACCGAAAAATATTGTCAAAGTATGACAAAATATTAAATCGGGAACAGGGTACTTCGGAACTTTTCGTTATCACATCTAACAAAAACCGTAGATACACTAGGCGCATTGAAACGAAACTTTTTGTACTTAAAGTATAACAATAAGTATTATACTAATTATACGTTATAAAAGAGTAAATTTCTTGGACTAATATTCAATATAATTATATAATTAAGATTGATGAAGACTGCACTCCTAAAATAAATATTAATTTCTTTAATAATTACAATGTTTCGCTAAGTGCATTTAATACCATCACCTTAAGATGCTGACCTTCGCTCAGAGAAACGTTATAATTATTAAATAAATTTGTAATTATTTTAGGACTGCAGTCTTCATCTATCCTCATTATATAAATTATACGTTATAATTATGTATAACTTAAAGGGATACAATCGTCTCAAATTTCTACTCAATTGCGAATTTTTAAATGTTTAATAAAAACCATAATTAAACTATGGTAATGATTAATCTCATGATAATGATGAGATTAATGCTGCACTAGTTAATTAATGCTGCACATTAGTTAATCTTATATGGGGCTTATATAAGCCAGATTTCAAATCGATTGAAACATTTTTCCGCCTTTTATGAATTTTATGAATCAACGCTACGTCATTGATGCCGGCTGGCTAATAAAGTTTCAGCTCTCAAGCATAAATACGCTGGGAGCTAGGATGATAACAGACACACGTTTGTGTGAGTGTGTTAGATACAGACAGACAAGAAACTTTGTGAAAACCACTAAGGAGGTCTTAAAACACTTAGACGGAAAAATTAGGTGAAATCTTGGTTTGGGTTTTCTTGAGTATTATGTTTTCTCGAGGAACATAATACTTTTTCGATATAATTTTAGTATATACAAGGGAAATAAGCATTAATTCGTTATGGTGAATTTTCATAACAAAATGACGCTTATAAGATTGTTTGGGTGACCTCCGAAAAAGAGGTGGCCTTACTCTTGTGTCCAATTCCAAGTATGCCACCCTGCCACCCACTTTACTAGTTTATTGTTCCGAAAGGAAATTCGCAAAACAGAATTTATTGTCTACACGTGAGCGGCTCATAAGTAGGCAAGTACTCACTATCAGGTCCAACTTGACTCTTCAACTTACCTGAAAACAACAACAAATAAATTGGTTAAAAATAAACACCAGATTTTATTTAACTTAAACATGTTTGACACAATAAAACAGAACAAAGCGGCTTCAGGCCTTTGGGCGGCACAGCGGGTTCATAAGCTCCCCAAGATCTCGCCATATATCAGGATCAGGTTTCGTTTTTAACCTTGGGAGTTATCGCGTAGCCAGACGCATATATATAATATATATATATATATATATATATATATATATTATATATATATATATATATATATATATATATATAATATATTATACCCTTCTACTTGCGTGTCATAAGAAAAGTGTGTATATCAGAACATTTATCAAATTAAAGACTTAATACGAACAAGAGAAAACTAAATGTCAATGTGTTGTTCCAGACTCAATACATGCTTTGAATCAAGTCAGGAAGATTTACTAGCAGATGGAGAGTATCGCCAGTCACAACGGATCATCACACACAGGTGATAGCTTTATCATGATATATGAGGTGATATATCTTTAATTAGTTTATGTTGTGTTGTTGCTTAGCAACGAGATGTCAGTTTATTGAATAGGATAAGTTTTCTAATTATTCTTGTTGATGGAATAAAACCAAACGATTGTTATGAATGCCTTTCCTTCTAATTTAAGTTAAGTTATATCAAATGGCGACGAGGACAAGGAAAACTGGAAGTCAGTGAGTTGTGATTTAAATTTTATTTTATACACTTAACAAAATGGACACTGAAGGCCAATCTAATATTTCTAATGATGCTTTGAATGAAAAACTTGATAAACTGACGGCGATAGTTTCGATGCTTGCTGAAATACAGATTTCTAATGTGGCAAATACTTCTAGCCATTCTATGGCTAATACTTCTACTGTTAGACATACTTCTTCTAATGCACGCTTCAGCTTCGAAGCTTATAATAGTAATTCAAATGAAACACTTGAAGATTATTTTGAAAGAATAGAATTACAGCTCAAGCTTTGCAAAATTGATGTCAGTGAATGGGCATCGCATCTGAGAGTACATATGGGGCCAGATTTAAACAATACGCTAAGAAATCTAGCTTACCCGAATGATTGTAATAGTCTTGAGTTTGCTACCATAAAACAATTGCTTACTAATCATTTGATTAAAACTAAAAACAAATATAGCGAAGCGATTAAATTCCGAAATATTGTTCAATTGCCTAATCAGCCGCTTCATGAATTCGTGTCCCAATTAAAGGCAGGGGCGCGTTACTGTGAGTTCAAAACTTTTTTAGATTATTCGTTAATAGTTCAATTGCTGCACGGGTACTGCGTGATGAAATTCGCGATGAAATAATAGCGAAAAAACCCGAGAAATTCGAGGATGCTGTCCTAATAGCTTCAGAAGTGGAAGCTACACGGGAGGCTGCTTCACTCGTTAAATTTAGTCCTACAAAAAATGATAGTACCCAATTTAAATTTAGTTCAGAGAGAAAAATTAAAAGTAAATCAAAAGATAACAGTACTAGTTTTAGAAAAAAAATAAATAATTCTACCAATTCTTCCGCAGCCCGGGTGCGTGTTTCAGCTGTGGGGGACAGCATTGGCGCAAGGATTGTCCCCATAGAGACAGTTTTTGCTCAAAGTGTAAAATTAAGGGTCATGTAGCTAGCGTCTGCCGCAAGGAGTCGTCTAAACGAAAGAGTCACGCAGTCCAAGAAACTGAAACTACGGAGAGTGATACGGATTCTGAAAGTTATGCTCATATACAATGTTATGAGAATTTAATTAATGCTACAAAGTTACTGCGTAACCCGAGAGCGATGATTGACGTCTTAATTAACAATAGGCCGTTAAAAATGGAACTAGACACTGGCGGAGCCTGTTCAATTATAGGCAGAAATATATTCGAGAAATTGCTGCCCCGCCAAAGGCTCTCACCTTCTAAGCGAACTTTTGCTAGTTTCACCAAAAATAAATTCAAATGTTTAGGGTTCGCCACTGTTGAAGTAACTTTTAAGGGCAGAACTAAATCTTTAGATCTATATGTTGTCGATTTCGATGCTGATTGTATCTTCGGGCGGGACTGGATAGTACACTTTGCAGATCCACTTTCTTTTCAAAGTTTGTTTAAAATGCACGATATTTCTGAGTTAGAATCGGCACAAGTTGTAAATAAGCAAAATAAACTCGAACTTAACACAAGCTGCTCAAACAATATGAAGATATCTTTAGTGAAACAGCCGGCACATTGGTGGGACCGCCTATAGATGCGCATCTGAAGGCAACTGCTTGACCAGTATTCGCTAAAGCGCGACCAATTGCGTTTGCTTTGCTTAAAACTTACTCCTCGGAAATAGAAAAGAAACTGCAGTCTGGATTTTATGAAAAAGTCGCGCATTCTCAGTGGGCTTCACCGACTCATGTGGTCGTTAAGGGAGAAAAGATAAGAATCACGGGAGATTATAAATCCACTTTAAACCCGCAGATTATCATAGATGAATACCCTATACCCAGGGTAGAAGAGATATTCAGTGAAGTCCGAGACGCTAAAATATTTTGTAAAATCGATATTACGGATGCGTACATGAGCTTACCATGCAGTGAGGAGTTCAGTGAGGTCATGACGTTGAATACGCCTACTCATGGTCTCATTCGGCCAAAACGAGCTCAGTACGGTGTAGCCAGTATTCCTGCCATATGGCATAGGCGCACCAATAATATTTTTGAAGGTATCAAAAACGTTAAGAATTTCTTCGACGATTTCTTAGTATATGCATCATCTCCGGAGCATATGTTAAGTACTTTAAAGTTAGTCTTTGAAAGAATCCGTGCTTCAGGATTAAAGTTAAGGAAATCCAAATGTGCTTTTCTTTTAGACAGCGTTGAATACTTAGGACATCGAATTGATAAGACGGGATTCATAAACTAGACAAGCATGTTACTGCAATACTCAATGCTCCTAAACCCAATACTTTTGATGAACTAAGGTCCTTTTTAGGGAAAGTTACCTACTATCACAGCTTTATTCCTAACCTATCTGCGATTACAGCTCCTTTAAGGGACATACTTAAGAATTCAAAGTTTCAATGGACTAAGAAAGGCCTCGAAAGCCTAAAAATACTTAAGGAAGAACTAGCATCCAACTAGAACCAACACTTTAGTCCAGTGAAACCGAAAAAATCCTCAAAAAGGTGCTTAAGGAATAATGCATGCATTTTTTATGATCTTCGAAATTGCAAGACACGAGTATTTCAATCCCTGTACCTTCAATCCCGAGTAGTCGGTAAGGTTTAGTTAAACAAGGCCTCCAGTACCGGAGGTCCAAGATCTACAGTCTTGGTAGTGCTCTTAGTTTATATAAATAGTATTTACAAGCATATATAAATAAAAAAATGATACCGGTCAACTTTTAATATAAGCGAATTCTATCAGACATCTCAGTTCAGTCTTAAATCAAGTACGAACTTTTAATCCTTCAGTATAAAACATTCAAGTATAGTTAGCCACCTTTAGTTACTAGCGACGTCTACTAAAAGGCGTTTACATAGAACCGAGCAGAAACCCATCTCAATTTAGCCGCAAAGGTTTATCCTTAAAATCAAGCACAAACTTAAAATCTTTTGTGTTTGATTAAGATTAAAAGTTTAAAGATGTTTCAAACTAGATTTAATTCTTAAACTCGCAATGAAATTTCAATCAATCGAAGAATCGAAACTAAACAGAGCAAAGACAGACATAAATCAATATACATTTTGACAATAAAACAATAGCAGAACCCCCTGAAACTAAACTAGACACAGCTTAGTTAATTTCTAATATTAACTCGACAATCGCTTTAATAACGCTAATGACTTCCGCACTGAACAAATCAACAATTACAATAAGTGATAATACGTACTTCTGACAATAAGTAATAAAATTTCTCACAGAATTGAGGAAACTTATAGTTTCCAAATTAGGGTAAAAAGAAAGGTTTCCTTATAGACAGGCCGGCGTTAAAGAGGAAGATTATGATGAGAGCCGGGTTGAAACAAAGACAGACACGCAGCGTCGCTCTCACACTTTCTTGATAACGTTTTACAAGATATAATATTATATATATATATATATATATATATATATATATATTATATATATATATATATATATATATATATAATATATATATATATATATATATATATATATATATATATATATATATATATATATATATCAGATGAGCACATCAGCAGTAATGAGACATCAACTTATTAATTTGATAATACTTTTTAATTTGATCTCCATGATACTTCTGTATATGACATTGTAGAGTAGAATCATTAATTCTTTAAATAATATATGACGTAGTTAGAATTGTCCTAACTCATCTTAACTATTGTGTTACATAAATATGCTAGGAGATTACAAGCGAAATATTGTATGGAATTAATAAAATAATTTAACAGCCTGATAAAAGTCTCTTCAGTGTCCTAACCTATAGACCATAGACATCAATTTGTTTTCAGTACTTTAAACTGTCCAAAATAATGTTTAGCACCTGTGCCGCCCACACAGATATCTAGGGTTCGATCCTGGTAAGGACCTCTAGGATTTTCATGTGAGGGATGGAAATCCTTCATGTGCTGCTCTTCCAAAAGGGTGTTAAGCCGGTGGTTCCGACCATGTACGATGTCAGGTACTCATTCAACACCCCTAACCCTAAATAAACCATGTGTGTGTGTATTATAAACATGTATTGCTAGATAATTTCTTGTGAAGACGCTACGGATTTAATTTCAAACGGATATGTTATTAATATATTTTTAATTAATTTTCAATCTCGTGTCACTGAGATTGAAGAGAACGCTATTGAAAACCATTGTGACGAGATTAACCTGATTTGCTGATGCAGCAAAATTTTCAAAAAAAGGGTAAAATTAGAAATTATTGTTTTCCGCTGGGTTAGGGAATGGTTTTCGATGTTTTTTGACCTGTGAGTTGAATGAAACTGGCACTCAATTCTGGTAAGGACAATCATTTTTATAATTTTATTTACATTATACAAGATTATAACAACAACAAAATTCTAGCACGGTGGTCCGCAAGCCGGACCAATTTTCACTTTGAATTCATTACTTGCATAAAGTTCTGGTTTTATGGGATTTAACTTTGGCATTTACTCAATTGTCAAACAATACTTGTATTTTAGTTTTTTGTATCATTGAAGGGAAATGCGATAAAACCTTTAACACAAATACTAACTAAGCTATAAACTAGTGCACATAATGGTGTGCACAGCCAATTTTAGAGGCAGAGTTTGTATGAACAGCATAATTATGGACATTTCCTTTAAAAAACGGAAACACGCATTCCAAAGGAAATTCGCCTGTCATGCGGACCACTACACTAGACTTTTATTACAAAAAACAGTTTATTAGTAACACTACTGTTGAAGATAAACAGTTGGGGTTTGTTTAAAACGCAAACATAGAGTTCATGCGGAATAGAGTAGTTTTTTTTTTGTATTCTTTAATCGTCAATTTACATCAACATACAGGCACCAAATTTTGAAATCAGAAGGAGCTATAATTAAAACATTTTGCGAAAAATTCTAGGTCTTACTTTTTTACTATTAAATCATTCCTCTCTCTTTACGAGAGATACGGAAGTAATAAGTTAAAATCAAATGTGGTTGGACATACGGAATATAAAAAAGACAACTTAAGTCATTCAGGTAAGTTAAGTAAGTGATATGGAGTAGTTAGTATGCGTAGGATGATGCCGTGAGTCACACGGGTAAAGCTACCTTCCAGGAATCACAATAATATCCCGATTCCTTCAAAGACACCAATTTGAAATCTTCCACAGCAAAATCTTTATGATCACATGAAGTAGTCAAATCTATTAATATTCTAATTAAATATTTCAATTTCACATGCATACTAAATCCAAATATAATTTATAAATCGAATATAAAAAATCGGTTAAAACATTAGTTGTTTTGACAGAGATTTTGTGGTATATGTTAAACATGGTTAATATTTAATACACATGAGTTTTGAAAAAATAATATTTAATTGTCAAACCACAATACATAAAAAGAAAAACTGACCGGTTTCGACTATTAATTCGTCATAATCAGAGTAATCTTCAGTAGTTTATAAAAGGTACTCTGAAGATGACGAATTAATAGTCGAAACCGGTCAGTTTTTCTTTTTTATGTATTGTGGTTTGACAATTAAATATATATATATATATATATATATATATATATATATATATATATATATATATATATATATATATATAATATATATATATATATAATATATATATATATATTAAAACTCAAGTGTATTAAATATTAACCATAAAAAATCGGGTACTGATGTGTACTTGGAACTTTTCCTCGTCACATCAGATTTGCTACGCTCATCCTCCCTACATCGAATTAGCTCGCTTGGTATACAGAATATACTAGTCGTTAAATTTATACTACAGCACGTCTTCGGACTCGCTTCGCTCGTCCTCAGATAGTTTATGCAACAGTTTTATATCCAGCAGTTACCCATCCGGGCACTGACCACGCTCAATACTTCTATGATCCAACAAAAAATCAAGGATATACTTGTATTAAAATGAAACTTGTATTAACGTGTACTAATTTATTACGATTATGTATACAAAAGTACTAAATTTTAACTTAATGTTCATTTTCCGATTTTATACAATTGTTTAAAAAACGCACACAAGTCATTTGATAAAAATTGAACTAATGCTGATAATGAGATGAAACTTGCCACATATGTTAGTATTATACATGCGTGCCAAATGTCAAATTGATGCCGACATTATTCCGCGAATTATTTTTCAAAATTCTTGCTAAGACATTATTACGGGTTAATGACGTCATCAAATATTTTCCGAATACGGAAAATATTTAACTTAAGATAATATTTTAACTTCGTGAAAACGGATCCTAAACATTGCTTTTCCAAAACTCTCCAAAGATCACAAGTTCCAACAAGTCAGAAAAATCCAAATTCCAATTGGTACTAATGGAATAATGTGGCAAAAGATTTAGTTTAAACTTTTACTCTATAAACAAATTTTAATGTCACAAAAGTTCACAAAATAATAAAAAAAAATATTTTTAAACTAATGGGAAGACTACGCAAAGGCTTTGGATCTATCGAATCAGCCAGTTGCCTCCAAAATAGTATTATTAACGTAGTTGTAGGATATTTAAGACAAAAATCTCTACGCCCTATGGTTAGAGGGAGAGAGAGAGGTAGAGATAAAGAGTTTGAGATATAAAGGCAATATTAATAATTGAGATAGAGTGTAATTATAGCAATCCGTGGCTTA
>JACMZG010000008.1:91670028-91715964 GCA_018340805.1 Microvelia longipes | reverse complement strand
TGCAATAATTGGATGAATTGAACAGATTGTAATGAAACGAGACGAACTCAAACAGTTAAATTACAGTTAAATATGCACAATGAGGGAAATAAAAGCGACGCGAGGTTACAAATATTTACAACCAGTGTTGCCTTTTAATGATTTTATTTACGAAAAAGGTATTTTTGTATATCGAGGTTGGCATAAGGTGGAGGGGAAAAGAGCGTGTTCGGTCTAAACCAATAGAATTCTTTCCCTTTCAGATTTTTAGCGCGCTGTCAATTGATTTTAGCCGTGTGTCGTAATATAACAACAAATATGTCAAAACTTAAGTTATCTTCACATACACAAGTTAAGCCCAAGATGTTAGAAATTCATAAAATGATTAAATTATATGTAAAGCAACCAAACACAATCGGAGGTTATAACCTAACCTTTTTTATGAATGACGTATGATGTCATTGCAGGAATGATTATAGGCAGTCAACATTGAAAATTTACTATTTATTCCAGCAATGAAGTCAATCCCAGACTATGGACCTGTCAAAAAATGTTGATTTCATTCATAAAAACCCTCCAATGGAATAACCGTATAAATTCTATTAGCTTGAGTTGAGCCTATGTTGAGGAATACGTACTTTAAGAGAGTCATTCATCATTGCCACCTCTTAATTGCCACGACACATACTTATCTTAGACTAAGTAAGTGTTAGTGAACATAGCTAAAAATAAGATTATCATTAAAAAGAAATAGTGGTAATTAAATTAGAAGTAGTAAAGATATAAAAATCAAAAAACATATTTTGATTTTTATTTGTTATAGATATTATTTGTATTATATCATTAATAAAGAACTTTGTTAAAAAAATTATAAAATTCTTTATTCTCAGTATTTGTTTAATTTCTTTATTATATATTTTTTAAATTTATTTAACTTACCAACTTATACTTTTTTACTTCATTTTTATTTTTGATAGCTTCTTAGTTTATATACTTATCACCTTATGACTAAGCCACTCATAGAGATATAAAACTAGACGGGGTGCAATAGCTATCTTAATTACATTGAGAGGTCTGAAACATCTTTTTGGGCTCTGTGTAACCTCCTGAAAATCTCCAAGAGGGAGTTAAGGTTATAATAAATCAAATTGTTTCGGCTTCCCGCAGATTGTTTTGAGTATTGATGTTATTTAAACATTTACTAATAAATTACTGTTTTTGTTCTCTTCATTTGAATATGATATCAAAATGTGTCAGGTACTTTTTCGATGTTCAAAATTCAACTAATAGGGCCCCTCTAGTAATTATCTCTATGAAGCCCTGATGATGATCATGGTAACTGTTATGAGGGATACTACGGTGTGTGTTATCTCCATTATGAAGTTTGATTTTCATAAAATAGTTTATTTCTTGTAACATCGGTAGATAATAACATACCAAACATTCAGATGTTTCACAGTTAACACTGTGTTAATGTTCTCACATATTAGTTTTCTTTCCTTAAACCAACGCTATTGTAATTTTGTTCTGTTTATATGATCACATGCATACTTAATGGTCGTTCTGATTTAAGTTATTTTCTGATTTAATATTCAACCAATTCAGCCCTCTCTAGTAATAAAATCTCTTAGTTTGAAATTTGTAGTGTTGACATTATAACAGTTGGGAGTAAAGGTTACCTCCCACTTCCATGGCAACACATTCGTACACATAACGGAACAGCATAAAACCATAAGTAATAAAGATATAATACGAGATTTATTTGAGGATATTAGCCATATCTAGAAAGTTAACAAAGAAATCGGATAACATGAGAGATCTGATTAAGTGGGAACCAAGAATTAAGAGCGTGGAAACTCGATCCTAGCTATCTCTCTAATAACAGAATTTTTCTTTAATAATAAATTTATATTAATTACAACAAGTATAAAAATAAAATACAATACAAAACAAATAACATATCTTCACACAATACAAGTTAAATCAAAATTTAAGTCAGTCGAAGGATCAAAAATGAATCATTTGATTTCACTTTCAATACTTTAAACGTTTAGTGACTCTAGCAAGAAAATAGTTCTTTGGATACATCCTCAATGTAATTTGAAAAATAATTCTGATTAACTTACATGAAAGAAGAAAAAATGGCAATCCAACAGTTTTTATATCCATTCTGAAACAAGAATTATTTCACAACAATCATGCAGTCGAATTTAAATCAAATGTAATCCATTATTTGAACAGTAAAGGCACTAAATCGAATTTAACTAATATTATAACTAGGACTAATCATTAACTCTTTAGAACAAAACAAAAAGTTCGCCAAATAACGAATAATAATAAATAAAACACAATAAACTCGAAAACAAAAATGAATGTGGCGCAAATACGCTTCACCGCCCGTTGAAATAAACTGAAACCGAAAATGAAATCACCGTTTGGTTTACATTTTTAGGTTGTGGGTGGGGATGAGCGGGAAAAGTAGGGGAGTTATGAACCAATCAGACAACAGGGGAATCAGACAACTCATCGTGCTGCTCTCTAGCGACTCATAGCAAAACTATAACTTTCTATATCTTCATATTGTCCGACATATTGAATATTATTTAATAATGATGAAAAAGAAGATTGATTTATCATTAATAGAGATTAAGAAGAAAAAGAAAAATCTGTTATCAATTTGTTTATGACCTACTTGAGCTGATTCTAAATTTTACTGTTTTATTATTTTTAGTTAAAATTACAAAAATTTTTGTAATGATAATTGAATGCTTAGTTAATGAATATTAAGGTTTAAGAAAGTAAGTTATCATTAGTTGTTTAGTTATTCAAAATTCAATGTACTATATAAGAACGACCTGCAGTGGACTGTTGTCTGTCTGCCTGGTATAGTAAAATAAAATCTATCCCTTTAACTATACTGCGAGATATCTGCTATAAGATTTTGATACCTATACAATTTTAATGAAGTTTTAGCTATCAATCGTGTTTAAAATATTTATTATTGGATTGTTAAGAATTCAATTCTAGGTAGATTAACGAGGACTTCAGTACTTTAAAATTTTCTGTTTATTTACATTAACAAGAAAACATCTGTTAATGTAAAAAAACAAAAATGTTTAAAGGACTGAAATCTTCGTTAATTTACCTAGAAATCAATCTTATTATTTATACTTACTTGAGCTTTAGGTTTTGTATCGACAGTTTTGCTGTTGTTTCAAATATATGCTTTCTCAATAAGTTCATAGAGATTGCAATGCCATTCTTATATCATTGGGGGGGGCCGAAGCACCAGAATATTGGGACAAGTTATTACCTAACCTTCCCTAGAATAACCTCTGCTCTTTTTAGGTGTCTTTTAATTAATCTGAGAATCCACCAGTTAGTTGGACTTAGGATCTGTGGTTGGTATAAGGGAGGAGAATAGGACAAGCCCCCTTGTACTGTAGGCAAGGAACTTGTATAAAGGGGAAGGAACATATCAGGCCTTCACAATGTAAAAAGGTGTTGCCAATCCCCCCCGCTACTCCTTCAGGCACTCATAACACTACTACATCCTTCCTATCATCAGGTTATAAACATGCCGAGTATAGTTTTACTTCTTTATTATTGTGTAGTAGTTAATTGTGCATATTTAATGTCATTCTTACCTTATTTAAGATGATAAAGTTATGAATCCTAAGAAAAAAATGCTAGAATTGAAGTATGTTGATATTAAGGGTGTTAGATCTTAATAGTGAAAAACACTTTATAAGCTTCTCCAATACTTTTAAACTCTTTATGGGACAAGTTGTCCCATGATCATCTATTTCCCTTGAAAACGGTGGCGACAGTTTTTTGCCTTTATGGTCCCCCTTTGACTGTAGGTGAGAAGGTTCGTTATTGTTACCACCACAGAACCTGATTAACAGAAATGAGTACAGTCCCTAAGTTCCCACAAATTTTGTTGGGGAGGACCCTTGGCCAATTGTGTCTTGGAGGTAAATCCTCTCAAATCCATCATAGAATTGTAAAACTGAGATGAAACCCACCATATGACAATTTCAACAAATTTTTTGACAATTTTAAGCTTGTGTAAAATAAAAAGACGAGCTATTAGAGTTTTCTGATCTATTTTTTTGGTTTAATTTAGGATGGGAGAAGCTGAAAAGGAATGTGAACTACAGCAGCTTGTGTCCACAGAGGAAGAACAGAGCACTAGTGGCAGGTTTGAAGTTACGCCCCCTGTCAGCCCTGGTATTAGTAAGATAACTCAAACCTCCCCTACATCTCCCTCTAGTAATAAGGTATGTAGCCTATGTATGTATAAATATTAATTTATTTACTGCCTGCGATACCTGTCCTGTGGCTGGTAGGCAATCACACTTTTTTTTGGGCAACCCAATCCCTTTAGTTCTGACTTCTGTACAAATAAAAGATGCAGGAAATAATAACTGTAAAATGAGGGGTAATTTGAATGAAACATTAGGTAGGAAGAAAAAGCAAATACAAATCTCTGAATTAAAAACAGCTGATGGCCGAAATTCTAATGACGACATTAAACTTGCAGAAGCACTAAATAAACATTCTTCTTCTATTGGAGAATCATTTTTTATGCTACATTAACAATTTGTATCTCATTCAGAATTTCCCTGGTGATAGAATAGGTTTTGCTGATGACACATTTGTATTATTTTATGGTGATTCATGGGAAGAAGCTGTTAGTAATGCTGAACAAGGGCTTAAACTAATTAATGAATGGCTGCATTCTAGCTATGATATAATTGTTTGGGGATCTGCTTACCCATCCAACTTTACTTTACTAGAAATAACACAAAAAGCAGTAATAAAAATCATATTACAAAAACCATTGCTTTATCTAACAGAGGATTTATTTTAAAATTTTATGGTCTTTAATATTTCTGAATTATTTAAGAAATCAGTGTTACCAATTTTACTTTAAAACCAATAAATAATTTATGGGCCATAAGTACTGTACTGGGAGGAGGTCAGATAAAAAAAGTTACAAATGTTGCATGCAACACTACTTCTTAGACATGCCAGTATTGCTGGTCATAAATTATACAATTTGTTTCCAGAGCAAATCAGAACTATTCAGGTTTAGAAATATTTTAACATATTGAAAAAATTAATTAAGCTCTGGTTAACAAACATGTTATAGTTTTAATTTCGATTTAATGTCAATTAATTTATTATTTTATTATATCAAATATCATTTTATTTCTAGCTTTAGGAATTAATGATTATTAATAAGAATTTTACAGGAAAGCACTAACTTATTAGTGACAAAGAGCCTCCTGTTACAAGATTTTCTTCCAGGAGGCTCTTTTTGTAGTACATATATGACAAAATGTAGATCAGAGTGATTTATGCTTTTTGTTAATTAGAAATTGTATGTTTGTTCTATGTATTATTATATAAATAAAAATGCATATATATGCTATTATATATATATAATATATTATATATATATATATTATATATATATATATATATTATTATTATAATGTATATATATTATATATATATATATATATATATATATATATTTATATATGTATATGTATATAATATATTATATATATATTATATATAATATATATTATATATATATATATATATATTATATATTATATAATATATTATATTATATATTTTGCAATGATGTGGTCACCACCGTTAGACCTAAATCTTCAATAGATATACATATATCATTATGTTAGGCAAACAAAATATATGAAAGTCAAACAATTTTAATCAGCATTAGTATTAATTTTATCGTTTGTCATATATACTTTTATATAAACAATACATGGTTTTTGACTAAAACATTTGGAAATTGCTATATTGTGGCATGCTAGTATAGTGTCTGCAAAGCAGACACAGAAAGGTGGAGGAACTGTGAAGCAGTCCCTAGCGCCGAGTTCAAAGTAGTCATACAATGCCATAGGTACTACATTCCGAGTTCTAAAAGTATTTTTTTTCTGCCTGTAAATAATATGCAATTCTTTACTGCTGCAAGAGATTTACTGCTTATAATAATATGCAAGAGATTTACTGCTGTCTGCTCACCTATTGTATTGTTGTTACAGGACGTGTCATCATCATATGGAGGGGTTGTAGGAGGGGGAGGGGGTAGTGTGAAAGGAGTGAGTCAGGCATCCTCAAGTACCAGGTCTATCAGTAGGATTGCTACAGTCCCTAGTCTCTCCTCCACATCAGGTACCAACTATTTAATGTCCACGTGTTATCATTCAGATGGTTATCTTTAACTGACCTCTTCCCTCAAGCAAATGTTTTAACTATCACTACTTTCAACTTTTCAAACTATCAGTGGGGGGGGGGGGGTTAGATTAAAAAGAATAAATAATGGAAAGCCAATGAATTAATAATTCCTTAATTCAATTATTCCAAATTTTCCTGTACTAACCATAAATCAATATAAAAAAGCCATTCTCACGCAATTTTTTAATCTGATAAAAGGTATAAACAATTTATAAAGTCTATTTAATTGAATTGTTATTTATTTATTAATAATTAGTAGTGTAGTATTTTTTTTACCAATAATAGTTGTAGTTTTAGCTTTTAATCAAAATCAAATAATATCATAACTAATATTTAAACCTAAAATAGTTGCAAATAAATATGTTGTAGTAATTAATCAAATAAAAAATTTGTGCCTCCAGCTTTAAGCATTCTGCTTATTGCAGGGGTAGCACAAATCAAACATTTTTTTGTTAATTCTAAGAGTATTGTATACTTTAAAAATACAGTTATGTAATAATTATTATTGTTAATTTAATCTATGTATTTCTTAGCAAGTAAAATTATATTATTATTATTATGGAAATAGACCTGAAACTGAAAATTCAAAGTTATTTTTGTTAAATGATATCAAAATGCACTGAGAATCTAAGAACCTAATTATAATGTAAAGAAAAGTGAAATGGAAATTAGAGACACTGAAAAATGGAAAAAACTACTTGGTAAGAAGGCTTTCCTTGTAGAGTTTACTCTGCATTAAACTAATTTCTACTCAAATATTTTCTCATTAGTGCTTTTCCTTATTGTGTCACACTAAAACATAGGTTCAAATTAATCAATTATTTTTGCACTAATCAGAGTCGTCATGTATGGTACTAAACTCTATTTGTTTCTTAGTTTTTATTGAATAGCTTTACTGTATTAAATCAGTAAATAAAAGTAGTGCCCTTAGATTTAACCTGCAACCTGCACAAAATAACATGTGTCTTCTATGTGGGAAGAACTAATTAGATTTTGGATGAAATTAAATTTTCAATTAACTATTGTGTTTTACTAGACTATTCAATATCCTTTTTAAATTTGGAAAAAATTGCAATAATTTTTGAAAAGAAATATTTTTTATCTGAAAACAATTTCTTGTGCTAGTTTGAAGTGTTCTTATTCCTACGAGTCCTCAACCACATCTGTGGCTAGCATTTTTCTCTAGATATGTATTATAAGAGATATGTAATATAATGTGAAGCAGGTCGTGTTTTTATAATTTTCCATATGGGAAAATAAGAAATACCGTAAATCAAATCAAATCAAATCAAAAATCTTTATTTTCTTAAATTTGACAAAATTACAAAGTTATAAAATAAAAGTTACAAAAAAATATGCTTAAAAAATTTAATACAAATGTGAAAGTGAAAGAGAAAGAGGAGGAGAAAGAGGTAAACATGTAAGGTTTAAAAATAATAATAATAAAATGTTTATTTATTATAAATACAAAATTAGATTCAAGATACATATGTTACAAAAATAATTTTATAATAGAGCAACTATCAAACTCTTTAAGAGAAAAAATAAACTTTAAGCCGCAAAAGCATGAGCTTGTGCGCGGCTTTAGTCTTCTTATTAAAAGTTTCTTTTTCCTTATTAATAGTTTCTTATAAATAGTTTAGTTTCTGTTAGTAGTTTTCTTAAATTATGTTTACTTAATTAGTATTTTTATACGACTTGGTTAGTTTTTGATAAAAAATTTAAAATAAGATTTCTTAAATTTAAGGAAGAGAATTTATTAATTAAGAAGTTAGTACAAAATAATAAATAAAATATAATAAAAAGAAAAATGTTTAAAATGTTTGATTTTATTGTTCAGGTACAGGTACAAGGCATCTGTATGTGAACGAACGAGGACCTGCTCCACCTCGACCACCTAGACCAGCCCACCCTCCTGCACCCAGCAGGCTCAAACGAGGAGGTACGGAACTCTTTTTATTTTTCACTTCATCTCCCCTGTATTAATATTTTGTTATTTAGAGTGGTATTTCAAAAATTACCAAAGTTTGAGTCTGACTAATACCTGTGCCAAAAACACATACATAATTCTCAAACTTGAATAATGTTTTACAGCACTGTCCTTCATCCTTTTAAAATATGAGAGAAAATGCTGAAACAAAATAAAAACATTCGATAACTATGTATTAAAGTAAAATTAAATGCTAAAATAAAAATCTTTATCTATTTCAATGTCATTTGGTTCTATCAACCAAACAACTGTAGGTTTGATTTGCAAATAACATCCATTAATACAAGAGACGCATTTGAAAAAATCAGGTACCGGATACCACGGAACTTTTCCTCATCACATTGGATTCACTCAGCTCATCCTTCCTGCTATGGAACCCCAAAGAAGTAATGTTTTAATTTTAAATTTAAACTGTATTTATATAGTTTTAAATTTATACTGCAAAATGCCTTCAGACTCCCTTCGCTCATTTTCAGTTAGTAAATGCATATGAGTATCATTCTCAGTGGTCACCTATACAGCACTGACCACGCTCAATGCTGCTTAATTTTTATGATCCAAGAGAAATCATGGATGCTCTTGTTGTATTGAAACTAAACTTTTATCAAATTTCAACTCAATTGGACCATTTTCCAATGTTTTAAAAAACGTACCCAAGTCATTTAATAAAAATTATACTAATGCTGATAATGAGATGAAACTTGCCACATATGTTACTCTTATACATAGTCCACATGTGTGCCAAATCTCAGATCGCATCATTTTTCCGTGTTTTTTTTTTACAAAAGATGAGCCTCCTCAAGGCAAATGCCAGAGGGAGGAGGCTGCCTGTAAACCTTTGCATAGGCTTTATTTGCAACACACTTTTTGATACTCACTTTAAAATGTAACTAACATTTATTTATGTCAATATTAAGCTGTACCATTAATAGTTTTTAAATGATTTTTTGTTTTATGATTTTTCAAAATTGTTGCTGTCATTTTTGCAGGTTAATGACGTCATAAAAAATTATTTTCCTAATAGCACAACTACAGCAGTAGACTGATTTTTTTTAATTCGGATAATAGACTGATTTTTGTACAAGGAGGAGGCCTTAATAACGCCTGAAACGGATAATTCTGGTTTCATCCTGGTTTTTTTTTTTTTGCTAACACAATACTTTTCATACATCTACAGTATAAATAAGGAAAAGTAAAAATTGTTCAATTTTTGTTGTTTGAAACATTTTATACTTTTCCTCCTTTATACCTTAGGTATATAGGAAAGTATTGTATTTGCACTAAAAATCTGAAACCGGAATTTCACCTCCTGTGTGGTTGAAGATGTGTGTCTGTTATCATCGTAGCTTCAGTGTATTTGTGTTATTTAGTTGAAACTTTGTGCAAAATCAAACTTTAGGTCTAGTTTGCTATTAGGTTATTTTGCATTGACCAGCAATAATAAGCCAGGAAAAAATTTGAAAATTCATAAATCATGGAAAAATGTTTTGATCCATTTGACATCAATCACACATTTGTGTGATTGATCCAATGTGCTATGTTCTATCTTATTATTATTATCATTTGTTCAATTTTATCAAATGACTTGTATGTTTTTTTAAAGAATTGTGAAAAATAAAAAAAAATATTCCAATTGAATTGAAATTTGGTTCAAGTATTTTTACATAAAAGTATGTACCTTTATATTATAAATAAGTAAACTAAGTTTCATTCCGATATTGCAAGTATATCTACGGTTTTTGTTAGAATATAAAGTTGAGCAGCATTGAGCAAGGTCAGTGTACAATGAACTTGCTTCGCTCGTCCAAGGTTGTGAGGATGATCATAGCGAGTCCCAAATAGTCAAAGTTCTGAGGTATCCTGTACCCGATTTTTTTAAAATATAAATCAAATGATGAAGGTTTTGAAGTAACATTGTGGCAGATATTTTAGCCATAATTTGTTTCTACTTTAGGTTTTTAATTTAAGTTGCCACTACCTAGGGTTCATGACAAGTCTGTATACAAGTATTATTATTTTTATTAAAAATTCATTATATTTTTAATTTTAGGTATTTTTTTTATCAAAATTATTCTTTTTAATAGAAATTTAGTTTTGCATGTCATTTAAAATATTTCATTTTATGATATGTATGCATTAAAAAGCTTCTACACACACACACACACACACACACACACACACAGACATATATATATATATATATATATATATATATATATATATATATATATATATATATATATTTATTTATTTTTTATATAACACACACACATAAGAAATATGTTTCTAGAATGAGTATGACGAACACTTAAAACATTGAAACTACAGGATTCCACGAGTATTGTAACTCTGTTACATATTTTTGAATTTCCATTTCTTCTCAGGTTACAAATAGCAAGTTAGTAAAATGGAAAATGGGGATTCAAGCAGTGATTACGAATGGTACAAAGTGGAAACCATGGAGGGAGTTTACACCTCTAACTTTTTGTTTTTAATTTAAATTCCTTTATTTAATGATCTTACAAAAATAGTTACATAAAGTTGTTACAATAAAGTACCCCCTGCTTTAGTTCTTGAAAAAGAACAGTGCTTCAGAGGGCAGATCTGTCCTTATAATACAAACTTAAAATATTACTCAACTTATAAAGGAAATTTTTTTTACATTTTTAATAAATATTAAATTAGACTAAAAAAATAATAAAGAGTGAATTTGAAGAGGGTTATTGTATTACTATAAATGAATAAAATAAAAATTTAAAACAATAACTATATGCTTAAGGAGTTTGTTATTATTTAGTTTAGAATGTGGTTAGTAAGGTTAGTGGGTTGGTATTTTTGTTAGAAGGTTAATAATTATGTACATTTGGTTAACTGCTTCTAATCACTGCTTGTGCTTCTAATCACTCCTTGAATCGATTCCACTTGCAGAAAATTGAAAGCTTATGAATGTAAAATCAATTTATAGATGTATCAATATCTGCTATAGTAATCACGATGTAGTTTAAACCTCATTGTGTGTCTATCATGTTTATTCTAGAAACTTATCAAAACCCAAGTATATATAACTATAACAAAGTAAGGCATGAACTACCTGAATTCTATGAATGTTAGTAAAAAGGTAGAAGAGAATTTTGGAAAAAATAGCATAAATTTCAATATATTTCTCAAAGTGTATTAAGTAGTGCTTTATATCTTCTTAGAAGCTTTTTATTTACACTCTAATCTAAAGCAGATACTTTATATTCGTGTAGTTGTCGCTAATAAACACTTTTATTGCTCAAGTAATAAAACATGTATGGAGCTGTATATTTGTTACTGCGTCCACTCAGTAAGGATGCATAGTTTTACTTTATGTTCTCTCAGCAATTAGATCATTTCTCTAATATAGAATATTTACCAATTCTGTGCCTTATAAGCATACAATGGAAAAGTAAACCTGAATTGACTCGCTATATCTTGTCAATAAACCAAGTGCTACAGTTATTGCAACTTTTTTGTTTCGGTGCATTATCACAAGTTATTAAAAACATTTTTGAACGTTGAATTGAACTTTTAAAAACTTAATTTTTGGACTTTTTAAAAAACTATATGTGTAACATGACTGTGAAGTGGTTTTTAATGCTTCAGAAATGCATTATTTAAAAAATTAAATTATTAAAAAAAAATTAATTTTCTGCAAAAGTGAAATCACATTTTACAAGCAAGTTGCATTTTTCCCAAATTTTCCTCAATTATTTTGTAACACTGATTTGTTGGTTCATGTTTTACTTTATATTACTAGCGTCATAGTTTTGCCAGTGCAATATTTTTTTTTTTGGTTTTGTATTTTAATCTTTGATAGTTTTACTTTTTGATGAGTCATGCTGTGGAATGATTGAATCAGCTTTTGTCTATTTATTTGTTATTTGGTTTTTATTATATTTTTAGTATGATTATTTTCCCTTGTCTATGATTGTCACAAGTTTAGCTGATATGATACACAAAGCTGCTTCGTCACTGAATGATGTTTTCTTGTTGTTAAGTTGCCTTTTGTACTTTTCCTCATTTATACAGCCAGGAATATTGGAAAATTATTGTGTTTGCAGTAAAAATCAAAATTTGGATTTGGACTGAATTATCTGTTTGAGGCATTTTTTAAGACCTCCTGAGTGGTTTTTACAAAGTTGTCTGTCTGTATGTGTGTGTCTGTTCTCATCGTAGCTCCTTGCATGATTATGCTAGAGAGCTGAAACTTGGTACAAAAATCTATATTTAGATCACCATTTAGGTAGGGAAGATGGATTTTTCTCCCAAGTTTCAAATCTAACACACAAGTGGCTATGATGCTAAAAATACAAACTCACATACCTTCACAAACAGCACGTAAAACCAGTAGTGGAGTTAAAAACCACTCAAGAGGTCTTGAGAACGCTTCAACAGATACTTCAGGTAAAATCTTAGTTTGAGATTTTTATAGTAAAACATGATGGTTTTTAACAATGAAACGGCTCTAAACTAGTAAATGTTGAGTTGACCCAACATAATGTTGAAAGATTTGTACATTGTTTTTTTATTACTTTGGAATAATTCCCCCAGAATTATTTATTTATTCTGATTGACTGATCAACAATTAAGAGATCTCTACCAATTTTGCCACTGAGGCCAGATTTTTGGTGTAATACCCTGTTAGATACCTAGGACTATATACTGTTATTTTGATGTTTTATTTAGATCAAACAGTTAGGAGTCCCAGTGGTTTAATGGTTAGCAAGTGCGCCAACAACCCATTTAGTCAGGGTTCGATCCCAGTCAGGGCTCCTTGGATTTTTATTTGAGGAATGGAAATTCTTTCACGTGCCGTCATTCGAAAGGGGTGAGCCAATAGTTCTGAGCCTGAGCGATGTCAGGTACTCGTAGAAAATCCCTAACCTTAAATAAACCTGGGTTTAGGCAAAATTTAGGACCTTCAAAAGTAGCTTATATGAAATATATACATGTTTCTGCCTTATGGTTTCGAGACCAGGAAAGCTTAGTCTGGCAGTGGGGCACGTGTTGTTTCTAGTTGAAGCTATAGAAACTTTTAGTAAAGCTATGGCTCTTCTGTGAATTAGACGCAAAATGCCTGCTCTAAGACTCATGAGGTAGAACACTATCTTATACCTGAGAGAGTTAGCAAAAAGGGCCTAATAACATGGCCTACTAGCTAGGTGATCTCACCTATCCCTAATTACTATCACTATCACCAGATCAAACTGTACAATTCTTTGTAAAAAAACTAATACAATTTATTATCTATCTCTAGGCCTTCTGGTCATGCCATATTAACTGACCTACCAAACTGGTTGATATTTGATTGTCATGAATAGCCCTATAAGTTCACGGATTCAGATTGCTACTGGGGTTTAGATATTTTGTCTCAATCATACCAATCAGTACATTAAAGACAAACCAATACAAAACTCAATCTCTGATATAGACTGAACTCAGCACCTTCTGAGTACTAGGTAGACTTACGCCATCGTCCTATATATCCTCTTAAGGTCTTGGTTCTAACTAGGGTAGGCCAGAGTTTCATTCATCAAACTGGTGTGGTGTATAAAACCTCAAAGCAAACTGGTTTGGCGGATTAAACCAGAAAGCCTACTATTTGAGGCATATCTTTACAGTGCTTGCTGTTTAACACTATTAGATCTCATTTGCCTTTTTGATGATATGGTTTCAGGGGTAATGCTCAGAGCCTTTCCCTTTAATGATTTAATTTTATTGATGGGCTGCCTCCACCGGAGGTCTTGGGTTCACAGCCCAGGCTATACTCTCTATTTATATAGTATTTGTTGTAAAGCAAATTCAATAACTTTTATTAATACTTAGAGCATAATGGATGCAACCCATCTGAGATGGTTTCTGCAGGAGGAATATCCTGATGAAAGGCCCCTAAGCAGGCATCTATCTATTTATTTATTTATTTAATTTTATAGATAGAACGAGCTTGATTTATTTTAGCTATGTAGTTGTTGTGGCTTGGTTTGTATTGATGTAATGTATTGCATGAAGTTAGATATGGAATTAGAGCGTCCGACTCACCACCACTGTTTTCTATCAGATGTCACGGATGTGAGGAGGATGGAGACGGCTCTGCTCACCCTACTCGAGGACTTCCACTCGGGCAAACTCAGAGCTTTCGGTGAGATTATTCCCTCTCTTTAGTTCTATTCATCTATAAACTTGACATTTTTTGCCAAGTCATTCTTATATATTTTTAATCTATAATGTTAACAATACATACCTTATTTCATCAGAGTTGTAGTCAAGCAATATTCATAGAAAGGTCCCATATAAGTGGGCTACATACTACAGTTTCAAAATGTGGTTCCTCCCTGTATCTGCAATCTAAAAACCTGTTATTTAAATAGGGAAAAGAAACATTTACATATCAGACCATAATTTGTGATAAATGATGCCTTTAACATACAATAAAGTTTGGCATATTGACAATATTTTGAAATCCTCTTATAGTTGTTAAAGTATGTTAAACAATACCTCGGTTAATTGTAAACTATTAAACTGTAACTATCGTTAACTTACAATAGTCTATTGAGTATTAACGTCAATTCACTGAGGCAGACTTGTACTTTAAAAAATTAAATAATAAATTTCAAAATGTACTTTTTGTTAATTGTCTCTACCCCAAGTAATAAATTCACTTTGATGTCAAAACCAATTCTTTTTTTTATCACTTTCCTTTTTTTTGTTAGTAAGTTAAATAACGGTAATCCAGAGAATTCTGAGACCAACGTGTTACTCTTGACCTTGTTACTCTTGATACGATGAGGTTTGGCATATTCACAGTGTTCCAAATTCCTCTTATAATTAGTGATTATAATTATAATCAAACAATACCTTGGTTAAACATCAGTGGAATTTCGTATGATTAGTATTTAATTCCTCAGGATTTTTAATTCAGTCTCCAGAGCAGTTTATATTATGGTATTATCAGCTTTAGGCTCATAGAATCAGGTAAAATAGTGCAATAAGACACTTAGTACTCTCACACATACACGTGCGCTTTTCCTCATTAACACTCATTTATTTTTATTTTTTATATTTTTATTTTTACTTCTTTAGAAATTTACTCGGCACGTGTTGGAAAATGGATGTATTGATCTTATTTTGTTTTATCTAGGTCATCTCGGTGGTACTGACCTGTGATACCACGGAGGTATTGGGTTCCCATCCCAGGTTACGCTCTCAATTTATATAAGATTACTCTTCAAATAAATGATCACCATCTTTAGATTCAAACTCAAAAATTCCTTTATTGCCACTAATAAAATAAAAAAAAAATATACAATCAATAAATATACATATTATAAAATAATAAATTTTACAATTAAAATCAACAATCCCACAAGTAAAAACTGTGTGTGGGGGATCACTAAAGAATAAGTATTGGGAGGAAACAGTAACAATTATTAAAAAGAAAAATAAAAAATACAGTGGGTTAAAATATTAAAATTAAAAAGAAATACAAAAAAAAGATCTTTTAAGATAATATAACAAAACATAGAAAATAATAATATAGAATAATAAATAATGTAGAATTAAGGTATAATGAATTTAAAAAAAATCAAATAAATAATATAATAATAAAAATGTATATTTAGATTATATTTTAGAGCATAACGTTTGCCACTACAACTTCAGGTTTTCCCGTAGGGGTTATCCCTGATAAGTTGCAAGGCTTTAAACGGGCATTATTATTATTACTTTATCTTATAAAATATTTTGACTATATCCATATAAAGTTTTGGCTTATGCTACGATTACCATTTCTATTAGTGACATTACTCTGCTAACATTGGGCAAAACAACTATAGAAGTGAAAGGCCAGTATCGAACTGAAGGTCTCATAAATTAAAAATTTAGTATTGTACTTCCCCAGTGAGGGGGGGGGGGAGAAAGGAGGAGGGTGTAGCCATCCAAAGGAGTGATATATGGCAGGGTCATTTGGCATATTTTGCCAAGAATAGCTGTTTGCTTGTTTGGTTACCAACTGGTAAACGGGGTTGCCTCAGTTAAGTTACCTTAAAGTTTAACAACTTGTGTTTCGCATTGAACTAATCGTGGTCTAACTGAAAAAAAACACTTAATTTACAACATAAAAATTGTAGAAGAGATGCTATTGTTTTTAATTTTATGGACCGTGCCCTGAACCTTAGAAATGTGACTCAGGTTGTACCGCTTTTAACAATATTCCTTAATTGATGATAAAAAAAACATAGTCTGCCTATCCAGAGTGGAGGTTTTCGTATGATTGCGTACACTCAAAATTGTAGAAAATGGCACACATTTGTGGTTTCTTGAAAAAATTGTTTCCCTGTTAGTCATGTGCAGAACTTGAAGAGAACTTTATTAAAGCTGATAAAATTTTCAATTAATTGAGCTTTCATTCATTAACAACAGATAACTACAACCAATTTTATAGGATTTGCAAAATGACTTAAAGAATCCACAAAACGTAATTTTTTTCAAAGAAATTTGTGATTATGACAATTAATTTGGTGATTTTGCCAATGCAATAACATTGGTTGTACCTGTTTTTGATGAATGTTTGCTCAATTTTTTTGGAAATTGCATCGACTTTAAATATTTTTTTTTCAAGTTTAACTTACGACTAACTAGGAACCATTTATTTCAAGAAACCTAAAATTTGTGTGATTTTCTGAAATTTCCAGCATACACAATTTTGTTTTGACTGCGTGCACAATCAAATTTGTAAGCACAGTGAGTGCAAATGTGACTCATTTTGAACTGATCAAAATGAGTCACATTTTTTTGGCAAAGCAAAGCACCTTCTACTTGATGTCCTGTATTGGAATGTGCCACTGACTTTGAAAGCTTAATTTATATTACCTGTAGGTGACATTTGGTTGATACATTAAGCTTTTTACATTTACATTTGCTATAGGAGTTATTCTCCGAGTTCGCCTTACAAACAATAGATCAAATCTACATTTGAGCTTATGTAGGTTTGACCCCTTAAAGTCTGGCCAACCTAGCTAAATTCTTGGTTTTCTAAAGGTCCTCACAAAGCTGCTGTATGACTGTTTTCTGCAAGTTGGATAGTCTTACTTCTATGACATGATAATGTCATGTTCCACTCGAGTCTATAAAAAGATAATTTTCTGCAGCCTAAAATGAAGTTATAATCAGGGTTGTTAAGTTATGCAGTTCTGAGTTCCATTTAACTTGTAAAAAGATATAAAGACAATGACTGATAAAAGTGCTTTAAACTTAGTTAAATGAAGTGCCCCTGAATCCCTGCAATGCCTCCTTGTAAAACTACAGAATTTCATCTTTTGAATCAGGCTTAAGGGAAATAGTTGATGCTATTAGATTTCAGGTAAAGCTAATAGCATCGACTCTAATTTATAGTATTTTAGTAATTTATAGGTTCGGAACAGTTGAAAAATTTTTTTTTTCATGACCAAAAGTGATTGATTCTGTGGTGTTTGTATAGGGAAAGACTGTCGCATGGAAGAGATGACTGGCATCAGGGAACAACAAGAGAGACTGGCTAGACTCCACTTTGAGCTGGGAGCCAAGCAAGATCTGTACCAGCCTCTTAGTGAGGAGGGACTGAGTCAGGGTAAGGAGAACATGCACCAGCTCATGTCTTCATTAGAGAAGCTATCAGAGTCTATAGAGAAACTACACACATTCTCAAGTCAACCCTCTACCTCTCAGTAAGGAGGGACTGAGTCAGGGTAAGGATAACATGTACCAGCTCATGTCTTCATTAGAGAAGCTATCAGAGTCTATAGAGAAACTACTCACATTCTCAAGTCAACCCTCTACCTCTCAGTGAAGAGAGACTTAGTCAGGGTAAGGAGAACATGCACCAGCTCATGTCTTCATTAGAGAAGCTCTCAGAGTCTATAGAGAAACTAAACACATTCTCAAGTCAACCCTCTACCTCTCAGTGAGGAGGGACTGAGTCAGGGTAAGGGAACATGCCACCACTCTGAGTCCAGAGAAATGCACAAGCTCTCAGTAGGGTAAGGAGAACAACCAGCTCTAAGTCAGGGTAAGGAGAACATGCACCAGCTCTGAGTCAGGGTAGGATAACATGCACCAGCTCTGGTCAGGGTAAGGAACATGCACCAGTCTGAGTCAGGTAAGGAGAACATGCATCAGCTCATGTCCTCATTTGAGAAACTGTTAGTCTCAAGAGAAACTACTCACATTTTGTATCCTAAGGGAATAAATAAATATTGTATCAATATTATTTAAGTGTTTTTGAATATGGTGCTTTATTGTGAAATCATTACTTTTAATTAAAAAACTGACTTCTTGTAAAATTTGGATAGTGGTTGTGTTGTAAATAAATTAATAGATAATAGGATTGAAGGAAATAACTTGTATAACAAGCTATTTGAATTATGCAGGTGGTAGGGAATATTTGGCACAAAGGATTTGTGAGTAATTTAATACTTTTGATGATATATATTATATAGGTATAATTTAGGTATAAGCCATTTTTTAGGTATTTTCTTCTACTATGTGTTCATGGGGTGAAATAAGTCAGCAATGACATAGTTACAAAGGTCTTTTCAGACTCACCCTTTACATGTACTATGTTTTCATTTGAAAAATATAAGGTATTTTAACTTAAGTTTATTCTATGTTTGGTCTAATATAATTTTTTACTGATATTTAACTTTTTATCTTGGTTCAACCTAGATTTTACCTGATTTTTATGCAAAATTACACTTATTTTGGACATAGGTTCAACCTAGGTATAAACCCTGGTTTTAAATTTAAAAAATATTTTTAATTATTTTTAAAATTGGCTCAATCTGGGTGATTTTCAAGTAAATAAGACCATTTTGATTGTTTCTGACGTGTGTTCAACCTAGGGTGGACCCTTGTTTTTGATTAGGTTTAACCTAATCAACGTATAAATAAAATGTTCAGTTAAAGTTGTAAAATTACTAATTATAATATCACTCCCAAAAATGTACTAAGTTAAGTAGTGCATTCGAAAAAAAGTTTAATTAGCCGCTCGTTTTAAGTAATTTAAAAACTAGTATTTAAAGATTCGCACTTAAACCTCTATTGGAAGTGACAAAACGTATTACTAACTCAAATTATTAACATTTTATACTAAACTGTACAAATAAATACAATAAAAACAAAAATTTTGAAAACTGTAAATATTTTGTTTACATTTACGCCCATAGGAAAATTTGAGCCAACTCCCTGGTGGACAAAATGTGAACTACATACCAGGTCTGACAGAAATCGTGTTTGTTTCCCTACTTGGTTTATATATTACGTTAGTTAGAACCAATATGTAGAGTGGAAAATTTCAGTTTCACCAACATTAGACTTTAAAATGTGGGCAAATCATGGCCCTAGACTTTCAAAATGACTCTACCCCTTTTAAGATGACCTTTGCCAGTACAAATTTGTCATTATTTCTTTAGAACTCTTTCCCTGATATAGTAATTTTAACTGTTTTTGGCTACTTTCAAAAGTGCTATTAGGTCACACCATGATATTGACTGTTTTGGGAAACTATTAATGCCTAAGAAATTTAATACCAATATCACTATATTCTGGTAATATAGAAGAATTTACAGTAGTTTCCAAAACAGTTGATGCTATGCTCTGATTTAAAATAATGTTCTAGTAGCCTGGAGACCTGAAATCTCTACATTGTAATAGTTTAGTTACTGGTAGTGTGGAGTCCCCGTTACATTGGGTCTCTAGGAGATATCGTACTCTGAATACCGCTGGAACCCTGAAAACCCCTTTATACCACCTCTGTATTTAATTCACCCATCTCAACTCTCATAACTGTCTACAGGTGTGTTGATATATTATAAAAAATACTTTTTTTAAACCAAGTAAATTTTTTTTAAAGAACTTTTTTTGTATCAGTTATTCATATGCTGAAACCTAAGTTCATTTGTCTAATTAGCCTATAGTTTTTGGTGCCCTGCATTATATTGCAGTCAAACAAATGCTAGGATTCCTAACACCATATTGAAGAAAAAAAGTTTGTAAGTTTTAAACTCCACAACACTTGTCTAGTGTCTTCAACTAGGCCAATTAATTATGACACAGTTGGTAGCAGTGCGTTTCCATGATAAATTATTGGTGGGGACCAATGGGAGCCTAGAGATCTCCTGCAATCCATGCACCAATAACTAAATAGATATACCATAGGTTGAACTTTGATACTTTCTGCAGAAATACTGGGTAATTTAAAATATGTAATGTATTATGTAAGGGTATAAAAAAACACTGTCTAAAGGGTGTAAAAAAGAAAATAAATTGAGCATTTTGTAACGAGTCATACAGACTGTGTAGCCATCTCAGTTTGTTTTTGTTCACCCTTCAGGTCTGACTTAATAAACAATGAGCTCCTTAGTAAAAAACTCATTACATAAGTTTTGATCTGTAACAAATGTTGCTGGGATCTGTTACACTAAAACCAATCTTTGCTATCACTTCTTTTTCACATCAGATTTTTCATTTATTTGCTGCACCTCGATTTTGTACATTTTGTCTTAAATTGTAAAAATATAGCCTTATAAACTTTTAGAAATTTTGTAAATGTTAGGAATTGTATATAATTAACTGCTCAATATTAATAGTGACAATGGATACGATCTGCTATTTGATTATCACCTTACTAGATATCCAATTGGAAAAGAGACTGTTTACAATGTTACAAGAGTCCAAAAAGTGTAATGGTTAACACATGTGCCTGTTACATACACAGTACAGGTTCGATCCCAGTCAGGACCTCTTGAATTTTCATGGGAGAGATGAACTCTTTTGTGCTGTCCTTCAAATAGGACATAAAACCGTTGTTTTCTGGCCTGTGCCATGTCAGTTACTCATTGAAAAGATCCCTAAACCCAAATAAACCCTGGTCTTAGCAAAATAGTTTTGAATGCTAATAAACTAATGAATCCTAATGCTAATGAACCCTGGTCCTGTTTATTATTGAAGCCCATATTTATAGTTAAAGACATGGAAATGTTTAGTAAAAGTAAATTCATAGATTTTCTTTAGATTATACAGAAACTTTAAATTACACTCAAAGTTTTGGCCATAGGAAAGTTTTGTCTTGCAGTGATGTGGTTGTATTATTTAGTAGTAAAGTCACAGCTCTTGTGTGGATTTGGTGCTAAATGACTTTGTTTTATAAATAAGAACACTTTCATTAATAATTAACGCTTTTAATAGACACATAAAAATGTACAAACAATAATTAATCTGAAGATAAACATAAACAACATGTTCAAACAGTGTTGCCATACATACTATATAGGAGATCTATAAACAGATCTATAACACTCTCCTGGGCGTAATAAGAAACTATAAGTCACGTTTAATGACTGGTTTTCTAACTCTAGCAGACCTTCTCGGAACATCTTGCGCGATTATGTGAGACTCATTACTACTAGTCTCAGATGCTGACGATGAAGCCACATTAGGTGGTCTTGGTGAATTACCTGCTACTCCGTCAGGTAAGGACACCCTTTCCTCAAATTCAGGATCGTCAAGAGGTCTTTGTGCCGTTTCTAATTCATTGTTAGACACTAAAGGCTCTTGTTCTGATAAATCTGAAGATCTAGAATGGTAGGATGGTAAGACATTGGTTTGAGGGTGTGGTAATACCTCAGACCGTCTGAGCTGCTCTATATGTCGCCTTACCACTACACCATCATCCAACGACCAAATAGTGAAGCTGACCTAAAGTGTCTACAATAGTGCCATACTTCCATTTAACAGAAGAAGAATAGTTCCGCACTTGTACCCTCTCTCCCAGACATAACTGTAAAGACTTCGGCAATTTGGAAGCAACTTCTATTTTAGGTTGAATTGGTTGATACTTTAGAAGATCTAGTTTGGTACGCAATGGTCTTTGTAGAAACAATTCAGCTGGTGATTTTTCAGTTGCAGGGTGAGGTGTTGCTCTATAATAGAATAAGAACTGCATAATTTTTTCCTCTAATGAGTTTCTGCTGTCTGCTGCCGCTTTCAGTCTATTTTTAAAAGTTTGAACAAATCTTTCGGCCTGCCCATTTGTCGCTGGGTGACCAGGAGCAATTGTTTTATGCACAATACCATTGCGGCGACAAAATGATTGAAAATCTTGAGACATAAAAATTGATGCATTGTCACTAACGAGATTGCAGGGTAGTCCAAACCGACTGAAAAGTTCTCGAAGCATGACAATAGTAGATTCTGTTGTCGGAGATCTTTTTGACACCAGCACTTCAGGCCATTTTGAGTAACTATCTACCACAATTAGGAAGTGGTGACCCATGAAGGGACCCGCATAGTCAATATGTACGCGATCCCAGCTTCTGACTGGAGGTTCCCAAATGTGCAAAGGGGCTTTTTGAGGATTATTCTTTACGTCTCCACATGTTTTACAAGACCTTACAAGTCCTTCAATATCTTTGTCCATGTGTTTCCAGAAACAAACCTCCTTGCAAGACCTTTCAGCCGTGAAACACCTTGGTGAGTAGTGTGAAGCTCATTTAAGATGTAGGGTTGTAATGAAAAAGGAATCACTACCCTTTCTCCTCGGAAAATAACACCTTCATGTAAGCTATAGTCAGGACAGTTTAGAGATCCATTTAAGAGCTCTCTTTTCAGAGTCAATAATTCTGGATCCTTGTCAGAGTGGACTCGAATTTCTTTTAGAGTAATTGGATCCGATGATATTTGAGATACCGTTAAGTTAAAATACAGAAGTCTTCATCAACCTCACTTACCGTAGCTGTCGTAAGAGGAGCTCGTGACAAATAATCAACATGGCCATGATCCTTTGATAACCGATGTTTGATGTCATAGTCAAATCCGGCCAGAAACATAGAATATCTCATTAGTCTCGTGGCGGTTATAGGTGGGAGTTTAGCCTTAGGGCTTAGAATATGAAACAATGGCTTGTTGTCCGTGATAAGAGTGAATTTCCTACCATAGACGTACGGGTAAAATTTTTGTAGAGCCCAGTAGATTGCAGTCGCTTCTTTGTCCAACTGAGAATAATTTTTTTCTGCTGATGAGCGAGCGAGAAGCGAAGGATATAGGTCGTTCAACCCCGTCTATACATGAGCTAAAATTGCAGAGAGCCCTACGGGGCTAGCATCCGTAGCTAACACTAAGGGTAGCTTAGGGTCATAACCAATCAAAACAGTGTCACTCGCAATAGCTTTTTTGATTTTTAGGAATGCAGCTTCACAATCTTTGGACCAGCGGAATAGTGTCTTTGAATTCAAAAGTTTATATATTGGATTCATAATAGTGGCCACGTTTGGTATAAACTTGGAGTAATAAGAGACATAGCCAATCAGTGTTCTAACTTCCTCGATGTTCTTTGGGCTTGGTGCATTTAAAACAGCCTCGACCTTATCTGGGGCCTTATGAATACCCTCTTGATTAATTATATGGCCCAGATATTTAATTTCATTGCAAAAAAACATACTCTTTTTAAGATTTATGTGCACATCCAATGCCTGAAGCCTTGTAAGGACAGCTTCCAGTCTTATGCGGCACTGTTCTACTGTTTCCCCCCAGATAACCAGGTCATCAAAGTAGGCTGTTACTCCTTCTAACCCACTAGTGCCTTATCAATGAACTTGTGAAATTCACTGGGGGCTGATTTAATGCCAAATGAAAGCCTTTTCATCAAGTAGGTCCCTTTATGAGTCGATATTGCCTGTAGTTGTTGAGACTTCTTATCAACAGGCAAGTGAAGGTATGCTTTATACATATCTAATACACAGAAAATTTTACCTTTGCGCAAACTATGTAAAACATCATCTATCAGAGGAATTGGGTATCTAGTGTCTTCAAGATGTTTATTGATAGTTGCCCTGTAGTCCACGCAAAGCCTGACACTTCCATCAGCCTTTGGCACTACAACAAGAGGGCTGCCCCATTGAGAAAATGTGACCTTTTCAAGTATGCCTTCTGCTTCAAGGCGGTCTAACTCATCATTAACCTTCTCAAGAAATGCGTGAGGGACCGGTCTGTGTTTAATAAAAATTGGACTCACATTGTCCTTTAACTTTAAGTCACATGTATAGTCTGATACACACCCAATTTTTTCTTCAAAAATGGAAGAAAACTTATTTATCACAGACTGTCTTAAGTCTTCAGCTGACATGTCATTGATTATATTAATGCTGTCACTACTTTCAGGGTCAGAATTAATTTTAATATTAAGTCGATGTATCCACTTACGGCCAAGAAGCGAAGTTGCTGGAGATTGTACAACAAACAACTCTTCTTCATACTTTTTATTTTGATACTCTAGTGGCACTCGAGCCATACCCACAGGGGAGAATTCTTCCCCTGTAAAAGTTCTAAATTTAACTGGAGTTTTTATTAAACGGATACCTGGACAAAGCTTATCAAAATCAGCACTACTTAGAAGTGTGACTGGACTTCCTGTATCTGCTTCAAAAGTGTGCTTGTTATTACAGATGGACAGAGATATTAAAAACTTTTTGTCAAGCTCAGGTGTAGTTTTGGAAGTATTAAATATGTTCACAACTTGATTTATAGAAAAATCATTGACATTATCAAAGTTATAAGAATCATTTGTGACTATAGAATGCACTGCTGAGGTGTTTTTGTTTTTACTTGATCTGTTTCTAGTCAATGTTGAAATGCACACTTTGGCAACATGACCGACCCGGGAGCAGGAATCACATGTAATAGTTTCTCGCTTCCTGCGACATGCATTGATAGTATGAGAATTGTTTCCACACCTCAGACAGAGACCTGCTATACCCAGTTCAGAATAATTTACAAAATTCTTGTTGTATGGGTTTTTAGCTGGACGTTGTTGTTGAGAAAAACTATTTGTTTGACTGTGGGTTTTTAATGCATGGACTTCAACGTGAGAGCTGTCATTTACCGTCATAGATTTATTACTACACTTTGTAGCTTCCATAGAAAGAGCAATATCACATGCAGTCTTAAACGTTAAACATTTCTCTTGTAATAGTTTTTCTCGTATGGCCGGGTCGGCCACCCCCCGGATAAACTGAGCCCTTAACATTAAAGAAGCAATAGATTTTTTGCAAAATTCTTCAGGGCAAGTGAAGTCACATGAAGCAGTGAGACGGCGCAATTCTGCGATGTATGTCGCAATGGTTTCGCTTGGAGACTGCAGCCGTGAAAAAAACTGGTGCTGTGCAACATAAATATTTTGACTGGGACACAAGTGATCCTCAATTAGCTTCACTAGCTCTGAATACGTTTTATCTAGTGGTTTTTCCGGTGAAGTGAGGCTAACAAGAATTTTGTAGTGTTTGGGACCAATACAATTAATAAGAACCCTGGCCCTCACAATTTCGGCCTCTTTCGAAGAGCCTGTAATTTGTTTTAATTCGAAATAGTTCTCCAAACGTTGGCGATAATTAGAGAAATCTTCTAACGACTCGTCAAATTGATCAAAAGTTAAATCTTGTGTGGCCACTTTAGAATTTAGATCAGTAGGAGGCACAACTGGAGGCGGGTTAGTCCGCTGCTGAGATAACTCATTAATCAGTAGACTCTGCTGATTAAGGAGCTGAGTGAGGGCGGCAGTAAGATCAGCCATTTTAATAACAAGTAAAGATAACACAAGAAAAACTGAGACGTAATAAAAACCTGAGTCAAGTTAATTTGCAGATAACTGTACTGCCGTCATAGAAACATAATAGTCCTTTATCCTCGTCGCCACTTTTATAAATAAGAACACTTTCATTAATAATTAACGCTTTTAATAGACACATAAAAATGTACAAACAATAATTAATCTGAAGATAAACATAAACAACATGTTCAAACAGTGTTGCCATACATACTATATAGGAGATCTATAAACAGATCTATAACACTTTGTTGGGACTCATAAGCTAAAACATAATCTAAGTTAGTCAGCATAAAGCACTTTACAACATGGCCTACTTGCTTGATGATCTATCATCACTCCCTAATTACTATCACAAGAAAATGTTACATCATTTGTCTCTGCATTAAATTTTCAGTTGTTTTGGTAGTTGATCAGTAGTTTCTTCTTTGTAAATATAGAAAGGTAAAAATCTTTTTGCAGATTGCAATAAACCATTAACAATTTTATCGTAGTTTTTTTTGTTAAAATGTCATGTCTAAAATAATTATAATGATTTGATGATGCTATAATTATGACAATAAAAATGTTTGTTTACTTTGTTGTTTTAGTAATTTCCTTGAAAAACAATCACTAATGTGATTGGTGGCATGGTAGGAGTTCAACCCAAGAGGTGGTTATATATATATATATATATATATATATATATTATATATATATATATATAATATATTATTATATATGTAATTTTTGTTTTATTTTCACTATTATCTATACTATTATCTATAAGGTTTATTTATTACTTTAGTCCTGGGATTTAGTTTACCTTCCAACATTCTATAATTCTGTACCTTTTATATTTTTTGACACAAGTATTTTTTATTGTAACTTAAATAGCTCTCACTATACTTTACCCATGTTAGAAGGCAAAGGAGAGTAAAAATATATAAACCTTTATATTGAAAAAATAAAGAGATGGAACATTCAAAATCAACAAAACCAACTTCTTGTTACGCTCACCCTTAATGGAGTATATCAGGTAAATATATTATATATATTTTAACAAGTAGTATTATTACAAAAAATGACTATAAATTTAAGAATCAGCTACCATCAATAATTGCTGTTGAATATATCAGCAGTTGAGGCAACACTCGAGCTCTCAACTAATAAAAATATTCTCCGATATAACTTTATTAGTTGAGAGCTTGAGTGTTGCTCCATTTGCTGATGATTTCATATTCATATCCAACAGCAAGTATTGCCAGTAGCTAAAGAAAAGTTTTGCTTATATTTGTTGCTGTGGTTCCTCTGTCTGGTAGTAGCTAAATTCAGCCAAGAAATTGTAAATCCACCAAGCTGAAACATTAAGCAATCCTCACTTATAATACTAGTATAGAAATAGCATGGGACTGTAAAAAGATTCGAATTTCAGTAATAACAGAAAAGCTGGTTCACTCCTGATCTTAAGTAGTGGTACCACTCTTATAACTACTAAGTTTTTATACCACCATCCTTACTGAGTTTGTTATTCATGTCTACCAATGAATAATATTTGATATTGAAAAAAATGATTATTTTAATTGCTATTTGTAAACATTTATGTACACAAATATAAAAAATAAATTAATTTAGTAATATTTTCAAATAATAGAAAAAATAATAAACAAAAAATGTAGGTAAGAAATAATTTAAGTGTGATAATTATAAACTTACTTTGTCAAAATTTAAGAGTTTATAAACGTAGAGAAAATATTTAAAAAATTGAAAATTAGTAGGATGTGATAATATGTGACAAGGCTAGAAATGAATGAGCTCTCAGCATCAAATAACATAACTTAAAATAATGTATTGCCATGTTTGTGGTGTTACCTTGTCGCAGCTACATGATGGATCTGGAATAATGTTAAAATAGTTAAGATATGCTTTGTTGGAACCATGGCCAGAAAGGGCTTGCATAATTTTGTATGTAAGGAATATTGTTTTTGACCTGCTCTCTTCAGGTAGGAAAAATTCTTTGGTCCACAACCCTTTCTCTAAATGAATCCACATTTCTATCCGTTCTTCCAAACATTTACTATATGAATATAGTAAACTATCTTACACATGTTATATAGGTTACTATTTTCATCAAGCATGTTAGATAGGTTACTATTTTCATCAAGCATGTTAGATAGGTTACTATTTTTATCAAGTATGTTAGATAGGTTACTATTTTCATCAAGTATGTTAGATAGGTTACTATTTTCATCAAGCATATTAGATAGGTTACTATTTTCATGAAGCATGTTAGATAGGTTACTATATTCATCAGGCATGTTATAAGGCTCACTATATTTAAGCCTTTTACTAGATTGCTATATTTATCACTCCTTTTTTAACATTTGCTGAAAGTTTACTTAAGAGTGGTTATACTACATACAGTGCTATTCATAATATAAGCATATTAGATGTAGGAACAAAAAGAGTATACTCACCTAAGTGGATAAGGATATAAATAGCAACACATACTTCGAAGTATATACATAATAGTATAACACAGTATATCAGCAGACACTCGCATATTAAATTTTGGTACATGGACAGGAATATCAGTTGGGAATGTGCCTGTAACAATTATGCTCCGTCAATTATAACAGCCTTCGTAATAAACTTTAAATACCCTTTATACAACTTTAAGTACCCGAAAAATTGGAACAAATTACTTATGGAATAAATAAATACAGTTTCTTTAAGTTACAGGGTAAAGAGTAAGCATATCACATAAGCAGACACAACTAAAATTAATATTTTTATTAGTTGCATGGGGAGTCGAAGGGAGGAATTTTTGTAAATATCTGTTTAAATTAGTTGACTAGTTGTTGATAAAATTAAATATGAAACTGAGACTGAAGATTTCAGCTTTCGTATTATTTTCCTTTGCATGGCCTCTGGAGTTTAAATGCTAGAAATCTCCTTTGGCCACAGCCTCAAGAGCTAAAATTTGATTAATCCTCCTCAGTTTGTCTCGGGAGCTAAAATTAGAGTAACCCCCTTTGGCAAGCCTTGGGAGCTAACTAGTTTATCTTCATCGTGAGCTAATAAGGTTTCTTTCTTAAGAAAATTATACTTAAGCTTTAAAACATTTCAATTTCTTTATTGAGAGTTATTTGTACAATAAATATTGCGTTAGATGTGTTGAAATCACATGACAGACATCTAAAGTGACGTATAAAACCTTTAAAAATGTGAATATTGTTTTGAAAGAAACACGCTGTTCCAAACTTGTGGGGTTCAAAAACTCTCGTTCGTTTAATTATTGTGAACGTATTAGAGACTAAAAATTACTTACAAACTTAAAACAGAAGAGTAAACATATTCCCGAGCCAGCTTTAAAAATACTCCACACCACCAGGATCCCTGCGAGGGTTCGCAGCAACATAGAGTAGTGCTCTGAAACAACGAAACATAGTAGTTTGTATAAACACAGCATTACACAGAATAAAGGTCTCGGAGAACCAACACAAAGTTATATATCACAGCCTTCTGCAACAACGCAACATAACACACCTAGTCCTCTGTAACGAAATGCAACATAGCATATCACAGCCTTCTGTAACAACGTAACATAACATACCACAGTCCTCTGTAACGAAATGCAACATAGCATATCACAGCCTTCTGTAACAACGCAACATAACACACCTAGTCCTCAGTAACGAAATGCAACATAGCATATCAAAGTCTTCTGCAACAACAGAACTAATTTTTTTATGAGTTACCATTTGTTTTAAACACAAAATAATTAACATTTTGTTAATTATTTTGAGTTTAATCATATTTTATAAATGTTCAAAAAAGTGTAAAACAAGAGGCCCTCGGCCTCTTGGTCGCTACTGATCAAGAATATATATGTTGCGGGCAATATGGGAATTACATTTCCCTAACGACATCCTACTCGACGGTAAACATTTGTTGTTTACCGCCTTTTTTTGGTTTTCGGCTATTTTCCACGACTTTTTGGTCACTGGTCACTTAAAGTGGTCATATCGCTTCCGGGCCGGTTTCATTTAATACAGCATCCCTAAAAAACAACTTTATAACACAGTTTCAGACTTAGGTCCCGATATGCCTACCACTTGGCGAGTTTTTTAAAATAAAATTTACTAGGTAGCTGGGAAATCGGGTTCAGCTCCAGCGATTTGGTTGTTTTGTGGCAGCGGTGGTGCCCCAAGGTAGCGGAGAAAATAGTTAGCTTGTCGGTTATATTCGGTTTTATTCGTGTATTTCCGGTGTAATAGAAAGACTCACAACATTTTTATTTGATACTTATAATGGCAATTTCTTTATTTTATATTCTTCCTTTATTTATTTATTTATTATTGAGGTGCTTAACACTAAGGTCATCAGCACCTCTTCTTTATAGACAAACAGATAAAATATACTAAGACTACACTGATGAGCAGGTCAAACTGATTAAATATAATAAGATAAATTAATAATCAAATATAGAATAAAGGTAAACTAAATATAAGATAAACACAGGGTTGGTACAAGTACATTATGTAAGTGTTTTTGTTTATAATTTCTTTTAATATATTGTTTATTGTGTATTATTTATTTATTTATATTAATTATATTATGCATATATAAGTGCTTAATAGTATTAGTATATGTATATACTAAAAATGCTTATACTGAAAATGCTTTGAAGTTCTATAAAATTAGTTAAAAAGGTTAAGGTTTAGTTATTAAGAGTTAGTTACATTTCGTTAAAGAACTCATTGGCAAGGGGGAAATTAAAAAGATTTTGAATAGTGAGTTCATCATTGCCTAAAATTTCTTCCATTGTAGATGCTATATGATGAAATTTGAGAGAATCTTGAAGTATGAAACAATCTATTTTATATTCTTTAGTGAACAATAGATTGCACAATTTTCTTTTAAGTTTTCCTTCTGAAAGGTAATTTCCTTTAAATTTGTATATGTACTTTATATTTGAAGAGGTAGACATCCTGAGTGTTGCCTCCAGGTCTTGACGAAACGACTTGACAATACACAAAATTGTTTATAGCTGATAGATAAGGTAAACCTAATAAATAAATGGTTATTTATTTATTTATATAGATAAGGTAAACCAAAACAAAAAATAGAAGACTAATACCTCTACTCTTATTCATCTCCGGATCACCTCTTATAAAGAAGAATTTATAAAGATTTGTCTCCAGGTACCCTAAATCGATAAAAACCAGGAACAGTGCTATCAGAGCAGCAACCTGAAACAATCACGACTTCGTTCAGAGCTTTTCTAATTACACAGTGATACATACAGTGGCGTAATTACCCAAAACTGCATACAGTGGCGTAATTACCTAACACTTTATACAGTGACGTAGATACACAAAATTTAAACCAATCATTTTATACATGATTGGTTGTAGTAATTTGGCAATACAACTGTACCATTTGACAGTACAACAGGGTTGTAATAATTTGACAATACAACAGGGTTGTAGTAATTTTACAATACAACAGTACAATTAGACAGTACAACAGGGTTGTAGTAATTTTACAATACAACAGTACAATTTGACAATACAACAGGGTTGTAGTAATTTTACAATACAACAGTACAATTAGACAGTACAACAGGGTTGTAGTAATTTACAATACACAGTACAATAGACAGTGACAACAGGGTTGTAGATTTGATTACAATTTGACATACAACAGGGTTGTAGTAATTTACAATACAACAGGTACCATTTGACAGTACAACAGGGTTGTAATAATTTGACAATACAACAGGGTTGTAGTAATTTTACATAACAGTACAATTAGACATTACAACAGGGTTGTAGTAAAACAGTACATTAGACAAATCTACAATACAACAGTACAGTAATTTGACAATACAACAGGGTTGTAGTAATTTTACAATACAACAGTACAATTAGACAATACAACAGGGTTGTAGTAATTTTACAATACAAACAGTATAATTTTGACAATACAACAGGGTTGTAGTAATTTACAATACAACAGTACAATTAGACAATACAACAGGGTTAGTAATTTACAATACAACAGTACAATTTGACATACAACAGGGTTGTAGTAATTTTTAGTACAGACTACAACAGGTTGTAGTAATTTTACAATACAACAGTACAATTTGACAAAACAAGAGGGTTGTAATAATTTGAGGTATAAAGATAACAGATAACTTCAGATAACTTCATTGTTAACTTATACCTCATGATTCGATCAGTCTTAATGATTCGAAACCTTAAATATATTTCGTTCGCACGCGTGGTTTGGGAGGGGTTAAACTCGCGTTAAATCTCCTAGGGGGTTCGACCTCCTCCCCCTTTTGCTGTTGTTTCTTGCCGCGTATGCCTCGTTTAATAAAAACGCTAATTTGTAGGTTAAAGTAGTTATAATTATAAATAGCGGACACAAAATAAGGAAAGAATAATTCATGTTTTAAAAATATTCAAAACACAAAGTAGAATACAAAAAACAGAAACGATAATTGCAAATCATGTTGATTTTGAAGAAATGTCCAACCTACACAAACAAATATCCCCTAAGAAAATATCGATCTTTATTTAGATCGATAATAACTTAAATAAGTTATTATTTAGAATTATTTTATTGATAAACATCTATATTAGTTTATCTGTGTTAGTATTTTATATATACTCTACAATTTTTACTCTTCAGTTTTGTTTGTATGTTTATAACATTTTTTGTTTATTTACTTGGTTTTATTTATCGTTCTAATTTATTAAAATTTGAGTTAAAAATGTCTGCCAATAGCCTTTTTAATAACAGGCTACATTTAAATAAAAACAGAAAAAAACTTAGAGATACAATAGGATAACCACTGAGCAAAGGTTATAACTTTTAATTACAGCATAGGTGTTGAATCCCGATCCCGGGTTGAACCCCTACCGTGTAGACGTTTGCGAGGTTCAACCCCGAACACAATAATAGGTGTTCAACCCTGTGTTATACATCGTGTAGACGAGGTATATGTTAAAAAGGTGTCCAACCCCTTTCAAAAGGAACAGTTGGGGTTGAACACCCAAGGGGGTTGAACCCCCAAGGGGGTTAAACCCCTAAGGGGGCTTTAATAAGTATAATTTTAAATTTTAATTTTAAAGTATTTAATAAGTATAATTTTAATGACTTAAGTAAAAATAGTACCATATTTTTTCACACTAACATATAAAATTTATCGATAGAAACTGTGGTTCTCTTATACTTTTTCTCAGCATCCTAAACAGGAAGATGGATGTCACCATAGAGATATTATAACTAGAGGAGCCCTGTGGGTTAAATTTTGAAACATTGAAAAAGTAACCTGACCACCTTCGCTTATAAATATAATCAACGTTAAAAGAGAGCGTTAAAAATACAAATCAAAACACAAAGAATGTGCGGGAAACCGAAATAAATTTAGTAATTATAACCTCAACTCACTCTTAAAAGAGGTTTTAATGAGGTTACACAGAGCCCTTGAGAGCCCCCAAAAGATGTTTCAGGCCTCTCAATGTATTTTAAATAGGCTATGCCCCCTCTAGTATATATTATATCTCTATGGATTTCACCATACTAACCGAAGCCTGGCTATGGCTAAGTCAGTACTAAAGTAATATATAAACCAAGAAAGGAAACTCCTATACTAACCTGTGTAAAAAATTAGACATACATGACCAGCTGATAGCTGGCTCAAACATAAAAAATCATAAAGATATTATTACTAGAGGGGCACTATAAGTTAAATTGTGAAACATCGAAAAAGTAACATGACCACCTCCCCTTGTAAATATAATCAAATAACCAGTACCAAGTTACAATAATTTACATAGAACATTAAAAACACGAATCAAAACACCAACAATGTGCGGGAAGCTGAAATCAATTGATTTATTTTAACCTTTACTCACTTGTTGAAGGAGGTTTAATGAGGTTACACAGAGCCCCTGAGAGCCCCCAAAAAGATGTTTCATGCCTCTCAATGTATTGAGATAGGCTATGCCCCTCTAGTATATATCTCTATGTAAAAAAATAGCTAAAATTAGAATAACTGCGCATGCGCCTCTTAAGATTTAGTTTTTTTTACTTAGTTTTATTGGCAACCCTGATAACAGTAGGCGAGTTTACTTTTAATCGTTTTCTTACTTTAATATGTACGTGATAATTTTAATGATTTTGAATTAAATTCTGTGAAATAATTGTTACAATAAATTAGTTAAAAAAAGAGAAACTTTAGTAAAGGTAAAGTACATGTTTTTATTAAAATTTTGAAAAACATACAGACGACAGTGTATTGCCTTAAATATAACTTGAAATTACAATTGCTTTTATTATATTCAAAAATGTTTGGTTAAATTATGTTAAACTACTTATTACAATTATAATTTGAAGAGGAAAAACAAATATTACTCCTAAAAATGTACTAAGTTGTGCACACGTAAAGTTTAATTAGCCGCTCTCTACACCTCTATTGGGGATGTAACAAAACGTATTTCTAACACAAATTATTAACATTTTATACTAAATTGTACAAATAAAAACAAAAATTTTGAGCACCGCAAATAGTTTGTGGTCTGACAGAAATCGCGTTTGTTTCCCTACTTGGATTATATATCACTTTAGTCAGTATAATGACTTACGTACACGGCTTGATGCAGTGAGAAACAAAACTAAGGACATTGTAGTATTTTGTCTTTATTAGTATTGTAAGTCTCATAAAGAGGTTATAGACACTATGATAATTACAGTTTAATGAAACTGTTTATTTTTATTTAACTTCTATTTACAGATCCTTCGACATTAAAATGAGTTCATGAACAATATATATTTTTTTAAATTAATCATAAAAATGGGAGATTTTAACTTAATTGCATTTATTGCAGAAATTTAACAATAAAATTCTGGCGCAGTGGTCCTCGCATATCAAGCCAATTAATTCCCTTGGAATGCGAGTTTCCGTGCTTAACATTTTTTGCTTGAGGGTTTTTTTATTTATTTAGTTAAGTACGACTACAATACAACTGTTATTAGTACTTATGTTATAAGTTATATTGCCATGTCAGAACATAAAAGGAAAAAATAGCCATTGATATAATTCCATAGCGTTTAGTTTTAAAGATCATTGAAACTAATAGAAATAGAAATTAACTTAAACATTAATAGTACTTGAAATAAATTTAAACTAAGCCGCCAAGGAGGATTGTCTGGAATGGTTGGAGAGGAAGGAATTTGTACAAAAAGATTATAGTGATCAGATAAGGGTTGATGAAAGGATTGATAACGGAATCGGCATAGGTAGCGGACAAAGGATGAGATCATCCTTTGGTTTGATTGGAAACATAGAAGGAGCATTTGTGATTGTTCTAAGGATTTTGGATTGGAGTGTTTGGAATCTGAGGGGATTGAAGGGTTTGGTGCTATCCCAAACCTCTATGCCATATGCCCAAGCTGGCTTTAGGATTGAATTTGCTTAAGGTTAAATATAGTTATTTATTTAAAAATAACTATTTAAAAGATAGTTATTTTAACTTATTTATACCGAAGGTAAATAGAAAAAGTATTGTTAACAAAAAAATCCGAAAGCGGGATGACACCGGAATTATGCGTTTCTGGTGTTTTAAAGGCCTTCTGAGTGGTTTTTTGTTTGTGTGTTGTTATCATCAAATCGCCCAGTGTATTTATGCTAGAAAGTTGAAATTTTGTACAAAAATCAGTCTACCGCTGTAGTTGTGCTATTCGGAAAATATTTTTTATGACGTCATTAACCCGCAATAATGACAGCAAAACTTTCGAAAAATCGTAAGTAAAACGCGGAAAAATGATGCTATCGGATTGAGATTTGGCACACATGTGACTAGGTATAAGACTAACTTATGCGAATTAGGTAGACTCATTATCAGCATTAGTTCGATTATTATTGAAAGGTTTGTGTACGGTTTTTAAAAATTGGGAAATGGTCTAATTAAGTTGAAATGCGGTACATGTGTATACCATTACGTAATAAATAAGTACACTAAGTTTAGTTTCAATACGACAAGTATATCCATAATTTTGGTTAGATCATAAAAAGTGTGGTCAGTACCTGGATGGCTGACCGCTGGAAATATCTATTAAACGGTTGTATTTAATATCTGAAGACGAGCGAAGCGAGTCCGAAGCTGAGAGGATGAGCGTAGCGAATCTGATGTGTAGATGAAAAGTTTTGAGGTACCCCGTACAAAAACCCCAAAATGGTAAAAGGTACCCTGAAATGCGCTAAAACCTTTAAAAATAAACACTTACTGAGCTTTAAATTAGTGAAAATAATAGTGAGCACTTCTAATTTTAGAGGCATAGTTTTGTACAACCAACAGGATAATTATGCGCATTTCCTTTGTATTCAAAGTTGTATTCTGTATTATTATACAGAACAAAATAGGGTACGGGGGACTTTTCCTTATCACATCGCATTCGCTACGCTCATCCTCAATTCTTCGGACTCGCTTCGCTTGTTCTCAATATACAATTGAGAAATTTATAGTTGAATATACAAATTTATACTGCAACACGTCTTCGGACTCACTTCGCTCGTCCTTAAATAGTAATCCGTTACATTCTTAGCGGTCACCCGTACAGCTCTGACCACGCTCATTGCTGCTCATCTTTTATGATCTAACACAAATTATGGATATACATGTCGTAATACTTATACTTATAATATCCTAATACTTTTTACTTAATCATTCTTTCTTACTAATTTAATCAGTAATACTTTTTAACGTTTTAATAGTATCTCTTTAAGACAACTCCTTTTAAGGTTACAAATTGATTTTTTCAATTTTACTAATGATTACTATTTTTTTTTTAATTTTTTAATCATCATCATTTCGTGATATGTTGTAAATAGTTAAATTTCTAATTTTAGTTTATAGTTTTTATTTGGAAAAATTTTAAATATTGAAAATTTGTTGTTATTTTTTCTTAGTTTATTACCTTAAATTTTATGTTCTATACAATAATTTTAAGCTTAGTTTATCTTTTAAAGCATTATGAAGATATTTTAGTTACTTGAAATTATAAATATTGTACTTCTTTTTTACACTAAACTAAGATCTCAAATTTAATTTAATTTATTTTATTTTTCTCTACCTTTGTTTTTGTGTTCTATTACTTTTTTTATTGCAGAATGGGCGGAAGAACTGATTTATTCAGAGTCCATTCTATTTTATACTATTAAGTTATGTTTTGACAACTAAAATAAAACAATTAAAATAAAACAATTTGTTGTTTTATTTTAGTTGTAATTTAGTATAAATAAACGTATTATTTATTTATAGTAAAACAAAACGTGGTAATACTTGTACTAAATTTCAACTCAATTGAATTCTTTGTGTCGATTTTTTATTTATTTTTTTTAAGAAACGTACACAAGTCATTTGATAAAAATTGAACTAATGCTGATAATGAAATAAAACTCAGCACATATGTTAGTCTTGTACATGGCTACATGCGTACCGCAAGTCAATCGCATTATTTTTTCGAGTCTTATGATTTTTCGAAATTTTCGCTAAGTCTATTTTGCTGGTTATTGACGTCATAAAATAGTTATTTATGTAACTAGGCAGGAAAGAGGAATCTGCTGACTAGTTTAAAATTTTGCCCCCGAGCCGAAGGCGAGGGTGGGCTATAGAAATCACCTGCAGAGGCGAAGCCGAGCCAGGTAATTTACATTTTGACTGCCGAGGCGCAGCCGAGGTAGGCAAATAGTATATACGTGTCAGTAATGTTTCCTTTCCTGCCTTGTTGCATACAATATTTTATCTGCTCACTTATTATTAAAAAAACAACACACTACTTAGTTAATCTATCTACTTATTTATTTTTAGTCATATATTATAATTTTCAAAAAGTATTATAAAAACTAAAAACTGTTTTTATTTAATTAAATAGAACACAAACATAACAATGCTGGGGTGTTTTCAAAAAGATCATCAATATCTTCTACTATATTATCTGTCATGATTACGCGTTTTTCGTAACAGATGAACAAATTAGGTGTAAACACAATTTATTTTTAAGAAAAAAGAGGTAATAAGTATGAAGAGACTTGACCTTGACAAAATAAAAATCAAAACGAGTGTAAACAGTTGATTTTTTAGATTAAAGTTTTATAGATCTACAATTAGATTTTTTAAAATTTTTATATTCTTTAAAATCAATTATAAAATATTATGAGTAATTAGAAATTAATTGATTTAATAGTAATTAACAGAAAATGAGAACATGATTTTTATCGAATATTTTACCTAAACAGCGATATATTTAATAAACTCATATTTTTTGATTAATCAAAACAGTCAGTTTTTGCTACTTTCCCTGCTTAGGGAGTTTTGAGAAATATCCATGTATTTAGGCCTTACTTTGACTCTCTAGGCAGGGAAAGTACTCAAATCACTTTGCTGCCTGTTTTGAAGTAACAGATCAGCGAAACGCTTCTTTCCTGCCTAAAACTAGTTCAGTAATGCTTAATTTTGCTGCCGTGAGCAGATAAAAATATTTTTCGAATAGCACAACTATACAGTGGTAGAATTATTTCGTACAAAGTTTCGACACCCTAGCATAAATACACAAGGAGCTACAATGATAAGACACACACACACATACCGATAGACAACTTTGTGAAAACCACTCAGGAGGTTTTTAAAAACACATGAAACGGGTAATTTCGGTGTCATCCCAGTTTCGGACTTTTTGCACAAACACAATACTTTTCGATTACAATACTTTTAATATATATCTACGGTATAAATGAGGAAAAGTAATAAGTTACGTAAAGTACTTGATAATTGAGTAACTGCTTAAGTTATAAAGGGTAAAGCGGAACTTTAACCAAGAAATAGATTGATAAGCACGGAAACACGCTTTCCAAAGGAAATTCGCTCGATACGTGGACCACCATGCTAAAATTTTTAAATATACATCGAAAGCTTAAGCAAAAATTAGATTGATAAGCAAGAAAGCGCGCATTTCATAGAAAATTCGCCCGGTTTGGGGACCTCCGCACCAGAATTTCTCTTCTCTTCTCATCACTCCTGGGGTGCCGGACTAAAAGTAAAAGTACTAAGTATAATGCTGGTGACTTACATCAAGTCATGACTTGTTTATACTTACTAATCTAATACAAGCGAGGCACTTTATTGCCTTCTTCATGTCTTTGCCGCAGAAGCAGTATTTGTTGAAAGGAATTGCCCCCATCTTGCTCAAAGAAGTTCTTCAATTCGCTAATTCGCTTCACGCCTTTATACAATGGTTTATTTATTTAATGCAGTTGATATTATGCTTTCTGTCAAAATAAACTATATTTTTCTATTGTCAAAAAAAAGCATGGGTTTATAGAGTCCAAGATGATAGACTGTTAACTCTATCAACTTGCATTTAGGTAGAAATTTCTTCCTCAGTGAGAGGTAGTTTGATTTGACACCATAGATAAACAGTAATTGACTTAAGGTGCATTCACAATACTGCGGTAGCGATGTGTCCGACTGTTGCGTTCGGACGGACCTATGATCCAACCTATGTAATCGTATGAGACGTTCTTAAACAACTTGCGGTAAACCTGTTACTCAATTGTCAAGCACTGCTAATAACTCATTTTGTCTGTATTTTTCAAAGGAAATGCGCATAATTATCCAGTTGGTTATACAAAACTATGCCTCTAAAATTAGAAGTATGCACTTATTTGCACTAGTTAAAGCTTAGTTACTTATCTTTACTTGTACAAAAGACTCAAAGTCGCAGTGCAAAAGGTTTTACACCTACCCTCACAATTAATAATAATACTTATCTTTAAGCTTAGTCAGTTATCTTTAAAGGTTTTAGCACATTTCCTTTAAGGAAAAAATTCGCTAATAGGATAGGCGTCATGGCGGAATTCGAACCTCGGACCACGGAAAAAATCTGTTTCAGAGGTCCCTAATAACGGAAAACCAGATACCAATACTATGTTTTGTTTTGCTGGTTTAGTAAAGTTGCTTTAACATAAAAGCGAAATAATAGGCTCAATATGTATGTATGATGCCAACTATTTTTCTACCAGTTTGATTTTAACCAAGTTTAGTATATGTATACTAGAAACGGATCGGCACCTAGCGACTGGATATCAAGAAGCTTAATGATTCAACAGTAAAAAATGATGTTTTCGATTCCTTGGTCTCGTCTGTACGATAATTCAAATAAGTTATAGTACGGTAGAGACTCGGGAAAAGAAAATAAGAAAAACGAATGAATTCTTGGACACGCATGGTGGTAATAGTGGGGGAAATATAGACGAGTGCAGTCTTGTTTATTTTGACTGACTAGTTTGTATTCCTCCACTCTTGCTGTCCATTTAGTACGTCACTGCTGTTCAAATACGTGTGCTAGACTTCTGGGCCGGTATCGGACTGCAATTCACAATTTAGTTTGTAGTACGGTGTAGACTCGGAAATTAATGCGCCTAACGTGACGCCTCATCTCGACGCAGCAACGTCAATAGCACTTCCTGCTGTACCTCTTCCTCTGCCGGTCAAGCGACTGCAGTCAATTGTAAGTGTAGCACGTTACTGATAGGGGAAAGGGTGAATCGCAACTGTATTTTTCCCTTATTCGCCGTTCCTCTGTCATGTTCTGACTACTGTCTAAATCGAGTAGTACGTTTCTGACAGGGGAATGGACCCAGAGAGCTTCGGTCTTATTCGTTTAGTCAACTCTTGTAGCTTTCAACTCACCAAGAGAGAAGGGGAATACGGGCTGGTATTAGCTGTTTATTATTATTTATTTACTTACTTTTAATACAATAACGGGCAAAATTTACCCCTTTTAACAAAAATAGCAATTAAGAAAAAATTACATTTACTGTGTTTTATAATAGATAACGCACTAATATATTTTATAAAGACACATTACAAATTTAATAAAAATACAATGCCATAACTCAGAATTACATGACACTCATCAACAACCTCCCTCATCCTGTAGAATATCCCTCTTATCCAGTCGCTAGGTGGCGATCCGATTCCCCTGTCAGTAACGTAGTATAGAAAACTACACTATAGTCCGGAAGCTGGCAGAAGAAACGTCCAAGCTAAGCAAACGTAGGTACACGGTTATATTTCCCGAGTTTGCACTACACTAACGATGAAAACAGGTAAGCACTGCCCTCTTATACCAGTCTCGGATTACTCACTCACAGCTGTTAGACCTTTGGTATTCCCGTTAATCCGCTCAACAACTAGCAAGGAATCTCGCCCAGTGATAAAACCATACAATTAATTTTCACATTTTAAAAACGGAACAAGATTCCAACTTAGTTTGTGGTCGACTTAGGCGATGATATTTTGATTGTAGAAAGGAGGAATAGTCACTAGTCAGCGATACCAAGATACCAACAGCTGAAACCGGCACGTATTTCCCTTCTCTCTTGGTGTTTTGGAAGCTACACGAAACGAATTAAGAGCGTAGCCGTCTGTGTCCATTCCCCTGTCAGGAACTACTACTCGATTTAGACAGTAGTCAGGAACATGGAAGAGGAACGGCAAATGAGAATAAAAATACAGTCCACGTATGCTTCGCCCTTTCCCCTGTCAGTGACGTACTACACTTAGAATTGACTGTAGTCGCATGACCGGCAGGAAGATGTACAGCAGGAAGTGCTATTGACGTTGCTGCGTCAAGATGAGGCGTCACGTTTATGCGCATTAATTTCCGGTCTACACCGTTACTACAAACTAAAATTGGACTTGCAGACCGATTACTGACCCAGAAGTCTAGCACACGTATTTGAAGAGCAGTGACGTACCAAAAGGACAGCAAGAGTGGAGGAATACAAACTAGTCAGTCAAAGAAAAAACATATTATATTTCGTGCGCTTCGCCCTTTCCCCTGTCAGTGACGTACTACACTTAGAATTGACTGTAGTCGCATGACCGGCAGAGGAAGAGGTACAGCAGGAAGTGCTATTGACGTTGCTGCGTCGATATGAGGCGTCACGTTATGCGCATTAATTTCCGAGTCTACACCGTACTACAAACTAAATTGTGACTTGCAGTCCGATACTGACCCAAAAGTCTAGCACAAGTATTTGAAGAGCAGTGACGTACAAGAAGGACAGCAAGAATGGAGGAATACAAACTAGTCACTCAAAGAAAAAACAAGACTGCACTCGTCTTATATTTCCCCCACTATTACCACCATTGGCGTGTCCAAGAATTTCATTCGTTTTTTTCTTATTTCTTTTCCCGAGTCTCTACCGTACTATAACTTATTTAATTTATTGTACAGACGAGACCCTAGGAATCGAAAACATGAATTTCTTACTGTTGAACATTAAGCTTCTTGATATTCCATTCGCTAGGTGCCGATCCGATTCCCCTTGTCAAGTAACTCTATAGACAACTACACTATAGTCCGGAAGCTGGCAGAAGAAACCGTCCAAGCTAAGCAAACGTAGGTACACAGTTATATTTCCCGGACTTTGCACTACACTAACGATGAAAACAGGTAAGGCACTGCCCTCTTATACCAGTCTCGGGATTACTCACTCACAGCTGTTAGACCTTTGTTTTCCTTTAATCCGGACCCTACAACTAGCAAGGAATCTCGCCCAGTGATAACAATACCAATTAATTTCACATTAAAACGGAACAAGATTCCAACTTAGTTGTGGTCGACTTAGGCGATGATATTTTGATTGTAGAAAGGAGGAATAGTCAACTAGTCAGCGATACCAAGATACCTAGAATAACAGCTGAAAACCGGCCATGTATTCCTTCTCTCTTGGTGTATTGAAGCTACACGAACGAATAAGAGGCGTAGCCGTCTGTGTCCATTTCCCCTGTCAGGAAACGTACTACTCGATTTAGACAGTAGGTCAGAACATGCAGAGGAACGGCAAATGAGAATTAAAATACAGTCGACGTATGGCTTTCGCCCTTTCCCTGTCAGTGACGTTACTACCACTTAGAATTGGACTGTTAGTTCGCATGACCGGCAGAGGAAGAGGTACAGCAGGAAGTGCTATTTGACGTTGCTGCGTCGAGATGAGGCGTCACGTTATGCGCATTAATTTCCGAGTCTACACCGAACTACAAACTAAATGTGACTTGCAGTCCATACTGCCCCAGGAAGTCTAGCACACGTATTTGAAGAGCAGTGACGTACCAAAAGACAGCAAGAATGAAGGAATACAACTAGTCAGTCAAAAGAAAAAAACAAGACTGCACTCGTCTTATATTTCCCCCACATTACCACCATTGCGTGTCCAAGAATTCATTCGTTTTTTCTTATTTCTTTTCCCCGAGTTCTCTACCGTACTATAACTTATTTGAATTATTTGTACAGGACGCAGACTAGGAATCGAAAACATAATTTTCTACTGTTGAATCATTAGCTTCTTGATATTCCAGTCGCTATGGTGCGATCCGATTCCCCTGTCAGTAAACCGTACTATTAGACCAACTACCACTATAGTCCGAAAGCTGGCAGAAGAAACGTTCCAAGTAGCAAACTAGGTACACGGTTTATATTTACCCGACTTTGGCACTACACTAACGATGGAAAACAGGTAAGGCACTGCCCTCATACCCAGTCTGGATTACTCAACTCACAGCTGTAGATGTTTGGTATTCCCGGTTAATCCGGACCCTTTACAACTAGGCAAGGAATCTCGCCAGTGATAACAATACCAATTAATTTACCATTAAAACGGAACAAGATCAACTTAGTTGTGGTCGGACTTTAGGCGATGATATTTTGATTGCAGAAAGGAGGATAGTAATAGTCAGCGATGCCAAGCGCATACCAACAGCTGGAAACCGCACGTATTCCCCTTCTCTCCTTGTGTATTGGTAAGCTACACGAAACGAATAAGAGCCGTAGCCGTCTGTGTCCATTCCCCTTAATCAGGAACGTTACTACTCGATTTAGGACAGTAGTCAGACATGGCAGAGGAACGGCAAATGAGAAAAAAATACAGTCGACGTATGCTTCGCCCTTCCCCTGTCAGTGACGTACTAAACACTTATAGAATTGACTGTAGTCGCATGACGGCGAGGAAGAGGTACAGCAGGAAGTTGCTATTGACGTTGGCCTGCGTTCGAGATGAGGCGCGTCACGTTATTGCGCATTAATTCCGAGGTTACCACCTACTACAAACTAAATTGTGACTTGCAGTCCAGAACTGACCCAGGAAAAAGTCTAGCACACGTTATTTGAAGAGCAGTGACGTTTTCCTAAAGGACAGCAAGAGTGGAGGAATACAAACTAGTTCAGTCAAAGATAAAAAACAAGACTTTGCACTCGTTATATTCCCCCACTATTAACCACCATGTACGCTATCCAAGAATTCATTCGTTTTTCTTATTTTCTTTTCCCGAGTCTCTACCGTACTATAACTTATTTGAATTATTGTACAGACGAGACCTAGGAATCGAAAACATAATTTTCTAATATTGAATCATTAAGCTTCTTGATATCCATTCGCTAGGTGCCGATCCGGATTCCCCTGTCAGTTAACGTACTTATAGACAACTACACTATTAGTTCCGGGAAGCTGCGCAGAAGAACGTCCAAGCTAAGCAAACGTAGGTACCACGGGGTTATATTTCCGATTTTGCACTACACTAACGATGAAAACAGGAGTAAAAAAAGCAAAAGTCGGTCGGTGGTGGGTTGGCGCAAATATCATAGCCCGGAAACCCAAAAAAAAAGGCCGGGGTAATAGACCGAGTCCGGGAGGGTTAAACAAACACTGATTACCGTCGGCCGAAAGAGATGTTTGATTAGCTGCGAGATCAACCAGGATTCTAGATTTGACCCATATGCCCTTTGCGCGAAACCATACTTATACTATTCGCCGTTTGATCTAATCCGGGACCCTACAACTAGCAAGGAATTCTCGCCGCCACCCCAAGAGGCCGGAGAGTCTTGTGATTATAACATTTACCAAATTAATAATTATCACTCAAAAATATTAGAACGGTAAACACACAAATAGATTTACTCCTAACAATGCTTTAAGATTTGGTGTCGGTCATTTAGGGTGCTCGTGATGTGATATAAACAATTTTTGAATAGTTTGCAGAAAGGGGTAACTTATTAAAAAAAGATGTAGTTCTGATATGTGCAGAAAGATCCATATGGCTATATGCTATGTTGCATTCGTCAGGCTTAGATGCCTAGCGGACTAGGGTTGTGTATGGTGGCGTTGTTACCAGGAAAGGCTGTAATATGTAAGATACCAAACAGCTGAAACCGGCACCGTATTTTGGCCTCCTTGTCCTCTTCTTCTTGGGTTAGCTATTAGGAGAAGCTTACAGGCGGAGCTTAGAACGAAGTGGTAATTATTGTTATGTTAGAGCGCTAGTTTAGCCGTCTGTGTCCATCCTTAACAGAACCTGTGGGCAGGGACACTGTTGAAATTATTACTCGCCGATTTAGACCTTAGTGTTCAGTAAGCATGAGATTTCACGGAGTCTCACAGGAGAGGACCCTTAAGGCAAATGAGGAAATAAAAAAATTACAGTCGACCGTATTGCTTCGCTCCTTTCCCCTGTCATGATCCTGTTGTCTATGTGCCCGCTGACTACACTTATAATTTGACTGTTAGTCGCTGATGACCGAGCAGTGGCAGAGGATCAGGATGTGTTATATCGGCCAGGAGGCCGTGATAATATAACTAGTGCTTATGACGTTTGCGCGTTCGAGATGAGCAGTCACGTTTATGGGTCGTCAGTTAATGTTTTCCTTGGTTGCTACCGGGACGCATGTATTCTGCTACACCGTATCTATATGACTCAATGACTATAATTGTGACTTACTCAGGTCCGGGGTTATACAACCTACTATGTTCCGTTGTGATATTTTTTGAACCCCAAGGAAGTCTAGCACACGTATTTGAAAGAGCGAGCTTAGGCCGAACTAGCCGTTTCATTGTCTCTGACTGCCGAAACCGTCTCGACAAGGCGAAATGCCAGCGTGAATACGGATAAACTAGTCAGGTGTGGAGTCAATAATG
>JACMZG010000008.1:91512890-91669928 GCA_018340805.1 Microvelia longipes | reverse complement strand
AGGCACTAGGTAACGGAGCGTATATTAACTGTATTCTGCTTAAAGATAAGACTGTCTTGAAAAGATTGATACCAATAACATTACATAGCCCTTTTAGATAAGGCACTTATGACCTCTTAAAGTAGTCGAAAATCTGCGAAAAACGTAATTTTAGGGTGTTTTTACACGTTTTACGCTTTTGCTCCTAACTAGGTAACGGAGAGAACAATGACTATGCTCCGCTTAAACCCTACATTCAACTGAAAAAGTTTAATACCAATTACATCAAATAGTCCTTTTAGATAAGGTACTTTTTTGCCCTCAGAATACCCCGAAAATACGCTAAAATGAAGCAAAATCTAAGAAAATTATGGTGTCTTGGCACGTATTACTCCACTGCTCACAAACTAGGTAACGGAGCGGATATTGACAAGCCTCGGGTTAAACAGTAGATTTCACTGAACAATTTTACCAATTACATCAAATAGTCCTTATAGATAAGGCACTTTATGCTCTCTGAAAATCACGAAGATAAAAAAAAAATTTCTCAAATTTTAACTCTATATCTCTAAACTAAGTAACGGAGCAACCATTAACTATGCTCCGCTTAAACAATAGACTTTACTGAAAAATTTAATACCAATTACATCAAAACGTCTTTTTAGATAAGGCACTTATGGCCTTCTGAAAAACCCGAGACTAAGCAATAATGAAAGCAAAATCTAAGAAAATTGTGGGTGTCTTGGCACGTATTACACCACTGCTCCCAAACTAGGTAACGGAGAGGATATTGACTATGCTTGACTTAAACAATAGACTTTACTTAACAATTTGGTACCAATTACATCAAATAGTCCTTTTAGATAAGACACTTTATGGCTCTCTGAAAAACCCAAGAATAAGCGAATATGAAGCAAAATCTAAGAAAACCATGTAAACCATCTAAAACTTAATACGTGTGTAACCCCCCCCCCTTTGCTTGACCTTCCCCCCTCTTCCCTATTATAAAATATACAATTTTCACAAAAAATGAATACAATAAAGAAAGGCAAGATAGGTTATAACTTTGAATAGAGTTATTAATACATTAGTAATTGACACAAACTTGTTTACCATAATACTTTCAGGTAAAATAACCCTAGTGTCCACTTAAGGATTAAAGATGAGTCAAGGAAAATACCATGCAAGATGGAAGTGATCTAAGCAGGGGTACTATGAATGAATCATTTTAATCCCTTTGACTTAATTAAAAAAGTTCCAGTCTGAGATCAGACAACAAACTGTTACCATCAAATATTTTAATTTCTTTTTTAAATCAAGTGTTTGGTTTAAGTTGTTTGTTTAAGTTATAAAATGACAAGTGAGAGTTCTTCGTTCTAACCATTTTTGTTGTCTTCAGAAAAATTCTTCTAGAACGACCGAGTTTGCTATCAGTAGTTGTTTTGCTTTACAGACAGGCTGGATGATTTATTTGATATTGCCATAGTGACGCCGAAATCAAAAATAAAAATCCAGAGGACATAGATTTTTTGCGGATGCAAAGAATGATGGGCGACCTGGTGTTATGCTGGAGTTGACATTAATTTACACAGGGCAGAAAGAGAACTGCAGAGCGGAAGGAGAAAGAGTCCGTTGAAAACTCGATGCTTGGAGGATTATTGATCGATCTAGTTTGTTTGCGGAATTGCTACCAAGCCCAGAAGCAGTTGTAGCACAGAAGACAATGAGGGAGTTTCAGATGAGCTTGTCTCTGATGCAGTTTTTCCTATCGGTGTACCAAATAGAAACGTTTTTTTTTTTAAATATTATTTTCCTGTTCGTTGGACCTCAAAAAGAGGGTTGAGCAGATAAAAAGTTTAAAAATGGCAAAATAGAGCGAAAAAATAGCATTTTGAGGGCACTTTTTTTCGTTTTTGCCACATTGTTCAGCAACTAGGTAACGGAGCGTATATTAACTGTATTCTGCTTAAAGATAAGACTGTCCTGAAAAGATTGATACCAATAACATTACATAGCCCTTTTAGATAAGGCACTTATGACCTCTTAAAGTAGTCGAAAATCTGCGAAAAACGTAATTTTTAGGGTGTTTTTACACGTTTTACGCTTTTGCTCCTAAACTAGGTAACGGAGAGAACAATGACTATGCTCCGCTTAAACCCTACATTCTACTGAAAAGTTTAATACAATTACATCAAATAGTTTTTAGATAAGGTACTTTTTGCCCTCAGAATACCCGAAAATACGCTTAAAATGAAGCAAAATCTAAAGAAAATTATGGTGTCTTGGCACGTATTACTCCACTGCTCACAAACTAGGTAACGGAGCGGATATTGACAAGCCTCGGGTTAAACAGTAGATTTCACTGAACAATTTGGTACCAATTACATCAAATAGTCCTTATAGATAAGGCACTTTATGGCTCTCTGAAAATCACGAAGATAAAAAAAAAATTTCTCAACATTTTACTCTATATCTCCTACTAGTAACGGGCAACCATAACTATGCTCCGCTTAAAACAATAGACTTTACTGAAAAAAATTTAATACCAATTACATCAAAACGTCTTTTTAGATAAGGCACTTATGGCCTTCTGAAAAACCCGAGACTAAGCAATAATGAAGCAAAATCTAAGAAAATCGTGGTGTCTTGGCACGTATTACACCACTGCTCCCAAACTAGGTAACGGAGCGGATATTGACTATGCTTGGCTTAAACAATAGACTTTACTAAACAATTTGGTATCAATTACATCAAATAGTCCTTTTAGATAAGGCACTTTATGGCTCTCTGAAAATCACAAAGATAAACAATTTTTTTTTTCTTTGAAGTTTCTCGATATTTTACTTCATATCTCCTAAACTAAGTAACGGAGCGAACATTAATTATGCTCCGCTTAAACATTAGACTTTACTGAAAAATTAATACCAATTACATCAAATAGTCCTTTTTGATAAGGCACTTATGGCCTTTTGAAAAACCCGAGAATAAGCAAAATCTAAGAAAAATCATGGTGTCTTGGCACGTATTACTCTACTGCTCCCAAACTAGGTAACGGAGAGGATATTGACTATGCTTGCTTGGCTTAAACAATAGACTTCACTGAACAATTTGGTACCAATTTCATCAAATAGTCCTTTTAGATAAGGCACTTATAGGCCTCAGAAAATACCGGAATATTTACGAAAATTGCGTTTTTTCTTGTGGTTTTAAAACTTTTATTCTATAGTCCCAAACTAGGTAACGGAGCGAAATTATGCTTTGCTTAACTAGACTCCAATGAACAATTCAGTACTAATAACAATTAATAGTCCTTTTACATAAGGCACATATTGCTCTAAGAATATCCCGAAAATTTTGTGAAATACAAGCAGCTGAAACATGGATTCGTGCAATACACAACTGTTTTTCATACGTAGTCTAACTAACAAAACTGCAGGCGCATAAATATTGAATCCAATGAATTTGTAAGCTGTTTTTTTTTTTATATTTTTATAACATAGTGTATTCAATACAACCCAACTCTGCGTGATATGTGTAACTATAATTAAAATTTTACAGTCTACGATGAAACCAGACTTGCCAACTTTTTGTTACAATCTAGTATTGACATATGAATCTTATTTATAATAAATTATAAAATAATTGTTAGAACTAAACTCTTAGTATACTACTTAAAACTGTTACTATACTTAACCCTTTATTAAATTTTAATACTTAATTGCGGAAATTATTTAATTAAATAATTAATGGGTCTTAAATAATTATTTACAGTATGAGGATAGTTATAATTATATAGCTTCTAAAACTACAAAAACCAACCTTTTAAACATTTATTCATTTGGAATATTAAATTAATTATGTAAAAATTAATTTACCGTGTTGTTGGTTAGTATAAACTAAAAGAAGTTAGTATGCAACTCTACTAGGTTTTTATAAGCCATATAAGTAATAATTCATTTTAAGCTTAATTAAAATGATTCTTTTATCCTGAATTATTTTATTAATTACTAGTTTCTAAATTAGGTAACGGAGAAAACAATAACTAAGCTTCATTTACACACAAGACTGTATAGAAAAAATTACTACCAAATAAAATTTGTAGTCCTTTTAGATAAGGTACTGTTAGCGATCAGATAATCATAAGTAATTACAAATATTAGAAATTTTATGATTTTTAAGCTGTTCATATATATATTACCTAACTGCTCCCAAACTAGGTAACGGAGAGAACAATAACTATGCTTCATTTACACATAGGACTGTATAGGAATAATGTATTACCAATTAAATATTTTTATTCCATTAAGATAAGGGACTGCTAGCGATCAGATAATGATAAGTAATAACAATAAATTAGACATTTTATGTTTTATTAGCGTTTATATATATATATATTACCTAACAGCTTCTAAATTAGTAACGGAGAGAACAATAACTATGCTTCATTACACATAGGACTGTATAGAATAATGTATTACTAATTAAATATTTTAGTCCTTTAAGATAAGGGACTGATTGCGATCAGATAATGATGATGTGGCGATGAGATACCGTAAGAGAAGAAGTAGGAGGAATATGTGTCTGGCAACTACTTCTACCTCACTACTTTTATAAATTGCTGCTAATGCAGGTGGTGTTAGCACGACTCTCAACAACGCCAGTGCTACCCCTCATTCGGTTTTACAAAAGGAGAGTGTGGAACCAATGTTTGTACTGGTGATCCTCTATCTGACCTATAGAGGACTCAGAAACAAATCTGAATTTCCATATGGGCTCAGTGCCTTTTCAAATTACATGTGGGATAATCAAAGTCATGATGACTATACCAGATTTCAAGAGGATATACAGAAGAAGGCCTGATCTAAGAGTAGGCATAGAAAAAATTACGTTGTAATGCTACTTCGTAATAAAGATACAATTGTCCAATGGAATATGCCAGGTCTCTGGAGTGACGCGGTTTAGTCTTGACTACATCTGTATAGAACAGAGCCATTTGAACCCATCGTTGCTGCATTGTCAAAACACTAGGTTCTACATACAGAGAGCTGACGTTGCTGGTTGGAAACTCACCAAAAGCAATTCAGAGTTCTAACTATAAAACACTGTTCTGAGGCAGTAGCCATGATTTCCTCGCCAATCCACTCACCGGATTTCCGAAATTCATGTAGGTGCGTACCAGTGTACACAAAATTCTGACTAAATTTGTGCAGCCTACCCCCCCCTCCATCTAAGATTGGTCAAGACCTGAATTATATTCAAGACTTTCTTGCACCGTTCCATGAGATCCGATATATAATGCTCCCATCTAAGCTTGGTGTTAGAAAGCGAGATTATGCCAAGGTCTTCCGAATACTGGGACGTCTTAACGCCAGCAAGATCATTCGCAAATATCGACGACAAAGTCGCATTGAGAACGAATCGTTCGCTACCTCTTCTGCGCTGGTGTTTTCCTGGTCGTCGACCTCTAGTATCGGATTCGATGACGGGCTTGTCGACGACAGCTTTGAACTTATTCCAAATTTCTTTCGCAGTAGTATCTTTAGTTAACAACGAGACATAGTCCATCTAAAATTTCTTCTTGATTTTCTTGATGGTTTTACGCTTGATTATACTTCTTCTCTTAAATTCTATAAAGTGTCACATTGAAATCTCCTATTAAAATGACAATGAGAGGAACTATCGGGGGTTAGAGGCTGCAGAAGGTACAGTGCTTAGAAGCAGTAGGTAGAGTGTGAAAGTAGAGTTTAAAAAGGTAGAGTGAACATAAACAGTGCTTAGACTGATACCGCCACTATCTGTAGTTCCGTTGTTAGTTGGACCTTTGCAGTCAGAATATTAACTTAAAAAAATGGCCACGCCAAGCCCACGTTCAGCTATTACTGTATATTTTCTAAAACATGATGCAACCTGTGACATGAAAACTTAAAACGCTAAAGTCCATATGTATGCTGATGACACTCAGATATATATTACCTATCCTGCGAATCTATATGACAAAGCTGTTCAAGAATTGAATGATGACCTCGAAAGTTTATTGGAATGGTCATCTAGCCATGGGCTTAAGTTAAATCCTTCAAAATCTGAAATTTTACAGATATCTTCACGCCAACTCAAACCTTATCTTAGTGATCCTGAAGTGATAATATCAGGAAATAAAGTCAGTTTAGTTAAAGAGGCTAAAAACCTGGGGGTAGTGATAGATGAAAACTTATCCTTTGAAAAACATATTGCTAAACTCTGCTGTCGAGCCTAGGCTTCACTAAAAAATATAAATTCACTACGTCAGATCCAAAGATTATGTAGTATACCACATAATGATATGTGGTATACTACATAATCTTTGGTCAGATCCTACCACCTGAAGAAAAATGGAAACTAGCAGAATCAATGGTTCTATCCATTTTTAATTATTGCGACACTGTATATGGCCCTCACTTAACAAATGAATTACGGTATAAAATTCAAAAAATTCAAAACGCTGCTATGAGGTTTGCATTTGGATACAAGAGAAGAGATCACATCACTCCTTAACTTAATGAAAAGGAAAGTCTCTCAATGGCCAATAGACGACTATTGCACACTGCATGTTTAATACATAAAATACTTCTCACACAAGAACCTAGTTATTTATTTGATTTAATAAAAAAACGATGTCACCAGCACAACATCCAGCTTCGAGGAATTCAAGACAAATATAATATCTCTCAGCATCGCACCACTAAGTTTGAATCTTCATTCTCTTACATAGCTCCAAAAATCCTTAATCTTATTCCTTCTGAATTGTTTAAATTGTCAGTTAAAACTTTCCATAAGAAGGCTAAAATACTTATTTTAAAACATCAAAAAGATGTCAATGAGCTTTTCAGAATATAACATCTTCCTTTTTACCTTACTATCACTATATTGTGCTATATCTTGTTATTAAAAATATTTTAACTAACTTAAATTCAACTTATAAGTTGCTTTAGTATTAAGTACTACTTAAAATTTTGCATTAGTGCGATTGTAGATTTTTTTTCCTTTTACTAGGAGCATCAGTATTATTGTTTTATTACAGACAGAGGATTAGGAAATTTAAACTATTTAAATTATAATACTACTATTTAAATTTAAACTATTATTAATGTGTAATCATAACTTTATGAGACTGATTTTAACTAAAATTATTTTTTATTTCTTTTTTTTATCTTAATTTTTTATTTTCCTAAATGTTTTTTTGTTGAAATAATTATTTTTTATCTTATTGTTGTATGTACCCATGGTATGTTTGTAGTTGCTTATTGTTAAATTATTTTCCTTTTTAAAAAAATGTTTTAATAGGTAGGTCATGAGTATCTTCAAATCTTTTTATTACTGGTCATTGTTGACATTTTTAAGTTTATATTTTTGTTGAATATTGATATTTTATTTTCAGAGTTTTAACAACAGTTTTTTTAAACCTTCTAATTTTTTTAAAACAAAGTATAATATTGGAAGCGTAATAATATCAATTTATTTATTTTTGTTGATTTAATTTTTTTTTTTAAATTTCATATTGTATAAAAATTGAGAGTGAGTTGTGTATGTTAATTTGTTTTGTAATAAACTTAGTTTGTAGCGACTCTGTTGACTATTGTCAACAACTAAATTCCTTTTAATAAAACAAAATAAAGAATACAACATACTTGATTTTTTAAATGGGACTTCTTATTAAGCAATTAAGATATGATTTAACTCTCTCTTTTTCTGTTATTAGATAAAATATTCAAAAAATTATGCTAATTTTTATATATCAAAGGATGGACGGAAGAACTAATGTCATCATTAGAGTCCATCCCTTTTACAAAAAAGTATATTTTTGTAAGTTTGTATTAAGTTAATTTTTTTTGTAAATAAAAGTTTATTTATTTATTTATTTATTAAAAGCCGGCGCTGTGTTATCTTGGTCTCCAGAATCGCCAGAGCAATCAGTGTTCACTCCAGTAGAAATCGCCATTGCTCCGAGCAGTAACTCCAGAGACCTTGCATATTCCACTGGACAATTGTATCTTTATTACGATGTAGCATTACAACGTAATTTTTTCTATGCCTACTCTTAGATCAGGCCTTCTTCTGTATATCCTCTTGAAATCTGGTATAGTCATCATGACTTTGATTATCCCACATGTAATTTGAAAAGGCACTGAGCCCATATGGAAATCCAGATTTGTTTCTGAGATCCAAATAGAGGTAAGACTGAGTCCTCTATAGGTAAGACAGAGGATCACCAGTATAAAAATTGGTTCCACACTCTCCTTTTGTAAAACCGAATGAGGGGTAGCACTGGCGTTGTTGAGAGTCGTGCTAACACCACCTGCATTAGCAATTTATAAAAGTAGTGAGGTAGAAGTAGTTGCCAACACATATTCCTCCTACTTCTTCTCTTACGGTATCTCATCGCCACATCATCATTATCTGAATCGCTATCAGTCCTTATCTTAAAGGACTAAAATATTTAATTAGTACATTTATTCTATACAGTCTTGTGTGTAAATGAAGCTTAGTTATTGTTTTCTCCATTACCTAATTTAGAAACTAGTAATTAATAAAATAATTCAGGATAAAAGAATCATTTTAATTAAGCTTAAAATGAATTATTACTTATATGGCTTATAAAACCTAGTAGAGTTGCATACTAACTTTTTTAATTAATAACTTTTAATTAATAACTTTTTTACATAATTAATTTAATATTCCAAATGAATAAATGTTTAAAAGGTTGGTTTTTGTAGTTTTAGAAGCTATATAATTATAACTATCCTCATACTGTAAATAATTATTTAAGACCCATTAATTATTTAATTAAATAATTTCCGCAATTAAGTATTAAAATTTAATAAAGGGTTAAGTATAGTAACAGTTTTAAGTAGTATACTAAGAGTTTAGTTCTAACAATTATTTTATAATTTATTATAATTAAGATTCATATGTCAATACTAGATTGTAACAAAAAGTTGGCAGTCTGTTTCATCGTAGACTGTAAAATTTTAATTATAGTTACACATATCACGCAGAGTTGGGTTGTATTGAATACACTATGTTATAAAAATATAAAAAATAAACAGCTTACAAATTCATTGGATTCAATATTTATGCGCCTGCAGTTTGTTAGTTAGACTACGTATGAAAAACAGTTGTATTGCACGAAATCCATGTTTCAGCTGCTTGTATTTCACAAAATTTTCGGGATATTCTTAGAGCAATATGTGCCTTATGTAAAAGGACTATTAATTGTTATTAGTACTGAATTGTTCATTGGAGTCTAGTGTTTAAGCAAAGCATAATTTTCGCTCCGTTACCTAGTTTGGGAGCTATAGAATAAAAGTTTTAAAACCACAAGAAAAAACGCAATTTTCGTAAATATTCCGGTATTTTCTGAGGCCTATAAGTGCCTTATCTAAAAGGCTATTTGATGAAATTGGTACAAATTGTTCAGTGAAGTCTATTTTTAAGCCAAGCAAGCATAGTCAATATCCTCTCCGTTACCTAGTTTGGGAGCAGTAGAGTAATACGTGCCAAGACACCATGATTTTTCTTAGATTTTGCTTATTCTCGGGTTTTTCAAAAGGCCATAAGTGCCTTATCAAAAAGGACTATTTGATGTAATTGGTATTAAATTTTTCAGTAAAGTCTAATGTTTAAGCGGAGCATAATTAATGTTCGCTCCGTTACTTAGTTTAGGAGATATGAAGTAAAATATCGAGAAACTACAAAGAAAAAAAAAATTGTTTATCTTTGTGATTTTCAGAGAGCCATAAAGTGCCTTATCTAAAAGGACTATTTGATGTAATTGATACCAAATTGTTTAGTAAAGTCTATTGTTTAAGCCAAGCATAGTCAATATCCGCTCCGTTACCTAGTTTGGGAGCAGTGGTGTAATACGTGCCAAGACACCATGATTTTCTTAGATTTTGCTTCATTATTGCTTAGTCTTGGGTTTTTCAGAAGGCCATAAGTGCCTTATCTAAAAAGACGTTTTGATGTAATTGGTATTAAATTTTTCAGTAAAGTCTATTGTTTAAGCGGAGCATAGTTAATGGTTGCTCCGTTACTTAGTTTAAGGAGATATAGAGTAAAATGTTGAGAAATTTTTTTTTATCTTCGTGATTTTCAGAGAGCCATAAAGTGCCTTATCTATAAGGACTATTTGATGTAATTGGTACCAAATTGTTCAGTGAAATCTACTGTTTAACCCGAGGCTTGTCAATATCCGCTCCGTTACCTAGTTTGTGAGCAGTGGAGTAATACGTGCCAAGACACCATAATTTTCTTAGATTTTGCTTCATTTTAGCGTATTTTCGGGGTATTCTGAGGGCAAAAAAGTACCTTATCTAAAAGGACTATTTGATGTAATTGGTATTAAACTTTTCAGTAGAATGTAGGGTTTAAGCGGAGCATAGTCATTGTTCTCTCCGTTACCTAGTTTAGGAGCAAAAGCGTAAAACGTGTAAAAACACCCTAAAAATTACGTTTTTCGCAGATTTTCGACTACTTTAAGAGGTCATAAGTGCCTTATCTAAAAGGGCTATGTAATGTTATTGGTATCAATCTTTTCAAGACAGTCTTATCTTTAAGCAGAATACAGTTAATATACGCTCCGTTACCTAGTTGCTGAACAATGTGGCAAAAACGAAAAAAAGTGCCCTCAAAATGCTATTTTTTCGCTCTATTTTGCCATTTTTAAACTTTTTATCTGCTCAACCCTCTTTTTGAGGTCCAACGAAGAGGAAAATAATATTTAAAAAAAAAAACGTTTCTATTTGGTACACCGATAGGAAAAACTGCATCAGAGACAAGCTCATCTGAAACTCCCTCATTGTCTTCTGTGCTACAACTGCTTTTGGTGCTTGGTAGCAATTCCGCAAACAAACTAGATCGATCAATATCCTCCAAGCATCGAGTTTTTCAACGGACCTCTTTCTCCTTCCGCTCTGCAGTTCTCTATTCTGCCCTGTGTAAATTAATGTCAACTCCCAGCATAACACCAGGTCGCCCATCATTCTTTGCATCCGCAAAAAATCTATGTCCTCCTGGATTTTTATTTGATTTTCGGCGTCACTATGGGCAATATCAAATAAATCATCCAGCCTGTCTGTAAAAGCAAAACAACTACTGATAGCAAACTCGGTCGTTCTAGAAGAATTTTTCTGAAGACAACAAAAATGGTTAGAACGAAGAACTCTCACTTGTCATTTTATAACTTAAACAAACAACTTAAACCAAACACTTGATTTAAAAAAGAAATTAAAATATTTGATGGTAACAGTTTGTTGTCTGATCTCAGACTGGAACTTTTTTTAATTAAGTCAAAGGGATTAAAATGATTCATTCATAGTACCCCTGCTTAGATCACTTCCATCTTGCATGGTATTTTCCTTGACTCATCTTTAATCCTTAAGTGGACACTAGGGTTATTTTACCTGAAAGTATTATGGTAAACAAGTTTGTGTCAATTACTAATGTATTAATAACTCTATTCAAAGTTATAACCTATCTTGCCTTTCTTTATTGTATTCATTTTTTGTGAAAATTGTATATTTTATAATAGGGAAGAGGGGGGAAGGTCAAGCAGGGGGGGGGTACACACGTATTAAGTTTTAGATGTCGCATAAATGGCTTGTTTGAAAATAAATTTAAACCAAAAAAAAATTGAAACTGAATTGGACTATTATACTCATTACTTAGCTTTCACCTACTGCGAGATAGGATGACAGTGTTTTGTATGTTTCACATTAGGTCTGCTAATTTTGGTATAAATAACCAATTAATGACCATTAATTTTATAACCATTTAATATTAACCATTTAAATTATAGAAAACATTATACAAAAACATAATATGTCAATGAATTGATAACAAAAAAAACATATTATTGAGTTATACTTTGCAGTGTAGAGAAAAAAAATGTTTTTTAAAAATTTTTTCAGAAAAAATATATATGTCCACCATTACATGTCAGATTAAGTACAAACTAAGATGATTTCAGGTCATAATAGTAAGTTCATAGTGTCTTATTAGTGGATTAAGTACTGTTTTTACTTAGAAAATAATGTAAAAAATCACAGAAAAAAAATTGTCACGAAAATCACAATTTTGACACCTGTAAAACTTCAAAGGCCCAGCGGCACCTGTTAATCACCTCCGATCGGGCTAAAATTTTTATGGAATTTTTTTTTATATATTCGAACAAAATTAGAGGTTGGGAGCAAAGAAAAAAGAAAGTTTATTTTAAAGGGCCACCCTAGAGTACAGTCCTATTAATTTTCCATTTAGAGGGAAAATGATTCAGTCAGTACCAACAAGATCATGAATAGCTAGGATAAGGTGCTATGCATGTTTTTGATCTTTAATAATCCGTCTTTCCGTATACCATCAGGTCCACCTGCACTAGTTCGACTGATATTCTTAATTCGCTGCAACACATCCTTCGGCTCAATAGGCGTCCAAACACATTCAGGTGGAATTTCACTATTTAGGGGAGGAACATTTCAGTCTGGGTTGTCATCTACTTCCCATAAAGGTTTGTAGATGTTCCAGACCTCCTCAGGTGCGAATGGTGAACGCCTAGTGTCAACCTCCGAAAGTGAGTGCAGCTCATTTTCCTCTACCAATCTCGCTAGTTCTCTTGGGTTTTCATTTATTAGATTCTGGGTTCGAGCGTATCTTCTTGCCTTAGCCGAGTTACGTGTTTTTTTACTTTTGATCTGTTTTAGATTTTTATTCCTTCTCAGTCTTTTGGTTCGAGTAGCATTCCTCAGGATAAAAGGATGGAAGAAAAAAATGTACAATTAAGTTTAATATTAAGGTCAATAGTCACCCCTGCTCACCTCAGGTTCCTGGGCCATCACGAGCAGGGTATCTTTATAAATATATTATAAAAAAAAGCGTTCCACAATAAGATCGACTTCAGATGTGTCAATCGGAATACCTCTTCTGACGCGTTTAGCAATGGAAATGATACATCTATCAATTTCCAATGCTCTCTCATCCGAAGGAGCAATTGTTACATCTAAAATGAATCTCAATAGGGTTTCCTACCAACCTTCTATCCTAGAAGACACAAAGCTTTGACTATTGGTAGGTTCCGAATCTTTATCCTCCCTTCTCGTGTTCTCCAAAGGGGAACTCTGGCTATCAGGAGGCTCAGGATCCGGAGTTTCTCAAACAGTTTCTTCAGACTCCGTAACCACCAATTTAACCGCCAACATGAGTACAATCTCGTCTAGTACATCTGTATCAGGCAAGGATCTACGCTCTCTACACCATTTTCTAGCTCTTTCCCTTATCTGAGTAACAGTTTTAAGGGGCAAGTGAAGAGCAACCTTTGGAGCATAACCTCTGTCAGGGTAATGATTTCTCATTTCCCTATCAAAGACTTCTACCTCTCGATCGCTCCAACATCTACCCCTACCGCTGGGGGAAGAGACTTCTCGGTTTCCCTGATGGTGGGGTGCTTAACTCTAATATGGTGGCTCCTCCCAATTTGAGTGTCAAAAGACAATAAGCAGTCAGGAGCCCCACATGGATAATCCTTTCCAAACAGCACAGCTTTGCCATTGCATTTGCCGATGTGAATGGTGGCACCATAGCAACTTTCCGAGATTCTGTCGCATTTAGAGCATTTCCATTTAATTTGCAGGTCTGGGTGCACCGTGCTGAAGTGTTTAACCATTCCACCCTGCAAAAAAGCTAATCCGGGGCATACCGGGCAAGTTGACCCTTCTTCAAAAGGAATTCTAATTATAATATTATCACTATTATTCATACTTAAAACTAGCTTACAATATCTTAAGCTAATTAATTTATTTACTACTGGTTACCTCTCGCAGGTAGAAGGGGCAATGAGTGTCTCGGATTGAATGATTGCATTTTCTTTTAAGCTCTGAGCAGGGCCCACAATTTGGTTTATCACATTTTGCCTTACTGGGGCAATATTTAAACAGATGCCCTGTAAGGCAGCAATGGCCGCAAACTGACTCTTTAGCTCTGCACTCAGACACTGAGTGCCCTATTCTGAGGCACTTATTGCACCTCCTGACCCAGTGGTGTGTCCTAACCTCATGCCTACACCACTCGAGGGTAACTTGCTTATTCTGTAGGAGATACTCCTTCACCTCCTTAGGGACTTCAACTATCCCTTTAACAAAGTTACCACCCTTTATCTACATAAGGGGAACATTGAAATGGGGGATAATTTTCTCTTTCAGGTCGAGAATATTCTGGACAAACCCTTCAAGATTTTGTCCTATGAGTTCCTCTACCAAATGCTCCTTAGTAAAAGAAGCATCGACTCCTAGGATTGAAATAGCCTCACCTGGTAAAACAGAGTCTTTAAATATTAAGTTAATATTTTGGAGTGCTGAACACTCCATTACTTTTTTCTTATCAGAACAGAACAGAACAGAACAGAAATTTGTATTGTCTATAAATACAAATACATGTATAATTACAATATGTCAATCAATTAATAAATAAATAAATAAAAATAAAATACAAATTCATGCACTATATGTTGTATAAAAAGTCTGTTAATTTGTACACAGGGGTTTCAGCCAAAATTAATTTACATTTATTTACAAAAGAATAATAACTCTTAAGTTGTTTTAATTTTCCAGGCAACTTATTAAACAATATAACTCTGTTGTAGTCTAAGCTTTGTTTATAAAAGCTTGTTCTATGTTTTTCAAAACCTAAATTAAGCTGATTTCTTGTATTATATCTATGTTTTTTTCTATTTTTTTTATAATCTTCCAAATTTAATTTCGCTTTTTTTAAATTCTCTAGAATATACAAGGAACGAATAGTTAATATTTTTTCTTTTTTAAAGAGAGGCTTGCAAGAACTTCTAGGTTTCTTATTGAAAATTGTTCTTAAAATCTTTTTTTGTATGATGAAAATTTTTTCAGCTTTAATTGCATTTCCCCAAATCCCTATTCCATATAGGTTAGATTGAAATTGCCCATAGTATAAATTTTTTATTTGTTCCTTATTTAAGAACTTCTTTAAGTGCTTAATCAAATAATATATTTTATTAAGTTTTTTACTAATCTCTAAGATTTGTTTATCCCATCTTTGATGACTATCTACATATATTCCTAGTAACTTAGTACAATCAACTCTATTTACTGCATTACCATTAAAAAATAAATCATAATTTTCTTTTTTCCCGTTTTTGGTTACAAATTCTATAAATTCTGTTTTATTAAAATTAATTTTAAGTTTATTTAAGATCATCCATTCTTTAATTTTATCTAATATAGAGTTACTAGTGAGTCAATTTCATTTTATTCTTAGCTGAAAACGGTTAGAGTGATGTCTTCACAATAGAGACTTATTACCTCTGAATTATTTATAAAATGGACGAGGTCATTAATAAAACCCATAAACAACAGAGGCCCTAATATTGAGCCCTGTGGTACACCTCTATCATTCGGAGCTAGATCGGATTTGTGTATTTTCCCATTTTCTTCCTTGATTTCTACAATTGTTCTCTATTACTTAAATAAGATTTTATTAAATTGATAGCATTACCCCTAATACCTAACTTCTCTAGTTTATCTAATAAAATCTTATGATCTACGAGATCGAAAGCTTTTGACAGATCTATGAGAACAGCTATTACTTTTAACTTTTTATCCAAACCTTTGTAAACTTTAGAGCACAGGTTTTCTACTACAGTTAAAGTTTATCTTTTCTTTCTAGCCATTGCTGGCACGGAGTTAATAGATTTAATTTTTCAAAAAATTATTAATTCTTATGTATATAGCTTTTTCAAAAACTTTCGATATCACTGGTAAGCATGCTACAGGTCTATAATTACTTAAATCTAATTGATTGCCTTTCTTAAATAATGGTTTGATTTTGCTGGTTTAAGAGATCAGGAAATGTAGCTTGTTCCAACATTCATTGACTAAATACATAATGGTTTTACTAAATATCACCTAATGATTAAAATTTTATTATTTAGATAGTAAGTGTCATAACTTTTCTTATTTTTTAATTGGTTTATAATTTCCAAAATTTCTTTTTCATCAAAAGGATTAAGAAAAATTGTTTTATTAGAAGAAGGTATTTTTTTAAAATACTCACTTTGCAACTTTTCATTTACAGGAGCGATCTTAATATCAGGAAGTTCTCTAAAATATTTATTAAAAGCTTCAGCCATATATTTTTTATTTTCTATGTTTTTATTATTTACATTGACTCTTTTTATAGTAGCATTCTTTTGTGAATGGTTATAATTAGTGTTTTTTATTACATCCCAAAGTGCCTTGTTTGAGTTTTCTAAATTAGAAATCTTTTTTTCAATATTCTTTTGAGTCTGAATAAAAGCAGCTTCTTTTAAGACTTTTTTGTAAATTTTTTTGTATTGCTTGTAAAATTTATTATTTAGTTTAGGATATAATTTCTTTCGATTGTGTAGAGAGCGTAACTTATTTCCTGATATCTTTAAACCTTTTGTTAAAATTTTACTATTTTTCCTATTAATAATTTTAGTTGTTCTGACAGGCATGACAGAGTCTATTATTTTCAATAATTCATATTGAAAATTATTATATTTAATATTTACATCAGACTCAGAACCTAGAATTTCTAACCAATCTGTTTGCTTTATTAAATTATTAATATGTAATAAATTAGCTGGCGTATCATTTCTTTTTGTTACAAATATTTTAGAACCTAAAGCTTTATCTATATAATGTATGTGAGATATTTGAGCAGAGTGGTCTGAGAAACCAGTCTCTACTACTGTAGTTTCTATCTGTGAAGCAGTTAGATTGGTTACAGTATAATCAATAGCAGATGATGAATTCTCAGTCACTCTAGTTACTTCCCTACTGGTAGACTTCATTTGAACTCTTTCAAAAACACCCTCTATTTGTTCTAACCTATTATTATTTATTTTTTTCTGACCTACACTTAGATCACCTGTCAAGATAACTTTACATTTTTTCTTTTTACTGGAGACCATTTGTAATACTTCTTTTAACTTTGAGAGTGAAATATCAAAATCACCATTTTCTGATCTGTAAACTGACAACAGAATAATACTTTTATTTTTAAAATTTGTTTTAATCTCCACCGCACTACATTCAAAAGAGAAAGTTACACTTTTAATTTCAATGTCTTTTCTTCGTTTGATTCTTAGCCCAGTCAAGTTATTTCTCACCCATATGCCAGTGCCTCCGTGTATTCTATCTGACCTACAAAACCACGATACTAAATGATAGCCTCGAATCAACAATGTTGATACCTCCTCATCTCTCAGCCAGTGTTCTGTGATGCACAGCACATCCAAGTCATTTTCCTCTGCATAGGCTTATAACTGCTCTATTTTATTTCTTAAGCTCTGGACATTTTGATTCAATATCTTCAAACCTTTACAGTTTTTTACCTTATTTAATATTTTAATCTTATTGTGAATGCTATCACATAAAATAGTCTCATTATCTTGAGTTTGTTTATTGAACTCGTGTCTTAAAGGTTGTTTAAGTGTATATCTACTTGGCTGCCGCATTCTAACATATATGCGACACCTTTCCTTTTAGCGTATAGGTTAACTACTTTCACCCCTGTAAGCAGGGGCTTCAGTTTAGTCATAATTTCTAATTTGAGTAACTTAATTTTTTTTAAATACCTTTATTGAATAAATTACAAAAACTAAATTAACTCATTCCTCAAATTTTGAGGGTTTTCTTCCGACTCCTTAGCGTTTAAAGTCGGAGTGACTATGAATTCAATAACGACCGACTTGTCAAAGTCGATCGTTTTCTTTTTCAAGGCAGGGAGTGGGGGAGGCTGAGGAGGTTTGGGTTGGGGGGCGGGAAAATGATTCAGTCAGCACCAACAAGATCATGAATAGCTTGGATAAGGTGCCATGCATGTTTTTGATCTTTAATAATCGTCTTTCCGTATACCATCAGTCCACCTGCACTAGTTCGACTGATATTCTTAATTTGCTGCAACACATCCTTCGGCTCAATAGGCGTCCAAACACATTCAGGTGGAATTTCACTATTTAGGGGAGGAACATTTCAGTCTGGGTTGTCATCTACTTCCCATAAAGGTTTGTAGATGTTTCCAGACCTCCTCAGGTGCGAATGGTGAACGCCTAGTGTCAACCTCCGAAAGTGAGTGCAGCTCATTTTCCTCTACCAATCTCGCTAGTTCTCTTGGGTTTTCATTTATTAGATTCTGGGTTCGAGCGTATCTTCTTGCCTTAGCCGAGTTACGTGTTTTTTTACTTTTGATCTGTTTTAGATTTTTATTCCTTTTCAGTCTTTTTCATCCTTCGGCTCAATAGGCGTCCAAACACATTCAGGTGGAATTTCACCATTTAGGGGAGGAACATTCCAGTCTTGGTTGTCATCTACTTCCCATAAAGGTTTGTAGATGTGCCTCCTCAGGTGCGAATGGTGAACGCTTAGTGTCAACCTTCTTAGCGTTTAAAGTCGGAGTGACTTTGAATTCAATAACGACCGACTTGTCGAAGTCGATCGATTTCTTTTTCAAGGCAGGGAGTGGGGGAGGCTGAGGAGGTTTGGGTTGGGGGCGGGACGTGTGGTTTCGGATTTGGCAGCTGAGGACCCGGAGGCGTCTTAGGACTAGGGGGTCTCAGAGACTAGACGTTACAGCGAGCCATTTGGTTAACACTTCTAGTATGTATACTGTATAGGTAGGTATTTGAGTATAGCTAGTGAGAGAGGTGGGGAGTAATATTCTTGAGTCTCCAGCAACCAATAATCAAGAGGGGCTCGTCTCTATATGATATTTCATATCATAATAATATCAATATCACCGTCAATCAAACATCAAATTAGTGTTTTGAAAATACCTAACAACCTACACTTACTTTTTCCATAATATTTTGATTTTATTATTCATTTTTTTTTTTTTTTTTTTTTTTTTAATATTTCTTTATTGAATAATATAATTATATATATATCAAAACTTCTTAATATAATACATAGAAAAAAAATTGTACTTATTAGCAATAATTTCAAATAAAAGAAAACAAAAATGAATGAATGATTTCTGTATATAAAGATATATCGCATAATATTTCATGTAGATAATACTTATAGCTAGATAGTTTAAGATAGATGTATGTATGTTTATTTATTTTTGTTTTATTTCTGTATTTGAAGTTATTAATAATTATTTATTATGAAGTTATTATAATGTTAGAAAACGTACTCTTTGCTATAAGACATTAGTCTTGAGCCACAAAGAGGCGTTGTTATGTTACTCATTTGTAGAATTGTATTTATTTATATTATTCTAATTATTCATTTATTGTACTATTTTATTATTTATTTATTTACCAGTATTTTATTAATACCTATTGTATTTATTGTTTATTTATTTATAAATTATTGCTTTTATTTTTATTTTTATTTGTTATTTATTTATTTTTTATTTTATTATTGTGTATTTTTAATGTTTTAGGTTTATGTTTATGGTTATTTATTTAATATTATTTTTACTGTTTATTGCTAAGTGATTTTAAATAAATTTCGTACTGTTATAATGAAGTATTTTTTATTGTGTTTTATACGTTATTTGATTTAGTGAAATTTATGTAAGTAGGTAATTTATTGAATATTTTTATTGAGGTATATTTCCAGTGTTTCTGTCCTAATGTTGTTTTCATAGAAGGTTCTACGAGAGTTTCTTTTTTTGCTGCTCTAGTAATGCCTGTCACTCTTTCTATTAATTTTTGGTGTTTATAAAGAAAGAGAAGAGAAGTCATTTCCCACAAAATTCAATGTTTAATATATTTAATTGTCTATATAAAGGTCCAGACCTCTGTTCTCTGTCCTTATATAGCATTACTCTGATTATAGATTTTTGTAATATTTCAATGGGTCTCCTGAGAGTGGAAGGAGCAGCACCCCATCCTATTAAACCATATCTTAAAAATCATGAAACAACTAATATGATATGAGTGTTAACCAAATGGCTCGCTACAACGTCTAGTGTCTCAGAGTGGGTTTGGGCAAAGCTCCATTACCACTACCAATACCGCCTCCTTTATCACCCCCACGATTACCGGACCCACCCTGCCCTTTTCTCTCTCCAGAACCACCACCTCCTCCACCAGAACCCATTTTCTTAACTACATCAACCCATGAATTAGGGTTGGGGTTAGCGTCGTTAGGGTTGGTTGCATCAACCCCTTGGTTATTAATATCAAGAGTTTTAACTCCTGGGTAAGGCGCTGGCATACCTGCCCCCCTCCCTGAAATTGGGATGAAGGGTGAAAATTAGTTGTTACCTTTAAATTGACTTAAAATGTTGTTTTCAGTGGCAAGCTCTGTAGCTTTGCAACAAAGCTCAGTACTGCCTCGTGCTACTTCTAACGAAAGTTTAATAACACTGCTTTTAATGTCCCTAAGGTGACTCAGGACATCATTTGTGTCAGCTCTGGTGATCTTAGCTTTCACAGTATCACTATGACCTAGTTCAGATATTATTAGTTTTAATTGTTCTAACTTGCCTAGTGCAATTTCAGAATTCTCCTTACCTATATTTCAAAATTTATCTGTGATGTGATAGTAGGGGCAAAAGGAGCGTTCTGGCACCTCCTCCTCCTCCTCAACCATTTCTTTATAGTTATACCCCCCCCCCCTCTTATGCTTTGCATAGTGTAATTACAGTAACATTAAATATACTTTGCATAGTGTAAAAAAGGTACTTTAATCCTATTATCCCTTTACCTTATTTGATTTTAGTTAAAAAGAATATTATAAAAGTACAATTGGTGTGTTTATACATTTTTTACTATAATATGTGGGTCTTAAGGGTCAGGTAAGATCTCGGTATGGTGTAGAGCTTGGCTATGAGAGGTATATAGGGTCAACTTCCCCCCTCTACTAACTATGAAGGACCGCGCCTAGTACAGCCCCTTACAACTCTGGACTCTACTAGAACGTCCATACATACTAGCTATTGATACGGCGTGCGGTATACTTTCTTGTGATAGCGAATCTCGATATTCGTGGTGGTCCTGACAAGGACCGTTTGTAGCGTGGTGGTCCCGACTTAATGGGGTAGGTAGCCTTCTGATTCCATACCAGGCCTCGACGGAGAGTACGGGAAGAGCTGCTGGCTTGTGTTGTCGTCTACCAAGGGATCTTGCTCGGTGTAATCCCACACAACGGCAGTGTTGCAGGGATTGAACTTCGTGAGCCTCGGGTCTCTGAGGTTACTGCTGAGGAAGTTCTCCAGAGTGTAGGTGACGGGTGGTGGAGGGTCTAGTAATGACGGTAGCTGGTAGTCTGCTTCTGCCAGTCGTGCCCATCGTTCTTGGCGCCTTCTGGAGCGATGTTTCCTGCCGCCTCGTAGACGGTGCTGGGTGGTCCTGACAAGGACCGTTGGTACCAAATCCTGTCGCAAGTTCGTGTTAACGACAGCGAGGACTTGGCTGCGACCTGCACGTCTGAGAAGACAGCGGAAGCCAACCAACAAGCCCAACGCAAGAATTCCCAGGAGGGACAGCGTTAGGGCTACCAAGCACCGTTATGACGAGCCAGACGCAAGAATTCCCCTTGGGGACAGCGTCTGACTTTGAAGGGATGAGCCACCGCAAAAATTCCCGAGAGGGACAGCGTATAGGCCGTGGTGAGTAGAGGGAGGTGAGAAGGGTGAGTAGAGAACACACATCCAGTCAGTTCAACTCCACCGTTGGCACTCCATGTCAGTCATCAGCAGCAGATGTCTACAAGAAGCTTGCGAAGGCTCTTCGTTGGTGATTCTCGGCAATCTCTGGATCGCTTCGAGGTTTCTTGCTGGATCGTTTCAGGTTGATCGATCTTCGTATTGATTTGCTCTTCTGTTGGATCCTGATTTTCTGATCTCGTTTTGCTGATCCAGACGCTCGATTTCGAGCGTCTTATATCCTATTGGGATATTTTGGAGGCCTATGATTGGCCGATTCGAAAGATATGAATTAAAAATGTCCGCTCCAATTGGGGGACAGAAAGAGAAGTAGACATCTTACTATTGGTAACTGTACATGGAGCATAGTCTATAAATATCAAGAAAATTGGTTTTCTGGCAACAGCAAGGCTGCCGGTATCAATCCACCCTACTTTAGACACGAAAACCCGCTTTTCTTATATTTATCGACTTAAGTGGTGGAATAATTTATTACAAATAAAATTAAAGTAATTAACAAAAATTTAACTTAAACTAAGTAACTTAAACTAAAGACAACAAGTAAAACTAACTTAAACTAACAACAAGTATCACTAGACACAGTGTACGAACGAATTCTGATGACGCTAAGGCATAGCGCTTTTCACATCAGTTAATGACTAAAAGAAAAAAACAACAATTTACAATTTTCTTAAGACTAGGCACAGTCTTTATCAAAATTACTATTTACAAATTAACTTAATGAGTATTTACAATAAAATGACTAGATAGGTAAGTGAATTGAACTAAGGTAAAAAAATTACTAATAAAAGATATTTACAAGTGTAGAATTCGAAGGAGGTTATGCGGAGTCCTCTTCTTCGATTTCAAAAGGATCGATGTCCGGAGGTGGAGTGTGTGCAGGGCGAAGTCTGTCAGCGTGTTGAGTGTATTCCTCTTGACCATCACTGATGACGTAGGTGCCTGCACCACTTCGACGCACTATGGTGAAAGGTCCGTTCCATCTGGGTCGGAATGCTCCTAAAACACCGGCGTTAGCGTTAGAGGTGGGATTAGTCTTAACGAAGACTAGTTGCCCTGGTGTGTAGAGAGGTTCTTTAGGCTCGGAGAAACGGGCCTGATTGTACTTTTGTTGCGAAGCGCTGGCTTGGTTGAGTCGAACCTGCCTAGCTTCGGTGGTATTTTCCTCGAAAGGATGTTGAGGAAGATCCCAGTCTCCAGGTCTAGGGAGATTTCCCCGTAAAGGATCTCGCTTGGAGTTTTCTGGGTGGCTTCGTTTCGTCGTGTGCGTAGCGTGAAGAGTACCTGGGGGATGTGCAGATCCCAGCTGCGGTGATCTTCGTTGAGTAGGTGGAGTCGGAGACCGACCTTAAGGTCTTGATTCTTCCGCTCTACCGGGTTTCCTCTTGGATGGAAAGGTGGGGTTAGGTGATGTTCGATGTGGTTCTTCTCACAGAATGTTGCCCATTGACGACTCAGGAACTGGGGTCCGTTGTCCGTTAACAACACTCTCGGGTAGCCGAAGCGTGGGAAGATCTCACGTTCGAGAGTTGAGACGAGAAGTTTCGTGTCGGTTGAGCTTAGTGGAAACGCCTCCATCCATTTTGAAAAGACGTCCACTACCGTGAAGATAAACCTCTTCTTTCTTGGTGTCTCTGGGTAGGGTCCCATGAGGTCGATTGACATCGTATCCCATGGTCTCTCTGCCTGTCTGGGTTGTTGTGTCTCTTTAGATCGAGGTATGTGTTTCTTATGTTGAACGCAGGTTACACACTGTTTCACATAGCGGGTGACGTCCTTCCGCATGGTGTCCCAGAAGTATCGGCGTCGGATGGCTCGGAGAGTCTCATCCCTACCGGGGTGGCCTGCGTGAGTTGAGTCGTGGTATTCCCGTAGGACGTAGGGGACCATCTCGTCTGGTACTAACGGTTTAACACCTTCTCCGTCGACCTCGTAGATGTGCCCGTCTCTGACGGTGAAGTTATTGTAGTACAGAGTGTCTTCGTGTGAGCGTCTGTTGGCAGGAATGCGATGCACTCTTTCCCACTGGTGGATCATACGTTGCATATGGTCTGAGTCTTCTTGAGCTTGGAGAATTCGTGTAGGTAGTGAAGTGATCTCCAGAACTGCTGCGGAGGTTTCGACTTCTTCTGTTTTCTGGACGGAGCTTGGGGATTCTTTATCGTTGTCTTCCTCCAGGTCGCACTCCTCCATGCAAGGGTGTCTGGAGAGAGCATCAGGAAGTGGTTCTCGATTCCCTTAACATGCTGTAGAGTAAAGTTTGTACTCCTGGAGTTGGAGAGACCATCTGAGAAGTTTGGCGTTCTTGTCTTTGAGAGACTGAAGCCAGGTCATCGCCTTGTTGTCGGTACGGAGGATGAAGTGCTTATTCTCCAAGTACGGCCGGTAGCGCTTGATAGCCCATACGATAGCGAGGCATTCCAGCTCGTTGGAGTGGTAGCGTTTCTCGTGTGGTCGCAGACGTGCGCTCGCATAAGATATGACGCGTTTCTCTCCGGTCGGCGTTTCTTGGTAGAGAGCTGCTCCAAGCCCCACACCGCTGGCATCGGTCTGTAAGACGAAGGGAAGCTCTGGTTCAGGACGTTTTAAATCCAAAGGTTGGCTAAGGATGTGTTTGAGTTGGTCGAAAGAAGCTTGAGCCGTGGCGTTCCAACACCATCTTTTCTTGGTAGATAGTAGGTCGGTGAGCGGTGCGGCGATGATGGCGAACTGAGGTACGTACTCTCGTAACCAGTTGCAGATTCCGAGGAAGGATCGGACTTCTTTACGACTCGTAGGAATGCTTGCCGATTTTAAAGCTTCAACGTGGCGTGATTGTGGTGAGTTACCGTTGCTGGTGACTTGGTGACCCAGGTAGTGTAGTTCCGTCTTGATGAAGGAACATTTTCCCAAAGAACAGGTAAGTCCGTGGCGTTGGAGTCGTTCCAAGACGAGACTTAGGTGATGAAGATGTTCTTCGAGAGAGTTAGAGTAGACGATGATGTCGTCCAGGTAGGCTATAGCAAACTTGCGCAGGTACCCTACTAGGACTTCTTGAGTCATCATCTTCTGGAATGACGCAGGTGCGTTCTTCAATCCGAAGGGCATGACCTTGAATTGAAAGAGGCCTCCGTCTGGTACTGCGAAGGCGGTGTATCTCTTCGACTTCTTATCCATGGGCACTTGCCAGTAGCCAGATTTGAGGTCGAGTGTAGAGAAGTATTTGGCTTCGCCCAGGTCTTTCAGTGTATCCGACACGTGGGGAAGTGGTGATGCGATGTCAGTGGTGACGGCGTTAAGCCTTCTGTAGTCGACACAGAACCTCGGAGTTCCGTCCTTCTTCCTTACAATAACAATGGGAGAGAGAAGGGTGAGTCTGAGGGTTCGATGATGTCTTGTTCCAGCATCTCAGTAATACTCTGTTGAATTACTTGCTTCTTTTCATCGGAGTATTTGTACTGAGGACACCGGATTGGTTTATCTGACGTGAGGTGAATTTCGTGCGTGGTACACGTGGTTCTGCCAAGAGGTGCTTCAGACGAGAAGAGTGCGGCGTGCTGCCGAAGGAGTCGCTGAAGGGGTTCTTTGGCGCTGATAGGTGTGTGCTGTGGCTTCCATAATTTCCTCAGTAGACAATTTGGATACCGTGGGTGGTTTTAGCGTCCAGTAAACGACCCGACGGATGTGGTTCCCGAAGTGCAGACAAGATCGCTCAAAATCCATGACTGCTTTATTGGTGATAAGCCAAGGTTGACCCAGGATGCATCCTTCCACAAGATCATTGACGACTGCGAACCGGTGGGTGTGTGTCTCATCTCCTATTTGAAACGTGATGTTTGCTTCCCCAATGATGAGCATATTCTTCCTGGGTTCCGCCAGCATAACATCCTTTAGTCTGGTAGGTTGAATGAGAGTGTCTTTCGGCAGGTTGCGTCTTGGGATGAAATTGTGCGAAGCTGCTGAGTCGACGGCTGAGTGGATAGTTTTATCGGTGAAAGTCAAACGGATCCGTGCAGGTGTGGCTGCGTGGTTGAGGCAGGTCGATTCCATTTTCTCTCGGCGGTCTTCACCTCGACCTTGGTGTCGACCGCGTTCTCGTTTTCCTGCCGCATGTTCTTCAGGACTGGACAGTCTCGGTGAAAGTGCCGCATTGGGCAGTAGCGACATGGAGGCAACGAGAACTCGTTAGTGCGTGGAGGTGGTTTATTTGCCTTCGGAGGTGCAGATGGATTGGGTTTGGTGCTATCTCGCGCTGGAGCAGTCGGTGGATATGTTCGCCTTTCCGTTTCCTTAGGTTTCAACAGTCTCTCGAACCGGGCTGCTTCTACTAGGAGATTAGTGTATGTTGTCTGTAGATTTGACAAGAGATGTACTTGGAGCTTTGGCTCTGTCAGTTCTACCAACGCTTCGCATGTCTCTGCTTCGTCGAACGGTTGGTCAAACCTTTTAATCATCTTTATCTTGTGTGAGAGGAAGTCTACAACACCTTCAGACTTCTTTTGAGTCTCGGAGAAAATCTTCGCTCGGATTTTATCCAGTCGTCTCGTGCCTGAGTATTCCTTGAGTAGGAGGATTTTAAATTCTTCGAAGGAGTCTATGGTGGCGCGTCGTGGCTTCCACCACTCTAATGCTGAAGATTTTAAATGCTTGGTTGCCAATTCAAGTTGAGTCTCGGTGCATGGTTGAAAGATGGAGAAGTAGTCTTCGAGTTGTCGAATAAACGTCTCGGGCTTTTCTTCATCATCCCCATGGAAGTCTCGAAGTTCCTTGTCGTGTATTTTGACTTGCGCAAGGGCTTGAATAAGGCTTGAGGCGACGGTGCTGGCAATAGCGCTAGCCGAAGATTCTGCTTTCGCAGGGCTAGGTTGCCTACGTCTACTCTTGGACATTGTGGAGAGAAATAAAGAAGTTGAGGTGAAGCTCAGAGAGGTTGAGAAGATTTAGTGAGGTTGTTGGGCGCCACTTGGATGCTAGCCGATCCAAGAAATTGAGTGTAGAGGAGACAAGTGGAGATGCATTCGAAAGCTGATTCGTTGTGTAGAGGAGAGTAGTGAAGAGGAGAGTAGTGTAGAGAAGAGTAGTGTAGAGGAGAGTAGAAACGAGTTGATTGTAGAGTGGCGAGTTGATGTGCTTAGCTAGCTCTGGTTAGAGGAGGGCGGTTTCCTCGCCAAAGCTGATTTAGCATGTTAATCAGCCCCACGTTGGGCGCCAAATGATACGGCGTGCGGTATACTTTCTTGTGTAGCGATCTCGATATTCGTGGTGGTCCTGACAAGGACCGTTTGTAGCGTGGTGGTCCCGACTTAATGGGGTAGGTAGCCTTCTGGTTCCATACCAGGCCTCGACGGAGAGTACGGGAAGAGCTGCTGGTTTGTTTGTCGTCTACCAAGGGATCTTGCTCGGTGTAATCCCACACAACGGCAGTGTTGCAGGGATTGAACTTCGTGAGCCTCGGGTCTCTGAGGTTACTGCTGAGGAAGTTCTCCAGAGTGTAGGTGACGGGTGGTGGAGGTCTAGTAATGACGGTAGCTGGTAGTCTGCTTCTGCCAGTCGTGCCCATCGTTCTTGGCGCCTTCTGGAGCGATGTTTCCTGCCGCCTCGTAGACGGTGCTGGGTGGTCCTGACAAGGACCGTTGGTACCAAATCCTGTCGCAAGTTCGTGTTAACGACAGCGAGGACTTGGCTGCGACCTGCACGTCTGAGAAGACAGCGGAAGCCAACCAACAAGCCCAACGCAAGAATTCCCAGGAGGGACAGCGTTAGGGCTACAAGCACCGTTATGACGAGCCAGACGCAAGAATTCCCCTTGGGGACAGCGTCTGACTTTGAAGGGATGAGCCACCGCAAAAATTCCCGAGAGGGACAGCGTATAGGCCGTGGTGAGTAGAGAGAGGTGAGAAGGGTGAGTAGAGAACACACATCCAGTCAGTTCAACTCCACCGTTGGCACTCCATGTCAGTCATCAGCAGCAGATGTCTACAAGAAGCTTGCGAAGGCTCTTCGTTGGTGATTCTCGGCAATCTCTGGATCGCTTCGAGGTTTCTTGCTGGATCGTTTCAGGTTGATCGATCTTCGTATTGATTTGCTCTTCTGTTGATCTGATTTTCTGATTTTCTGATCCAGACGCTCGATTTCGAGCGTCTTATATCCTATTGGGATATTTTGGAGGCCTATGATTGGCCGATTCGAAAGATATGAATTAAAAATGTCCGCTCCAATTGGGGGACAGAAAGAGAAGTAGACATCTTACTATTGGTAACTGTACATGGAGCATAGTCTATAAATATCAAGAAAATTGGTTTTCTGGCAACAGCAAGGCTGCCGGTATCACTATACTCTGAGCGAGAGAGGGCGCAACGCCTGCAATTACTTTACGGGAAATTACGATATCGAGTTGGCAGCGACGAAGACTTCATTTCAAGCCATTAGTAGTTAAGAATTATCCCTAAACGCAGAGCGGGGAAGATAAAATACATATGGTGCGAGAGGGGGCGCAACGCCTGCAATTACTCTAAGGGAAATTACGATATCGAGTTGGCAGCGACGGAGGCTTCATCTCAAGCCATTAAAAATTAAGATTTACCCCTAAACGCTGAGCGGGGAAGTCAAAATATGTTGGCTGCGGCAGTGGCTTTATCTTAAACCAAACTTCACAAAAAATTTCGAAGTTATGTCGCAAGTGCTGTTGGTATGTGTAGTATAGTGAGAGGTAGTAAAGTGTCTGTCTGGTAGCGCCGGGCCGTCTTAACAGTTCCCTCTGAGGATCCTCACTCAGAGGGCATTAGGGCATACGACCAATGTGCGGCGCGTTGTGTCGGGGCATGCGGTAGCGGGAGCCCAACAGTACCAGAAATGGAGGCCTGCTGTCGGTTACTCGTTTATCAATGTCACGGCCGACCCCTAAGGTGGTAGAAGATTACTCTCTTCCGGGGTCGCGTTCTCTGTGGGACCTGCATGCGGCCTGGACCGTATGGGGACCCCTGGCCGGTCGGTCTGGTGTAGCGCCAGCCACTGTTGGTGTCTACATGCTCGAAGGCCTTGCGTTGGCTGCTGGGAGGGGACTGCCAGCAGTTGACCCTAACATGGAGGTGCTTCGGGTTCACCGAGCCTCACCTTACTGTCTCAGCTTAGCCGTGAGCACTCTTCAGTGTCGGGCAAACGCGACCAGGTTCCTTGGAAGGTCGAGATGAGTACTCTGCTTCAACTCCGGTCACAACCGGAGAACTGCCGAGGCACAGTCCGTCTTGAATCCCTTCGACTACTTTGCCCTTCATGTGTCGACGTGTGTCTCTCATGCGGCGACCAGTACGCAGCCTAGTCAGTGTTGCTCTCTTCGAAGGGCTCGCTACTTAGTTGCTCACACTGTTTAAAACCTGACAAAAACCTTTATAGTCTCATATGCTTGTCTCATAAGAAACTCTTAGGAGCGAAAGACTAAATCAGCCGAGGTTTTTTCTTCAAACCTGAGCTGTAGTTAAAACCTTTTGTTTAACTAATATTTTCAAGGAATTGACGGAAGGGCACCACCAAGAGTGGAGCCTTACTTTAATGGCTTTAATAGATTCCTCCCGTACCGCTACGGTCCACGCAATAGCGTGCTATGCCTGGCATCTGGTGCGTGGTAGGACGAAAGGTCGTCGGGTAACCACAAGTTCCCGGAGACGCCTATGGGGACCCATGGAGAGTTGACTCTCTTCTATATGCGTTTGTGTTCCCTAGTTTCAGGGTTTGGAGCGCCAAGAGCACTTCTTACAGTGGTGTCTGGATCTCCCCTTGGCCTTGGAAATTTGGGATATGACGACCAAGCAGTAAATATTTTCTGAGATTAGTCGACCAATCCGTCGTTGACTCGGCGGGCAATTCTGAGGAATATCAAAGATAATTCCGAAGGAAAATGGCAGCAAGAAACTTTTAATTATAATTTAATGTCATCTTAATATTATTTGGGCCATCTAGAGTCGGTGTGGAGCGTATATGAGCCATTTGGAGCCTATATTGAGCCTTTTAGAGCCAGGTGTTTGAGCCGTGTTGGAGCCTATATGAGCCATCTAGAGCCTATATGAGCCATCTAAGAGCCGCTTTGGAGCCTATATGAGCCATTTCGAGCTGCTTTGGAGCCTATATGAGCCGAGTAGAAGCCTATTAGAAACCATCTAGAGCCACCTGGAGTGCATCCATGTTTGGCCGATAGCTGGCAGTCCCCTAACAGCAACCGACGTAAGGCCTTCGAGCATGTAGACACCAAGAGTGGCTGGCGCTACACCAGACCGACCGGCCAGGGGTCCCCATACGGTTCAGGCCGCATGCAGGTCCCCCAGAGAACGCGACCCCGGAAGAGAGTAATCTTCTACCACCTTAGGGGTCGGCCGTGACATTGATAAACGAGTAACCGACAGCAGGCCTCCATTTCTGGTACTGTTGGGCTCCCGCTACCGCATGCCCCGACACAACGCGCCGCACATTGGTCGTATGCCCTCTGAGTGAGGATCCTCAGAGGGAACTGTTAAGACGGCCCGGCGCTACCAGACAGACACTTTACTACCTCTCACTATACTACACATACCGACAGCACTTGCGACATAACTTCGAAATTTTTTGTTAACTTTGGCTTAAGATAAAGCCACTGCCGCAGCCAACATATTTTGACTTCCCCGCTCAGCGTTTAGGGGTAAATCTTAATTTTTAATGGCTTGAGATGAAGCCTCCGTCGCTGCTAACTCGATATCGTAATTTCCCTTAGAGTAATTGCAGGCGTTGCGCCCCCTCTCGCACCATATGTATTTTATCTTCCCCGCTCAGCGTTTAGGGATAATTCTTAACTACTAATGGCTTGAAATGAAGCCTCCGTCGCTGCTAACTCGATATCGTAATTTCCCTTAGAGTAATTGCAGGCGTTGCGCCCCCTCTCGCATATGTATTTTATCTCCCCGCTCAGCGTTTAGGGATAATTCTTAACTACTAATGGCTTGAAATGAAGCCTTCGTCGCTGCCAACTCGATATCGTAATTTCCTGTAAAGTAATTGCAGGCGTTGCGCCCTCTCTCGCTCAGAGTATAGCTAGTATGTTTGGACGTTCTAGTAGAGTCCAGAGTTGTAAGGGGCTGTACTAGGCGCGGTCCTTCATAGTTAGTAGAGGGGGAAGTTGACCCTATATACCTCTCATAGCCAAGCTCTACACCATACCGAGATCTTACCTGACCCTTAAGACCCACATATTATAGTAAAAAATGTATAAACATACCAATTGTACATTTATAATATTCTTTTTAACTGAAATCAAATAAGGTAAAGGGATAATAGGATTAAAGTACCTTTTTACACTATGCAAGTATATTTAATGTTACTGTTACTACACTATGCAAAGCATAAGGGGGGGGGGTATAACTATAAAGAAATGGTTGAGGGGGAGGAGGAGGGGGAGGAGGAGGTGCCAGAACGCTCCTTTTGCCCCTACTTGTGATATCATCGCTATCCTTCTCATCTTCTTCCTCGTCGTTCTTGACTCGGGCTCTTTTCTCTCCTCCGCCTATGAGCCCCCTTAGCAAAGGCCTCGGGTCTTCATAAACGACACTACTCTCAGGTTTCAGCCATAGATGAGGCTGAAATCTCTCTTATTTAGCTCTAACAGCTAATGGTTGGGCACTACGTGCTCCTGACCCATTGATTCCTTCTCGACAATCCCTAGTCCTTCACTCTCTTCATCCCCATTCTCACTTCCGTGAAGGGGGATTAATTGTGCGTACTTGTCATCTGGGTCAGGCCACAGCCCTTGAGTAGCATTTTCGGAGACCTCTTCAATCGTATTTAGCTTATGAAGCAAGCTTCTAGGCTTGAGCTTCGGAGGGACTTCAGCTACCTTGATCTTTTCTTGAAGAGCCTCTCTGCTTACAGAAAGGCCTTTTTCTAAATTAATGACTTCTCCTTTCTTGATTCGATTAAAAATCTCGAATTCCTGCTCTTAAGCCGCTAGAAGTTTCTTTAGCGATATAGCAAGCTCTTTCTTAGCCACTCTAGCTTTTTCCTCCACTCTTTGTTCCAGTTAAGAGTTTGTATCAGTACGTTAGCGGTGGGGCAGAACTTAAACTCTTTGTTCCAGTCAAGAGTTTATTATTATAATTGCTTGATCTTCAACTAATATAGATTTTTATTCTACTAGAAGAGAAAATACTGTGTACTTGTGTACGCATAATTTCAATATTTTATCATTTAAAAAACAAGAATTTAAAATAATATTTAACTTTAAATTTTTTCTATATTCAAATTAGAATCTTAATATTTAACTACTTACATTTTTTTGAAGATTGAAGAACTGAATGAATTTACGCCAAAATCTCGTTGCTTATATAGTCAGCATTTCGACATTTAGCGCCTTAGATGGACTTAAAAAATTTAGAACCCAACGCTCTATTTTATCACCAACAAATAAATATGAGAAGACATATATTGAAATATTTTTGTATTTATAATATTTAATTTTTATAAGTATAAAATCACTGCTATAATAATCTTTCATCTCGATTTTTATTGTCTATACAAGTTGTGGGGACCAAGATACGTGGATTAAATAAAGGTTAAAGGAAAAAAATATTGGGCCAGCAGACCGGTCCCAGCTCATTGAGAATCTTTAAAGATTAAAATCAGGTAGTATTTTTTTATGCAGTTCTTATAAACCTCAGATACATAGACAGGTAGCGGACTCGTATACATAGTCAGATGTATACACCAAGTCGATTGTTGCAAATTCAATTACTGAGTCAGATACAACAAGTTGGCTATATACCCCCCTCACTACACACACAAAATGTTCTTTAAAACACTACCTTTGCAAATCTCATTTAAAACAACGACCTTGATCGGAACAAGTCGTACATACAACCCTCTACCCTACCTTAATACTGCACCGCTCAATGCACCTGCAATAAGAAGAGTAATTAGATGTCTATGACCTCTACCTCACTACTCTAATTGCCCAAAAAAATTCATTACACATGAATACTCACACTACTTATACAACATATAAAATTCAAAATATAATAAGAAATATATAAGAATAATATATAAGAGTAAATGTATATTACTAGAGTATTTACAATATATGAAGAAATATATAAGAAGAGATGAGATATAAGAAATATATAAGAATTATATACAAGTTAAGAACGAAGAAATACGTACGAAGGGAGAAAAATAAATAAATAAATAGAACTTTTTAAAAAAAATACAAAACTTTGTTGTTATAAATTTGACATCAATCCGATATATGCTATTTACATAATTATATATTTAAATATCACTATATATTAATTATTACTTTTAAAACACTTAACTCAATTAAAATAGCTCAAGAAGAATAAGAATTACAATAACTTACAACTATATTAATTATTACAATTAACTTACAATTGGTCCCTACAAAGTCTCCCTGTTGTAAACTTATATAATGTAAAAAACTATAAAAAATATTATTGCAACCAGAATTGTTGTTAAGCACGGAAACACGCATCCAAAGGTAATTCGCCCGACATGCAGACCACCGCGCCAGAATTATTTTGTAGTTGTAAACTTATATTAAGTAATAATACGATAAAAAATTATCGTCCCTACCAGGATTCGAAACCAGGTACCCTGAGTTTGAGTGGTCGTATTAACACCGGACCACTGCCATTCAACTCAGAGGCCCAAAAAACATTGAAAACGTCACCCTACTCGAAATTTAATTTTTAACGACCGTAATTTTGGTTTTTGATATTTATTCTGGGTTTTCGACTTTTTGGTAAGTTAGAGTGGTCGAATTAACTTCGGACCGGTTTCATTCAATTCAGCGCCCACAAATACATGGAAAACGACACCCTACTCGAAATTTATTTTTTATCGACTTAAATTTTGGTTTTCGGCAATTTACAATGGTTTTTTCGACTTTTTGGTCACTTATTCACTTATTGGTCAGCTGAGCTTAGTCTCACGTCTAACGTTTTCAGCTTCAACGATAATTTCTATTTACAACTTAAGGGTACAACTATGGGGAGTAAGTTCTCACCTTCAGTTGCTAACCTTTTCATGGACTGGCTAGAAGTAGACTTCCTTTCTAATCAACAATTTCGTCCCCTCTACTGGAAACGCTTTTTTGACGATATCTTTATGATCTGGTGGCTTAGCCCAGAATCCCTTGAAAACTTTCTATCAGATCTCAACTCAAACTACAGTGTAAAGTTTACGTTGTCCTACTCTGAAGTATCAGCAACTTTTCTAGACGTTGATATCAAAGTTACTGATGGTCTGATAAGCACTTCAGTTCATATTAAGCCGACAAACCACCAGCAGTATCTTCACTACACCTCATGTCACCCTCAACACACAAAACAGGCCCTCCCGTACTCTCTAGCTGTTCGGGGTAAGAGAATCTGTTCCGATAAAGAAAGCCTCGATAGCTTTTATAGTAACCTGTCGCAAGCCCTGGTTAACCGAGGCTATTCTAATACCCTTGTTAAAAAAACAATTAAACAAGCCTATATATCCTTCTAAAAATAACCAACTTACTAACGATAGAATCAACCTCACAACTACTTACTTTCCTGGCCTCAACCAACTCAATAGTAATCTTAAAGCAGGCAATAATTTCCTCCAGAACTTTCCACTTACGTCTAACTTATTCCCCAAGCCACCCACAGTCACATATCTGTCTCACATATATATTGACAGATCATTTGGTTTTTAACATAAATTGAGTAAATGACATTAACATCTTACAACAGTAATTATTTATGCATGAAGCTCATTCAACTTGTGCTAATGTCTCCACGCATCCTTTATCAGTCAACAAAAATCTAACATGCACGTCTTCTAGATTATAAAAATGAATAGAAGATGTTGACATTTCACTTAAATTATGCACGGCATCAATGCACAGAAGTGACTTGAGCAACTTATCTACAAAGTTACTAATATTCTATACTAGATATAAAATTATTGACCAAAAATAGTTTGGTCAATAATTTTATATTAATATTCCATACCACAAATGCTGATATACATAGTTCTTTCAGTATAAACAAATTACCTTTGTCGTTGAAAACAAATAATACAAGATATTATCTTCAAAAGAAGTAAAAATTTTACAATCACACCAGAAACAAACGAGTGCAAAATGTACACAAAAACATTAGATTTTACTACCGTATTTATTTTTAAAAAATGGAGCGAACCACACGTTTTTTTCTTCCGATAATATAGATGTCTAACTTTCGATTTCATAACATTTTAAGAGTTAAATAATATGAATTAAAAAAAAGTCAAAAAACAAAGGTTCCAAAATGCACAAAAAAAGCTAACTTTTCACTGGCGTATTTTTTTAGAAAAATTGAACAAACCACAGTTGTTTTCTTTTCTTACGATAATATAGATGTCCAAATTTCGATTTCATAACACAATTTAAATACAATAAATTATATTAAAAAACACCTCCAAAAAATGTTGTCCTACGCTAATACATGGGGAAAATCTTTTGTTTAGAAACTGGAAATACTGCACTCGGATCGGTTTGTCGTTAGTGTAATTTATGACTACACACATTACGTATTTGATGACGTACGTATTTGATTAAAAAGTCTCGGATATGAACAAAAACTATGGAATCTGGAAAAGAAATATATTTTGAAAGTTTCACAACAACGATCAGATAGAGGAGATGAGTACTGTATGTTTCTCTGGTAGAGAGTGGCCTGAGTACGTAGTAGGGAGTATAGCGCCGGTGGCGCGCTCTTACTATTGCTCCTGTGTTCTCCAGTTCAGTCTTAAAACTACTCCCTAGACGGACTTACACTTCCGACAAGTTTCGATTCTTTCGATCATTAATTTTCAACTACGATTAATGTTTTTATAAATCAACTTTTTTTCATTAAAGTTTATTTTTTAAATACAGTCCTTTTTTAATTATTTGAAGACTAGATCTAATTCTAGATCTACATTTTTGGTCCTTCGAGCCGGATATGAACCAGCGACCTAAGGATAGGGATGAGTGAATGCGTTAAAAGGATCACTTAATGCGTTAAGCCGGCCCAGCAAAAAATATTATACGTTAATTTTTTACCTTGTGTCAACTAAGCTTGATTTGTTTAAATGAAAAAGTCTTTTAGGCCCGTATTCAGAATGATCAAAAGTTTCAAAAAAATCTCTCCTAGGTTCTTCCTAGCTTTAGTGTCCATTTTAGAACATTTTTAACCGTCCCTAGGGCTAGGAAGAGATCTCTCCTAGGTTTCTCCTAGCCTTTTCCTAACTTTGCACCTTAAATTCTAGGAAAAGGCTAGGGACAACCTAGGAAGATGCAAGGTAGGTAGAGAGTTACCTTAAATCGTCCCTAGATTGTCTCTAGTCATTTTTTGTTCTATTTTAATAATTTATTTGAGCTTAAAATCCATTTTGGGTAAACAAGAGTGGTTCAGAGCGAATTAATTTAAATTTGTTAAGGGTGGCACCCTCAAAATTTTTAAGGGTTCCAAACATCTATTGACCTTAAACGGATTTTGAGTCAATAAAACATTTTTTGGTCGTCACCCCCTTAGAAATTTTGGGGGTACCACCCCCGGGAAAATTACAAAAAGAAATTACCGGAATTTAATTATATTAGTATCAAATTGTTCAGGATATGACGCAAGGTTTGCTCCAATATAATTTAAAGTTACTATAAAAAATCACATATTGGTAATATGATGACCATATATACCAGAAGATTAACAACATAATAATTGGGTATTCAAACTTCCAGTTGTCAACTTAATGGGGTTGTAACGAATTTTATCGCGATAGCTTCACACGAAGCTGAGTTAATCAAGGTGATGTATTGGTGAAATGCACCAGTGCAGGGTGAAATGCACCACCCTGTATATCTACTTCATAAGCACTGTGTTAATCGTCGCGAAAGTGTGACGTCACAAAAAACATATTGGCTCATATCAAAACAAAATGAAACAAAGGATTCTATTATTTATTTTTTGTGATCCTAAAGTGACCAATAGCATTGCTTTATTATGTAAACAAAGAAACGTTCTTCAACAAAACGTAACTTCCGTGACGTATTTATATTTGATATGGTCGATTATATATCCGAAGCAAATTTTTTACATTCCATTCCCATTTTTTACTTTTTTGTTGAGCTATAACAAATGTTTTTCCCTAAGCAATAGGCTTATGAATACTATAAAAAATACACACAGTTCACGACGTAAAGAAAATCGTGATCTCTACGTTCACAACGAATGAACTCAGAGATGTTTAATGCAGTCTTGCGATAGCTACTGATTTGATTAGAAAGATCAGCTAAGTAACAATCATAACGGGGATAGTAAGCATTGTTTACATTATGTTGGTAGAGTATACATTATACTTATTGATGTATCTCCCCATTAAAATGTGGGATTCAAAACTCAGCCTCAACTTGGTAGTGTTGTATATTCCCACCTAGAATGAAGTAGAGCTATTAACTGTTTTGAAAATCCCCGTGTTAACGGGGATTGAGCGACCGCCTTTATGATTGCTAACCTTGCAATAAATGCTATCAAATATTATAAATGGAAAGTATCATAAACTTGATGAAACCGTATAGAAAATAAATAAAATAATACTAGTGCTGAGTATATTTTATTGAGTATATAATAATTACTGGAAAGTTCTAAACTAAACTAAATAATTACGGGTAAATTGGCTAACTTATAAAGGTAAACAAGACTGAAGCATATTATACATTTTGTTTGTTTTGTGTAGTTTTTAAACAGTTCACAATATCAACCGCTTTTAAAACCCCTAAAATGAACTAATTGCTACGTAAACTAATTTGACTTTACGTGATATGACTTTATAGATCAGTGGGAAAAATGTAAGTACCAACTGCAGGGTTTATACAACCCTATAATAAGATGATTTATTTATGTCAAATATAATAATTTCTCCTATAAACTTACAATTCAAAAATGTAGCACCCATACACTCTACGAAAGTTTAACCTGTTTTTATTATCACTAACTATGTTATTGTAAAAACATTTAAATAGTACATTAATGACATATAATGATTTCTTCATAAGTGAAAATAAAATGCAAATCATTCTCTAGTTTCAAAACTTCACTTGGTCAAGGTCACGCACTTCCAGATTAGATATTATTTAAAATAATCGTCAACTATAAATAAGTTTGTTGTCATTAAAAATTTACGTATTTTAAGGGAGTTTATTCTTTGCCAGGTTTGTTTACAAATCATTTGTTTATTTTTGTAGAATATCTCAATATTATTAGTTTTACAGTTCTCTACTAGGTAGCGCTAGTTGTCAAAAATGTCTTTATACGTAAAATTGAGGTTCAAATTATTGTAAAGATAAATAATAAAATTAAGTTATAATTAACTCCAATGTAAGTTTTTATTCTATTTATGGTATATTAACGTTTTAGCACGAATAAATTTACGTAAAATCATTCCTAGGGTTGATTTTTTAAAAGCTAGGAGAAGGCTAGGAAGAAGCTAGGAACAACCTAGGAGGGATTTCAAAAAATGATTCTGAATACCGCTAGGCCTAGGAGAATGCTAGGAACAACCTAGGAGAAGGCTAGGAACAACCTAGGAGAGATTTTTTAAAAATGATTCTGAATACGGGCCTTAGTCTGTCGACTCGAAGTACTGATAACAACTGCGAATTTTGCGAAATAACGCCCCATCCCTTATATTAGTACCATCCCTTATATAAGTTCAAAAACTTAATACTTCTGATCGTGTGAAGGAAGTTAATAATTTAAGGAGATTTCATAATTGTCTCACTAAATCTGCTTATATTGCAAAAGATTGCAAGTCCAGTAGTTGCAACAGGTGTGATGGTCCTCATAACTCTTTGTTGTGCAAAAAGGGTGTCACACAGGATACTGGCAATGCATATCAGGCCAGTCCTACCAGAGGAAGCACTGCCTTGTCTCACGTTTCGAATGTTGGGACTTTTGAATTGTTTTATTAACAACGGTTCTTGTCAATGTGAAGGGTGCTTTTGGTAATTTGGATACTCTACGCACGCTGTTACATTCTGGCTCTTAACCTGATTACTGAGTCTTTAGCTCAAAGGCTTGGTCTTAAACGACATAAATCAGTAATTAATGTCTGTGGTGTAGATTCGAGTAGTAAACTAGCTCGTCTTCTGTTGTACTAATATCTACGTTAGAATTTAGAGTTATAGGAAAGATTACTCAAATGTTTCTACCGACTAAACTTCGCTTATCTAGCTTTGAAATTCCGTCTAACATTAAGTTAGCGGATCCATTTTTCATCAGCCTGACAAAATAGATATGTTGCTAGAAGCTAAAATATTTTTAAGAATTCTCGCTGTCGGTCAAGTGCCTCTTTCTAACGGTGCAGGATTACAGAAAACGTCCTTTGGTTGGGTCATGACAGGGAAGTCAGCTGATATCCAAGATGAACAATTACACACGCAACAGTGTAATTTATCTATTTGTGTACATGCTTCAGTTCCACTAGAAGATCAAATTCAAAGGTTTTGGGAAATCAAGCAGTATTCAAAACCTTCTTTATGTCTTTTATCACCAGAGGAACGCTTAGCTGAAGAACACTTTCAGAATAACACGTATCGTGACACATAACGATACGTGACACAACTTAGGGTTGTATTCAACGCGTCATCTAAAGGCGATGGAGGTCTTTCTTTAAATGAATTACTCATGGTAGAGTCAGTTGTCCAAAACGACCTTTTCACTATTCATATTAGATCTAGGCAAAATCAGTATATCATTACTACATATATAAAAATGATGTATCGCAAGCTTACGCTTACTTTAGAACAATATGATCTTCACCGTATACTATGGTGGGATGAGTCGTTTAGTAGGATATCTGGATATACGTTAACATATGGCACAGCTTCTGCTACTTATATCGCTACCAGATATCTTGTATATCGGCTGACGATGTTAAGACCGAATTTCCAATGGCTTACACAACACTGAAGGAATGTTTCTACATGGACGATATGAAAGTATCCCATTATGATAAGTCCCATGATTCTTAGCATACAGGACCAAGTAACTAATGCTTTATCACAAGCAGGGATAGAACTCCGAAAATGGAGTGCTAATGATTAATCTTTGTTAACCTGTATCACAGAAGAGCATCGTATTACTACCGATAATGTGGCCTTTGAGGAGCCGGGGTACATTAAAACTCGTAGACTTGCCTGGGATCCAAATAATGATGCATTTCGATTTAACGTGTGTATGATGCAAGATAGTGACGAGAAAGTTACTAAACGTTCTGTTTTATCTAACATTGCCAAATTATTCGATCCTCTAGGTAGTCGCCCCAGTCATTGTCAAGGCCAAGATTTTAATGCAGAAACTTTGGCTGCTGAAATCAGGGTGGGACGAGAGTCTGCCCTATAGATCTTCATTACGAATGGATTCAATTTCGTGACCCTTTATCAGATGTTGAGGAAATATATACTCCTAAAATATTAATGCCTCGTGCATTTCACTCCGATGTAGAACTACACGGCTTTTCCGACGCCTCCAAATCTGCGCAAGGAACTTGTATCTATCTTAGATGTTTATACTCTAATAGGGAAATATCATGCAACCTGATTTCTTTTAAGTCACGTGTTTCTCCTATCAAAATTGTAACAATACCTAGGCTTGAAGATTGAAGATTAAAACGGCTTTAGACTTGTCAATTTCCAAATCTATTCTATGGACAGATTCTACGGTTGTCCTGGGATGGATAAACACAATCGCTCGTCTAAAGACCTTTATTGCAAACAGAGTAGCTCAGGTATAGGAATTGATGGCTCATCAACAGTGGCAACACGTACGAAGCCAACACAATCCTACAGGTTGCCTTTCGTGGTGTCAGGTTCTACAGTCCTTCAATCATCACGCCTATGGTGGTCCGGTCTCTCTTGGATTACTACAACTAATGAAAAAGATTGGCCGTCCTGTGAATTTGATGAATCACCTAACTTACCTGAAACTAAAAGTGTTCATGTAATACTATAACATAAAATAAGAAGTGCTGTTACTAATACTACTACGGATGCAGAGTTGTTCTCTAGATTTTCAAATTTTAATACTATGGTTAGGTCTACCCACCAGCTATATTCTAAGATTTCTATGAAATTGTAAGCACAAAAAGGGGCAACTGAATGGGAACTATATCAAATGAAGAAGCTGAAGAGGCCACTAAGAAAATTATTAAAATAGCAGTCAGTATTTCAATGTGAAATATAGTCTGAAGACTTAATGCCTACCAAAAGTCGACTAGCTCCTTTAAACCCATTTTTAGGTCCTGATGTGTTGCTTAATCTAAAACACTTACAACCGACAGTTTACAAATGACACAAGAACATATCATTATACCACTGTAAACAGAGCAAGTAATTAAAGTTAAAGATAAAATCATAAGAAACGGTAAAGCTTACATCCCCAATACCAACTTTGGTTTACTTGAGATACCCGAAGGAATAGTAAACGTAACTAACAATGAAACATACTGCATTATACGGAACCAATCTGACTCACCCCAAAACTTACCACTAATAAAACCCTTGACCCTGGAGCCCAGACACTCAATTTAACGAAATAGAACTTAACACTCACTTTTTTGATAACGACATAATAAAATTTGACACACCAAAAATACGAACTGACCACATGAATGAAGAAGAAAAAAAGAAAAAGTGACCGAGTCTTCTGATATTTTTCATGTAGGCGACAACCTATTACCTTTACCAACTCAATTAAACGCACAATACGGACGAAAGACGACATTTCAGTGTATACTAAAACATACAGATACCCTGAAATCCACAAAAGGGAGGTTCATTCTCAAATTGAGGATATGTTGCGACAAAATATTATCAGGCCGTTATAAATATAAAAGAGTAAATATTTTTGGACTGGTATGATATATATATAATTTGATTTTTTTTTTAAGATTGCAGTCCTATATAATATTTTTTTATTTAATAACTCTCACAACGTTTCATTGAGCGAAGCTCAACATCTTCAGGTGAATCTAATAAAACTAAAATTGTAATGTAAAACCTTTTAAACGAAACTTATAAAATTGAAAATAATTTAAAAATGACAGAAAACGTCATTTTTAATGACGGGGAGGGGGGGAGAAAGAACAAATCTTTAAATCTGTTTTATGTAAAAATTATTAAAATGTTTAGAGCTAATGCTATTTTTTAATCTTTTGGGGGCGAAACCCTTGAAATTTATAGAGGGAGGGGGGTGTCGACAAAGAAAAAAATTCCTTAAGTCAATGTTGGTCAAAATGAGTAACATGTTTAGCGCCACTTGTTTCTCCATCCTGCTTTCTTGCTTTATATCCGTTGCTAAGCAATGGTCAGCAAAGAGCGTCATTTTTAACATTTTCTCAAGAATATAAATTTTTTAATAAAACTTGTTAAATATTTGGCAACGAAAAAATATAAATGTTGTGTTGTACATATTGTAGAGGTAAAAGGCGCAAATTAGGTGCATGGACACCCACAGTTCCCTTCTACAAGTAGTTTTCTAACGTTACTAAAATCTAGACCTAGTAGGCCTATAGAACCGTTTTAAAATTAAATTGAAGCCATTTACGTAATTGCTTCTGATATAACCTCCCATTCGCTCATCGGCAGAATAATATTTTTGGATAAACTGACCAAGAAAGCGGAAATTAAAAATAAAAATACCCATTTATAACCTCTGTTAAATAAGGTCCAAATAAAAAAAACACGCTTGTATAACAGGTTGTTATAGCTGGTAAAAATTGAGCGTTAAAAATTGGTAAAAATTGAGGCGTTATAGCTGGTGGGAGTCGGAACACTGCCTCCACGCCGACCCCTCATTCTTACATCACTTTAATGTATTGATATAAATTTTCGAACCATCAGTAGTGTTTATAATTTGATAGTGTCTATAGCACTTAATTAACTGTTTGCACTGCTTCTTACACTACAATGGAGGATATTGTTGATTTTATTGAATTTTATGACTTCGTAGCTAATGTTAATAATTTTGAAGAAGAAGATGATGATCTAGAAGTTGCCAATGAGGCAGTAAATGAAAGGATTATTATTAGACCCGGATTACGAGACCTACAAAATCCTGTGCACCATTATTCGAGAAACGAATTTATTGTTAGATATAGATAAGTTTTAAGTTAAATTAACTAAATAACACTTTTATTTTGCTGATAGATTATTATTAATTTTTAATATTTATATGTTTTTATTCTTTTGTCTAATAAATGGCTATTCTATTCTTATTATTAATTTACAGTTACCTTCTTGTTGAGAGGTAGCAGAACATTAAGAAGTTTATTGCAGAAGTTTTATATTACATAGCTGTAATTTTATTTAATTATTAAACACATCATTCTCTTACAATCCCATTGGCATAAATGAGATAAAATGTTCAAAGAACTATTCGCTATGTTGTTTTATCCACAAAACGTTAACTTTTGAACGTTACTGTCAAATTTTAATGGATTCAATAAAAAATTTATATTGGAATTCGATTATTTCATTTGTCTTCACTAAAGCGATATAAAAACAAGAGGTCGGCGGTTGAGACGGTGTTCCGACTCCCACTGTTCACACAGCCCTGTAATTAATAAGGTATCATTTTAAAGCTCTTATGGAGTCCACAAACATGTGTATGATTGTGAAGGCAACTTTTATATCGGTTAATTTAATTGGTGAATTAATTCAGATACCTACATAAAATGTTTGATTAATTTCTTCATTAAGCTTTCAGTCCCTCTGGATCTTATCCAAAACTACTGAGTATATTCACATGTATTTGATAATTATTAGCCATAAGAAAAGTATTAATATTTTTTTAAAAGATTTTCCCAAGAGAGCGTAAGGAACATTCTTCTGCCGATTTTTGAGGATGAAGATACACGGTTCGATAGGCCCTTCGCTAAAACTGCGCAAATTGGTAGAAAATGCTACATCTGCGGAGATATTGAGCATTAAGCGAAAGATTTCTGTAAAATAAATAGGCCTAAGACTAGGTTGAACCTTCCTCGAAACCCGCCTCTTAGAGCAACGACGAGAAGTGCACTTTTTTTTACAAGAGGGGTCACGATCAAAGTAAGTGTTTTCTCGAGAAGCAATCGAGAAGAGGAAGGTAAATGTTTGTTCATCATCGAATAAGCTTGCGGGCTCAGTAGCTCTTATCGATGGCATAGAGTTTCGGGCTTTAATTGATAGTGGATTCGATGTCAGCTTGATATCGGACAATTTTGAGAACCTATTTAAAGACGAGATAGAAGAATGTCACACATTATTAAAGGCATCTTATCTGGGGGTTGCAAAATTATGAGAAAATTCTCATCGCGAACTCAGATCAACGATGTTGAGATGAACATAAAACATTTATTGGTTCCACGAGAAATCATAGATTCTGACTTGTACGTGATTATTGGACAAGATTTGTACAACGATCGCTCAGTTACCACCATTTTTGATCATACTGGACCTAAGGTCATGAATATTAACATTTCTCTGAAGGTCCCTGATGCCTACAGTAGTGATGTTCAAAAGGTTATTGATGATTAAAGAGACATTGACTCAGGCAAATTTCGTTAAACCAAGTGGAAATTAAGCTTATGAAGGACATCATAGTGCATAGAGCTCCGTATAGATTGTCACATTCTGTGTTTGCACCGCCAGCACCCGCGCCGTCGACTTCTTGGGCGATGGGCGTATTTCCCAGATTCAGCGCCCGGCCCTAATTTTAAAATTAGGGCGACGGCGCGGGTGCTGGCGGTGCAAACACAGAATGTGTCGGTGCCCTATTTATATACACCCATGTTCTTTCGGAACTAAAGAAAAACAAAATATGTCACATATTATGATGACAAGTTTACATTGTTTCCCTGTTGAATTATTATCTTCTTATATTACCAAGTGTGAATATGAAAATTTACCTCCAGGTTCTTATGTAAAAGAGGCACGTGTTAAAATAACACCAAAAGGAGTAAGATGTTCCTTTGACTTTGGTACCTCATTAACAGGCTCTGCTAATAATGCGCAAATTGTATTTGGTCAATCTGCTATAGGTTTAAATTCCTAAATACGTTAAATTCCGCAATAACGTTAGCAAACAATGTTTTGCCTCCGTTACTAGGACCCTTTAACTGGAAACCATTTTTTTTGTCCGAAGTTTTATTTAACCAATTATAAATATCTGTAATAAACTGTGTGACAGTATCATGATCGAAATCAAACTGGAATGAAATAAATTCCTTTAATTTCAAACTCGATTCTTCAATATTATAATATTTGTCACAGAGGTTACCCGAATAGCAAGAAAATAACGGTTTGGAATGAATATATATTTCTATCATTTCTAAAAGACTTTTATTCACCCATGACCTTTGAAATATGTCTACAGCGTCCTGAAGTGCCGTCCGAACGTCCTATGTACCTTAAGACTGGATGGTCGTTCCATTGTGCCGTCTTACAGCAGTTTAGTAAGGGGCATACCGGGTGGGTTGATAGGAACTTGAGCGCTGCCTCGGTTGCTCCGTTATCTTGAAATCTGGATGCAAACGCCCTCTTTTTTCTGACAGGCGAAGCAGACTCGCCAGATGACTGAAGGTCTCTGGATCGTTTTTGTGATCCAAAACTATCTGGCATGTCTTGCTTGCATGTGTCCACCATTGGGTCTTGGGAAGCCTCCGGATATTCTCTGTTGGTATCAGCTTCATCTGAAGGAGGAGGTTTCCACCGTCGTCCGGCCACGATGCTCGTACGGTTTTTTCTCGGCTGCACGTACAAATATCTGAGTAGATTTGTGAAGTATGTGATGTTTGCGGAGCCGTTCCAAAGACTGTCTCTAGGTCGTCGTTTTTTAATTGGTAGTCCTTGGATCCATGAGCATCGGCATTGGTTGGATGTCCAGGAGCAGTCGTGCCATATGTGGAAGTGGTCGTAGTTAGGTAGGAGGTGCTCGGAGACGATGATTGTTCCGTCTCCTCTATATCTTGATTCGAGCTGTGCAAATCTAGCACGCAGCTCATAAAGTTGTTGAGTAGAGAAGACTGGGCAAATATCGTGCACCAGTTTTCGTCGTCGTCTCCTACTTGCAAACCACTCCACGTGCTGCTCCCGTCTGTTTGATCGGACGACGGGCTCAATAGTGTGTTGAGCGCCGTCAACACTATCTTGAAGACTAGGTCCTGGCGAAGGATCTTCGATGAAAATTTCTTCAAGAAATGACTGAAACCAGTCGGAGTCGGCCATATTACCTCAAGATATTCCTTAAATTCCTCAAATGAAGCAATAGACATTACAGATTAAAAACTTGTTGGTCAAATATAGTATAAGATCTGTTACGTAGTTCAGCGAATATTGTATTGCGTAGAGTTTCTCTACACGTTGAACACTGATTAGCGTGTTGGTATGTAAATAAAGGCCAATAACAGTTATCGCATACAATCCTATATATTGGATCGTATATATCACGGAAAGTGTCTAAGGGTACAAAAGAATGTTTGAATATTAAGTTATCTGTAGTATAAAGCAATAGTACAGATTGTACTGGAATAAATCTTAAACACCTGTCACAGATATTTCCAACACTTGAATTGGGCGATAAATCTTTGTGGAAGGCAGAGCGAAAAACTCCAGGCGATACTTTATACGCTTTAAAACTGTAACAGATATATGACGCAAATACTTCTAATCTTTCTGTGTCTATAGAGAATCTGGGAATCTCAAGAATATTTAGTGGCAAATTTAAATTTGGCGGCGACTCACCTGGCCAGTCAGCGTTGACGTCTACAGCTGGAACGTTGTCTACTGGAACGTTTTCGTTAATTAACTGAGCGAACACTTCTTCATCTATTGAAAATGCGTCGTCTATCACTGGTATAACGTTATCGTCTGGAGGAGACACTACACTGTTTACTGAAGCACAATCAATGTTAAGAGGAGCCATGATTCAAGGGTTAATATACTGATGTAGTATATAAGATTAACCCCTACTTTATAAAGGAAAACATTTAAAAAGTAAAACCATCACAAGCAGCAGAGAAACCCGTTTTTAAAGGATATGATCTTAATCAAGGACATACCCTACATCCTTACACACCCCTCTCACTTTCTCTTCTGGGAGCTTGTCCCAAACACATTCTGTGTTTGCACCGCCAGCACCCGCGCCGGCGCCCTTCTTGGGCGATGGGCGTATTTCCCAGAAGCGGAAAAGGATTATGAGGGACCTCATCGAAGAGCTGTTGCAAAATAACATTTTAATGGAAAGGAAGTCAGCGTATGCTAGCCCGTTATTGTTAATAAAGAAGAAGAGTGGGGGTATCAGCTATGCGTGGACTATCGCGTGCTAAATCGAAACACAGCTAAGATAAGATACCCTTTACAACTAATTAAAGATCAGCTAGATCGCCTTGGAAAGGCTAAGTATTAAGGCTGGCGTCCGGGTTCCACCAGCTGCCCACCAAGGAGAGATCTATAAAGAAAACTGCCTTTGTTACGCCCGATGGTCACTACGAATATTTGAGAATGCCGTTTGGATTGGCGAACGCCCCTGCGGCATTTCAAAAAGCACTCAATAAAGCCCTTGCTTTATTACACACAATATTTATTTTATTTTAATATTTATTTATTACCCTGGCTTGCTATACACAATAGTAATCGTCTACTTGGACGACTTATAATCCTATCGGATACCCCCCCCCCTGGAGGATATTGAAAGGTTGATTCTAGTTATAGGGACATTCCTATGACTAGAATGTCTTCATAAACGTCACTTCCCCCTTCTCCGTAAACCTAGCAAAATGTACGTTTTTACTATCTTCGGTGGAATAACTAGGAAGGGAAGTATCAGCTGGTGGAGTGAGACCGGGAAAATACAAATTCAAGGCCTTGCTCGAGTCACCCATACCTACGACACCAAAAGAAGTTAGACAGTTTATGGGCCTGGCAAGTTATTTTCGTAAATTCGTCCCGGAATTCGCTGTCAGGACGACCTGTATAACTAGGTTTACTCGTAAAGACGTTCCTTTCCATTGGTCCGATGAGCAGGAATGGAAAATTTTATATATCTATATGTATATTATTACATTCACGAGTTATAAAGGTTTTTATAAAGCAAGTTCTGTCTCGAGTCATTATGACATGTACCTAGATGTCTGGTGGTATCCTAGCAGAACCACAGTTTCTATTTGTACTCATGTAGTCATAAATACTCTGTTTCACTCTGCTCTACTCCACGTATATTATGTCAACTTTATGTATTAAAAACTAATTTTTCTTTTAATCCAATTTGTACTGTTTTTATTGGTTGGAATGCAGAAATATGCCAGAGAAAATATAGTTGTGTCCGTGAATTGGCATGAGGGAAACATTTTTAGAAAAAATTAATTGTTTGGAATCAATGAAGATGAAGTTGAGGATTCGTTTGTAAAAATAATTAACAATGGCTGTCAAAAAATAATAACCGTGGCGCTGACTATAGGTCTGAGAAATATATTGTAATTTTAATGTATAATTAATATTATATTATATTTTATTATTATATTTATATAATAATACATTATATTTTTACATTAATTTTAATGTAAAAATATAATGTAAGTGTGTTCAGTCATTTATATGAAATTAGGTTAAGCCATTTTAATTTTTATACCAAGCAACCAAATCTATGCTTGCCAAGGAGGATCCAGGTGGTTGAACTTGCTCTAAAAGTTTAGACTCTAATTATTTTGCTGCACCTTCAATGTAAGCAAATCTTAATTTTTGTTTTAGATTGCTATTACTATTTTTATCAGTCAAATCCGAAACCCTTGTAAATTATTAAACATTTAGAAGCAATTAGTATTTTCAAAATGATTACTATGATGCCCCTACCAGGAGATCATCTCTTGAGTCAACATCTCAGAGAGGAGACCATCTCAACCATGGTCAACAGAATGGCTGTGAAGGAGAAAGTAACAGATAAAATAGTACTAGTAGAGTGCAGTCGGAAGAAAACTCTTAAGTTGATCTACGAAAAAAATACCCAAATTCGAATTCCAGTTTGCGGATGAGTTTGATTTAGAAAGGTAACACTTACTTCAACATTTCGTTATATTGTAGAAAAAGCTCTGATTGGGACTGCGAGTTATTGGTATTTGACTGCTGAGCGGGTTCAAAGTTTTGAAGAGTTCATGAAATTATTCTTACACCAGTTTTGGGATATTACAGCGCAAGAGTCTGTAAGGCAAGTTATTGCTTTTGGGACATTTTCTTTCGTAAATGTACCAAAAGCAATAACTCTTTAGAGCATATAAATAAGGGCCTCCACCGATTTAGTTATTTTAACGTATTATATGCAAATGCTAAAAGGTTAGGTGAACAAATCATGCCTATACCAGAAAAACCCATATTAAATGAAATAGCTCGTCATTTTGGGACCAAATTTATGCATGGGTTTTTTTTATTTATTTATTTATTTCCATATTTACAATAAAATTATTAAGCAACATAAACAAATTAATACATTAAACATGACGGTTAAATATATATAGAACTTAAGATTAAATATTTATGAACCATCGACACCGTCAATCAAAAACTGGTGACCATTCTGCTGCTGTGATAAATTACAGGAATCTTTCCACTTTTAAGGCAGAAGCCCTGTGTTGTGGAATGATTGTCTGTGTACTTTACTCAACAAAACATCTATTCAAACCATGTATAGAATTTTATATACCATGTGATTTATATTTGTGAACTAAATAAAAATTTTTGTTTATAGTTTTAGTGGTTTGTATAATAAAAACGACCTTAGATTTTAAACTCACCTGAACTAGATTAGATTATCTGTTTATTTTATCATCTTTTTCTTGTTTATTTATGAGAATCAATGATTATATAGGGTGGACCTATATAATGCAGAAAAACGTTCCAGGAGCTGTTAAAACAGTATACAGACGAAGAACTTCGTCTGTATACGTTACACAGAAGTGAATACTCGGAACAAGGTGGAGGTGAATCCAGGAGGATTACCAGAGCGGACAAGAGATAATAGAGACCCCAACGACGTAAAAATGTTAAGTAAATTTTTACCTCAAAGATTGCTGAAATTTATTATTAACTATGATGATGATTTTTTTATTATTGGGAAAGGATTTTGGACACCATTTTTTCATTTTAAGACAGATGTTTCAACTTTGTTCGGATAATAATGTAACAATAAAACTAAAGAAATGGCAATTTTTCAGACCACATGTCAAGTTACTGGGATATATAGTGTCCAATGAACGGGTTTCTACTGATGCAAAAAAGCTAGAGGTCATACAGAAATATCCACGAACAAGGAGTACAAAGCAGTTGAAAGGTTTTTAGGGACGACACATTTTTATTGTAAGTTCAGCAAAGAGATAAGTAAGTACGCTGCCAAGTTAACAAATTTATTGAGAAAAGGTAAAAAGTGGAAATGGAACGAGAGTCATTTAATCAGCTGAAAAGTTTGTTTGGCAAAGAGATTAAGTTATATAATCTAAATTTTAACTCGAAGTTCATTTTACAGACGGATGCAAGCATTGCTGGAATAGCATGTGAGTTGTTTCAATTAGGTAAGAATGGCATGAGGAAAACGATTGCTTTTGCGTCTAAGATTTTACGACCATTTGAATGTTCTTACTCTAGATTTAAATTGAAATTTTTGGCTCTAGTGTATGGAGTTCAAAAATTGAATACCTTTTTAGCATTTGGTAAATTTGAGGTCTTGTCTGATAACAAAGCATTGTGCTACATCAATGAATGTAAGAGACCAAGTCGTAGAGTTATACGATGGATCTTATATTTGCATTGAAAAGAGATATTGATATTGAAAAGAGAATCTTACCAACAAACACTTACTTGGTAAAAACCACCCCGCCAAGTCTTTGGTCCAAAAAAGCAACGTGTGAGTGTAGGGAGATAAATCTGTTTAACAAATTTTATACTTACTTATTCAAAGCATATTAAATGCTGGAAAATTGCAATTAGTCTTATCTTAAAAGACGTTATATACTTACCTGCGTATGCTGATGTAATAAAGGGACTTGCGTCTGCTGATGTGAGTGTAGGGAGATAAAGCTGTTCCATGGATTTTTTACTTACTTATAAAAGCATTTTCAATGCTGGCGAATTTCAATTAGTCTTATCATAATTACCTGATGTAAATGGACTGAAGAACTGGAAGAATTATGTGTTAATACTGAAAAGTGGTATACACCTGGATTATTTCTACCTAATTGTATTTGCAGGAAAAGTATTTGTAACCTGTAGGTGACGGCAACGCTGGAGAAAAACAAACTGCATCGCTGAAGAAAGCCAACATTTGCTAGAGAGGACAGCTTCGCTAAAGAGTAAGGCATCGAAGGAATCAACCACAGCGGGGGAGAATTTTATTGCGGATTTTAATTTTGAACTATTTAATAATAAGTTGATGCTCATTGCATTTGTTTTGATACAACTCCTCTCTTGACAAACTTAGTTTTCTTTATCTTAATTTTTTGAGTGTATTTTAAACTGTGAGAGAAGCCTGTTCAATTATTTTAAAATAATATAAGATTTTATTAAATACTTTTTACTGTCTTATTTTTAGTACATAAGCTAGCAGGTAGCTAGTTATCTCGTTAATATTTCATTATTGCATTATTTTGTAACCATTAAGGGTTTCCTGCTCGCTCGCTTGGTGATAGAAAAATAAACAACTGTATACACATGACGTCTGGTTTCCCTTTTCTTTTTGAAAAAGGAAACCCCAGGACCATACGTTGTTGATCTATCAAATATTCCATTATTAATCAATATACAATTTCATTGGTTTGTTTATTCTGTTCAAGAACTGGTCATTTATATATAGTAGAAACATACTTTTATATATTTGATTGCAACCAGGTTATTGGTTTATAAGATATATTAACTTGTAAGAAATTTTTATTTGATTTAAAAGAAAACAAATATTACAAGCATTATTTTTGAGATAGAAAACTTGTTTGTTTGTTTATTTTTGTCAATCCGTTACTGTTATTGAACCAAAACGCAGCCAACTAAATCCCTCAGATTCTTTGTTATATAATTTATATGTCTGATGCTCATTAGTAAACTGTGTACCTTCAGTATTTTTAGTAACTACAATAATACCATCAATAATACCACCCCTTTCAAACCTCCACATTTGGTACCGAACAAAAATACCTGTTTGTAGTTGTATTCGTGTATTGGTTATTTCTTTATGACTTTAATGCTTTATCTGGACTTAAAAATCAAGTTTTCATTTTCTAAGCAATATTTTTTGTATGTTTATTATTTTATTTACAATGAACTGCAATTTTGTGAATTTTTGGCAGTATTCATACGGTGAATACATAAATATTTTATATATTTTTTTTTCATTACACTTGAAATACAATTTATATAAAGTATTTTTTTCTACATTTATTAATTGATTTATTTATCTGTTTTAATTTCATAATAGTGTGATTAATTTTTTTGTGTGATTTAATTTGTGTTAGTGTGTGACATAAGTGTTATAACATGCAAACCAGAAGCATGGCATCTGCTCCAGAAAACTAGGATAAAGTTGATCTTTAGGGCAATGAGAATATTGGTCATATTGAACCTAATAATGTCATAAATGGTTGTAATGGCCTAAACCATAAAAGATGGTTTTCTGTTGCCATAAAAGAAATTATGGAATACAGTGGTGTTACCTATTAAGATTTATGGATGCGAAACGTGGATAACATTATGAGAAGTAATAAATAAACTAAGAGTTACTCAAAGAAGAATGATGAGGATATGTTAAAAATTAATATCTAGAAAAGATCACAAAAGCATGTGAAGTAACACATTTAGTTTGAATAATGATTTTAATTAAGATAAAAAGCTTTCTGTAACATAACCTGAACTGTTTTGATTTTAATGTAACCTTCTTCTGATCTCATAAGCGTAATTTCGTTATGAAATTCGCTAAGTACTAGAATCTAAATGTAGACCTTCACTTACGTGTAAAAATATCTCATTTCATACCACATTTTAATTAAATTCATAATTCAATTATTAATATATTAAAAGCTAAGCTGTAAACCGTGTTTTGATCAAATTGTTTTCTAAATTTATAAAAATTCGTCAATTGAGCCAGGACACGAGATTCTCAACTGTGTTTTATATATATTTTATATATCATTTATGTTTTGGTTTCAAATTACTCGTCTGTTTTGCAAGATTATTCCTTTTAAGCCCTCATACATCGTTTCTTTCTTTCACTACGTCTTTTTTTTGACGTTTCCTTTAGTTTGAAATTCACCAGGTCTGATGTGCTGTTGCTCAGCAACTTATGGTCGATAGAACACGTAAGCGTCGAGTCATAATTTTCTCTCGTTCCGAGTCGTTTCATCCCAAGTATTATTTTAAAGAAATTATAGGAAAAAGATGTTGTAATGCAGTTTTTCACCACATTTTCCATCAAACAGTATGTTTGACTGAAGAGTTTACACAAAAAACATATGTCTCTGCGATGTGGTGTAGTTGTCAGGTCACTTAGTATAGAAATTTTGATCGTGGTGGATTGTTGAATTAATACGCTTGAATTTATACGCTATACGCTTGAATTGACGTCTCGTATATATTTTGGTTCTACCTTCTAAGAAAATCTAAGCAACTTGCTTCCCGGACACAGCCTATTGAAGATTGCTTTATTGACTCTGGGACCCTGCAGCGAAGACTCGACTCCCCTCCCTTCAGGGCCCCAACGATTGTATACCTTATATTATTTTAAGATTTTGTTTTTTTTATGGTGTCATGTCAGGGTGCGTCATTCCATACCAAGTATGTCATATGTTGTATAATCATGTTGTGATGGTTGGCTGTGGTTTTAAAATATAGTTTCTTAGACCTTTTTTACAGATAAGGGCTAAGAAGCCTTAAGTTAGTATATTGTTCACTTCATAGTTTCGCGGTAACCAATACTTTTATAGCTATACTTTTATATATATATATATATACCACCAACCAACACAACATATATTACATCCCCTAAAGAAAAAAAAAATATATATTTTAAACTTTTAAAGGATCAAATAAGAATATAATCAATAGTCATTTTACACTTAAAATATTTATTTTATTCATGTAATATCATTATACATTATAAAAATTCACAAGACTTGTTATTCACTGTGAAGCAAGAACCACCCATCCCTCAGTATAGTATTTTATGGTGCTCTATCAATATCTTACCCTAGGTCAAGGATGCCAAACCCCTTGATGATGTCACACAATAACCATGGAAGTCAGTCATACACCCTAAGGATGTTACAAGCAATGCATGGATCAGTCAGAAAACAGGAATTGAGGTAACAATTAGTCTAAGGGAATGGAAATGGGCTGGGCACATCTCAAGGACCAATGACAATAGATTCACAAAAAACTTATGCAGTGGTAACCTAGAGACTGCAAGAGACAGAAAGGCAGGCGGAGAAACAGCTGGGACAGTGAGTTTAGGCTAGTGTTTGGTAACGAAACTAAAATGTGATACGAATGACGTTAGCGATTACATGAACACTGCTCAAGCTTATACAGACTTCAGGTCTGATCAGTTCAGATATCCCCAAATTGCGGACATTATGCCTCTAAAAAGGTGTCAAAATTCACACCAAATATTTATCAAAATTCACACCAAATATTTATTTTATTCATAAGGATCAAAGCAATGATGATCAGTATTTTAAAGTTCCAGAAGCTTTCAGGAAGAACTGTCTAGGTGTTGAAAATGAGATAGAACAAAGCATCGATTTGTTTTTTGAAAATGATGACTCTGTATAAAGGTACATGCAATGGGTCAAATAAATAATGCATAAAAATGGGGTTTATGTATTCTAATCTCATTCTTTGAATTCTATAAAAATGGGGTTTCAAAATGTTTGCACACTGTGGTGTTTCCAGCTTTGTGTTTGTTTTTTTTCTCTATGGTGGAGAAGACACATTTAGAGGAAGACCACTTAGCGAAAAATAAGAGAGATTAGGTTTGGGTGAGTTTACTGTAGTCCCATTCAGTAATACAGAACAAACCACGGACAGCGATTTATTTTGACAACTATTTTTGCTCTTTAGAATTAATAGAGTACCTTAGAAAGAATTTGGTATCCTTTCATTAGGCACAATTAGTAGAATTTGATTACATCGTCAGGAAATAGAAATGTAAAGCCTGCATACCTAACAAAGACCCTTCCGTTTTATCGTCTTCTTTAGCCAAAAAAGAATGACTCGATTTAATGTCTTGACTCGTAGGGCTGACAAAATTTTAATGTCATGGTCAAGACATTAAATTCTGTGTTGGGTAAATTGGATGACGTTAAAGAAAACAAAAATCCACGTCAAACCATATCACAGCTGGAAAAAACTGTGATGACCTTAAAAAGTCATCAAATTAATTTTGCTGACGGTGAGAAAAGTATTAAACAAAACAGTCTGGGTCAGGATAACGTCACTGTCTTTAATCTTATAATTAGTAATGTCATTGATAAATACATACCCACAAGGAGTGTAGGAAAATCTAAATACCCTATCTGGTTCACAAATGATACGCGTATCTGCATAAAACTTAAGAATAAATATGCAAGAAAATATAAGAAGACCAAAACTTTTGATGCTAATCTATTTACAAAAAATAACGTCTTAATAAATAAGATAAGAAAGAGCTTATGCACAAAAATTGAAAACTGAACCTGCTGTTTATTTAAATGAACTATTTTCCTAATCACTGACGATATGGTGATGAGAACCATTAAAGAACTCAAGTCATCTAAAAGTTGTGGTCCAGATTATATTCCATCTTTCATAATAAAAGCTTTAAGTTCTATTATTGATCCAATCCTTTCTATCATATTTAACAAATCAATTAATACTTATACATGCCACAACAGTGGAACTCGTCTTATTTTGTGCAGATTCACAAAAACAGAGATAGTTCAATAACTTTCAAAAACCGTCCAATTTCACGAAATAACATACATTGCAAAATTGTCTATAGTCTGGAAAGAAGTTACTATTATAAACGTTCTGTATAAGAATTCTTAAAGGTTTTGTAGCCATGAGTGAATATGTCCTCCGCACCAATATTACTCAAATGGCTTTGAAATGGGACACCCAGTTAAGAGGAAAATCGCTGATTTTACTGTCTAACTGAATCAGTCTTTGAAGGCAGATATAGGGCTGTCTATGTTGGTTCATAGATAGAATTTTCATCCACAAGGAAACTGTGAGCAAGAAAACTTTCACTGATATTGTCTGAATACCAAGTTTAGGCCTTGGGATGTAATAAGGGGTACTTACAAATCCTCTAGTTTCTCAAGATACCTACAGCTCTAGGCCTCTGAGCCATAAAGAAGGGTTGAGGCAACTAGAAAGCAGAATGAGAATCAGAGTATCATTCTAAGTGTACAGTTGCTCAAATCTAGATGTATTACAACCAAACTAAGAGTATACTCTCAGCTCAGAATTAATAACCTACCTGTTCTTGGCTTTTACATTAACAAACACAAAAAATTGATGGAATTTGAAAAGAAGTGAAATTTCTGCAATATAGCTGCAATTAATTCAAAATATCATTTTCTTATTGCCTGTTCAGCCTTAAATGAGCTCAAAACCAAATATCCAGATACAAAGACTAACAGCGAACTTAGCTTTTATGATTTCTTATCCTTTCCCAATTTAAAAAAAAAGTTATACAGTTGTACATTTTGTTTTATAATTGTGGCTCTTAACCTTGTTTCAACATAAACCATTATATAATATAATTCATGCAGTCCATTTGTAATTAGTCTAAAACCTGCAAAACTATACCTTTGGGCAATCACAGTTTATTCCTTAAGAAGATATTAGTTTGTTTTTTAAGAAAAATAAATTTAATAAGTTCAAATTTAATTTAATTTTTATTCTAATTGGTTTGCCCCAAATTATGGTTAGGAACCATGACATTTTGCTTTAATCACCACATAACATTGTAAAAACATAAATGTTTACAACAAATAAAGATTATATATATATATTTTTTTTTTTTTTGAAAAAGTAATAAAGTCTTTTTTTGCTACGTTTCTAGAGAAGTTACTGACTTAAATCAAAATGGTTTTAGATCAAGTCGTTCAACAACTACTAATCTAGTACAATTACTATTTTTGCATCACACATCTCAAAGGACCATAAGGTAGACGCAAAAGTAATTTTTAATTACTATGCAAAAGCAAAGTAATTGACCACAAATTACTTATACTAAAGCTCTCTTTATTATTATTATTCTTTAATGAATGTGATCAATGTCAATAAAACAGTTTTCATCTCTTATATGAGGCCAAACATATTGCTGACACAAAGTACAATGATGCAAGTGAACCACTCTCAAGAGTTGATTACGTTCTTTATCTAGGAGTTGCGAAGCTTAATTTTAAGATGCATGTTGACAATATCACTAGTAAGGCAATGAGATGTCTTAGCTTGGTTAGTTCTATAAAAAATAAATCTTTGGCCGATTATTATATCAGTCTTTATAAATGTCTGGTCAGAACTCTACCCGAGTATGCTGTTCCTATATGGAACAATCTGAATAAAACTCAACAGGAACAACTAAAAAAAGGTCCAACAAATATTTGTAAGACAATTATACTTTATATACTTCTTTAACAAGCGTTTCTATAGCTATGATATTTTTGCAACAGTTTTAATATAGTCAATAGTATGGCGTTATTATCTTCTTGTTTGTCATATTATTGTTATTAGTTTTAAACAAATTTGTATAAAATATCGATGTATGCTTTTTTGAAAATTCCTGGAGTAAATTGTATAAATAAATAAACCTAAACAAAATGTAATTAATTATATTTTATGAACATTTAGTAATTATTTCAATTGTGTAGTTATTCAAACGTGATAATAATAATTTATAATCTATGGTATGTATGATTCTAAATTTTATTGAAATGATCATCTTTTTTGTAAATAAAGTATACGTTTATTATACAATAATTATATTATATAATATTAATTATATTATTAAATTATTAATTATAAATTAATTAAAAATTATAAATTAAATATTAATTATATTATATAATAAATAAGTATACGTTTTATTTTATATATATATATATATAAAAAGGAAAAACTTGTAAAGTTTTGAGGAAAAAAAGTGTTGTAATCTATTAATTTGTTGCATGGTTTTTATTATATTTATTAAATTTATTTACTAGAATTTATTATTGCATTAAATTTATAATAGATCAAATAATGTAAAATTAATTGATCTATTAATACTAACATGAAAACAGTATTCATATAATGGCTATGTATAAGAGAATATAAGACTTATAATTGCCATGAGCATGCAAGCATGTTAGTTTATATTTTTATTAGAAAATGTAGATAGTTGTAAAATAATAATTATAGTTATTAACAATATTATAAAAGAAAAGAAACTACATGGTGTACCAACCAAATGTGTCCAACCTTAGATAGAGGTCCCACGGCTCATTGCCAAATTGCTTTTAGATTGTGAAGATAATATGTTACATTTTTGTACTGATAGTAATATGTAAACATAGCAAATAAATGGTTATTTATTTATTAGTAAGGTGTAGAAGTGCTTTTGAAGCTCTGTATTTAACTGAGTATCATAATGGCACTTTGTACTGCAATACAGCCGAAAACTGCATTAATTTACTACCCTAATGTAGTAGAGCTGGAAGAATATTGTACAGCCAAGAATTAACATGGTAGAATTAGTTAGATGATGTTGATTCGATACTAGAGGCCTCAAAGGTTTTATTTTTAACTGGAGTAATCATGATACATTTTCATCAATATCAACTATTATTTCTTCTGATATGTTTGTTTTACAAAGTGTATCTTTACAAAGAATCTTTATTTTTTGATGTTGATACAGGAATACCCTTAACCATTGAAGCTGCTTGATTTTTTTTACATATATATTTCACTCAGTTTGCTAGTATTATACACTGGACACATGCCAACATTTGTAAAAATAAAAATTTGATATTTATACAAAGGAAGTTATCCATTTTGTACATTAGGCACTTTAGTATGTATTCCTATCCGTATGTTATGAATAAACTGGATTTTTATGTATCCTACTAGAAGATTGTGATGGGTAGTTATTTGTTAGACCTGTATCCCACTATTATCAACTTACCTCTTTTCTGATCTTTTGACAAACATATAACTTTATGATATATATCTTGGTTTAGATTTCTGTTTGTTTTTTTATATTAGTTATTATTATGTTGGTACAAAAATAAAGATCAGGTTATTATGGTTTTCCACCTCATGTTTCGTTACTTTTCTACCTTTTAAATTATTTTTTTTTTACAAATTCCAAAAACCCTTGGAATATAGAACATGGCGACGAGGTTAAAAAGTCCTTCAATGACCAAAAGAGCAGGCAAAAAATCGCCGAAGTCAAATTCGTCTGTGTCCATGAGTACTACTTCCTCTACTCAAGCTACTAGTCTCGAGAAAATGACCGGGTTAGTAGGTACATTACCTTATTTCACGAGGAGAGATGATTTTACCATATTTAAGGATAGGGTTGATCAATATTTTGTTGCGAATGCGATCAAGGATGACGACCCTAAACGTACGGGTATTCTTATTATACATTTGTCAGACGAGATATATAAATTACTAATTGATCTATGTCTACCGGATTCACCACAGACTAAATCATACAGTGATCTTTTACAGATCCTAGATGATCAACTTTTAAAAAGAAAATCAACTCTCACGGAAAGATACAAATTTCATAGGGCTAAACAGGAAGAGAATGAATCAGTTAGAGATTTCAGTGCCAGGTTGCTACATTTATCGACAGACTGCAAGTTTGCATCTCAGTTGAAAGAAAATTTGCGGGACAGATTTGTTGTTGGGTTACGACCAGGCCCAATCCTGGATAAGTTATTGCGCCAGGGAGAAAGTTTGACATTTAGTCAGGCCGTTGATTTGGCTGCAGATATGGAGGCGTTGAAGGAATACTCTACTTCTATTGCAGAGTCTAATCAGACTAATAACCAGACATTACACTTCTTTAAAAAGAAACCAGGACCTAAGGCAAGGGATAGAAAAAAAGATAGTCAAACTAACCCTACGAATGTGAAAAGTGATAAAACTTATCAACCTAGTAATCCTACTTGCTTTTCGTGTGGTGGAGGTAGTGATCATAATTTTAGAAACTGCAAATTTAAGTCCTATACTTGCAGTTTTTGCAGAAAAAAAGTCACATTAAGGCTGCTTGTTTAAGCTTTAAAAATAGAAGTAAAAATAGAGAAAAAAATCACCACATTGTGATGTGGTGATGTTGTGTCATGTGAATGATGATGAAGAGGAGCAAGACGTCGCTCAAGTTTTTGAACAATACAGTTTCGAGACTATCTCTACATTGCAGGATGAGTCAAATGTACCACCTTATTTTTTACAAATTACCTTAAATGGTAAACAGCTACCGATGGAAATTGACACTGGAGCGGGAAAGTTGGTTATGCCGTATCATCTTTTTTTACATCATTTCCCTGAACTCGAGGATAAATTAGAAATATCATTTGATACTACCGAGTTTTGCAAAACATGAATAGTTGACACAATATAATTGTGCGAGAGACACCTAGGAAATGTAACAAGCAAATGCAAGTTGCATTTGCTTGTTACATTTCCTAGGTGTCTCTCGCACAATTATATTGTGATAAATTAGAACATAGTAGGGTTACATTTTGTCCTTACAATGGAAAAAAATTTACTACTAAAAGTAAGTTTAAGTTTAATGTTAAGTTCAAAAATATGTCAAAGGAGTTAAGCTTGTACGTGGTAAATGTAGATAAAAAACCTTGTATATTTAGTTTAGAGTTTAGACTGGATTGAGTCACTAGAGTTAATTTCCTAAAAACTCAACTAAGACTTCCAGTTGTGAGCAATATTTAATTACAAATCAAACAAACACTGACTCAGCTTTAGAATCTCTCATTTCAAAATATTTGTCTGTGTTTAGTAAGAATATTGGTCGTTTTAATGGCGAGCCATTGAACATTTGTTTGAAACAGGAAGTTGAACCTAAATTTTTTAAACCTTATTCACTTCCTTTTGCCTTACGTGATGAAGTAAAAACTGAACTGGAAAGATTGGTTGATCAGGGTGTTCTTAGTCCAGTAGAGCAAAGTGATTGGGCTACCCCCATTGTTCCGGTTATCAAACCTGATAACACTGTTAGAGTTTGTGGAAATTTCAAAATATCATTAAATGATTATATTGAAGACGATCACCATCCTCTACCTAAAATAGATGAAATGTTCACAAAATTACATGGTGGTGAAAAATTTACAAAACTTGATTTGGTTGCAGCTTATAACCAAATGCCAGTTAGTGAGAGTTCTAAAAAACTTCTAGTTATTAACACACACCTGGGACTTTTCAGGTATAATTCCACCCCATATGGTATTGAATTTCAGAAAAAAATGGAAAGGCTTTTTCAACATTTTAAAAATGTTTTAATCTTCCAGGATGAAAGAAAATACTGATGATCATTTAAAAACTTTAGAACAAGTTTTGAAAATTTTACACAAACATAATTTAACCTTAAAAAAAGAAAAGTGTTTGTTTTTTCAAGACTCTGTTGAATACTTGGGACACTTTATAGACAAGGAAGGTCTGCACACTTCTAATAAAAAAATTGAAGCTATTTTAAATGCCCCTTTTTCTTGTGATATCACATCCTTACGCTCTTTTTTAGGTCTTGTAAATTATTATGCTAAGTTTGTTCCAAATATGTCGTCTGAGTTACACCCATTGTACAAGTTGTTGCAGAAAGATGTTACCTTTAAATTCGATAAGAATTGTTTGAAATCTTTCAATACAATAAAAAAATTACTTGTTAATGCTCCGGTATTATGCCATTATAACCCAGATTTACCTATCAAACTATATTGCGATAGTTCTGGGTATGGTTTAGGTGCCATGTTGGTTCATGTCATGCCTAATAAGGAAGAAAGACCTATAGCGTTCTCCTCCAGAATTTCCGGACGGTATACTGAAACCTATAGCTGCCGCATCTAGATCACTTTCAGCAAGCAAGAAGAACCTTTCATCCATAGATCGCGAAGCTTTAGGTATTATGTTTGGTGTATCAAAATTTTATCAATACATAGCCGGAAGGCATTTTACGTTAATAACAGATCACAAGCCACTAGAGAGAATATTTGGTGAGAAGACAGAGCTCCCCAAACTTGCAGCAACCCCACTCACTAGGTGGGCTATAACATTGAGTTCTTATGATTACACTATTGAATATCGTCCTGGCAAGGACAATACAGCTGCAGATGCTTTATCTCGTTTACCTCTCAAGGACAATCGTGCTAGTGATATTGAACAAGTAGCAATATCTCAAGTCCAAGCTATACAAACAAATTTTCAAAATGAATTGTCTCTTACTACACGAGTTTTACGCAACAAAACATGGTCTGATCCTGTTCTCAAAAATGTTTTAAGATACCTAGAGTCAGGCTGGCCTTGCAAAAAAAACATATCTACTGATTTATGTTCTTTTTATGAAAAAAGGGAAGAACTAATGGTTGAAGAAGGAATAACATTTTGGAGAAACAGAATGATTATTCCAAGTCATTTTAGGGATTATATTTGTGCCAAACTTCATGAAGGACATCCAGGCATAGTTGCCATGAAATCTCTGGCAAAATTATCTGTGTGGTGGCCTAATATTAACAATGATTTAGAAAAATATGTTAAATCCTGTACTTCCTGTCAACGTGGTCGATCATCAGAGTTAGAAACACCTCTTTACTTGTGGAACACTCCAGACACACCCTGGGATAGAATCCACATCGATTTTACAGGTCATTATGAAGGTATGATGTGGTTAGTAGTTATAGAAGCTCATTCGAGAGGGCTCGAGATATTTCCTATGAGACATGGAACAACGGATAACACTATTGCTGCTTTAAGATCATTGTTCAGTCGTTATGGCATATTCAGATCTATAGTGAGTGACAACGGAAGCCAGTTCACTTCAGGTGAGTTTAAACATTTTACCTTAAAAATAATATAAAATTAATACACACCACTCCATATCATAGCACTTTTAATATGTAAGCACTTTTTTTTTTAGTTTTTCTGGTTTATTTTGTTTTGGAGGATTAACTAATCTGTAATTGAGGTTTCAATAACAGGACTTAGTTTGCTAAATTGATATCCTAAATGGTTAAATTACCTTATTATTTTATATGAGTATAACTTAAGTATTTTCTTGATGTATGATTTTATTTGATTTTAAAAAATTTTGTCATCAGATGAAAAATTTTTGAAACTTAGAAAGGGGTATATACAGTGTACCGCTTCTCTCTCTTACCCTGTATTAATATATTGTAATGTATAATTTAATAGTAAAATTTCCGAGTTTTTATTATTTTAAATTTTCGCGCTTTTAATAACCGTGTTATAACCTTTCAGTTTTAAAAAATTTAGTTTATCCATTTGTATAAATTAAGATTTACTTTTATAATCTGTTTTTTCAAATTTTGTATGTTTTTATTGAAAAAAATTATTTTGGATGATTAATTAATTCTTTTTAGAGTTCCAATTTAGTTTTTATTTCATTTTGAAAAAAAAAACTAAATGTTAGTTCAATTTAATTAAAGTTTCTTTTGGCCACGTATCAGCTTCCATGAGGTTGGTACTGTGAGTTTTTCCAAGTTTCCGTTGAAGCCAGCCTTCTCCCAGGCACGATCAGTTACAATTTTTTTACTTCTTTATTTTTTTCAATTTTTTTATATTTCTTTCACAAAGTAAACCTTAAATAACAAATTGTTGCCTCTAAGTCATGGATTTAGTTAATTATTTTGGAATTTGTTTAATTAAAAGACCTGGGTTTTCACTATTTCATCACATATGTCAGTTGAACTTTTTGTCTTGTTAGTTCAGTTATTTTTTCAATTAAATTTTATTTTAACATCCAAAATTCTTTTAATAGTTTGATTCTTATAGTTTTTTCGACATTTAGAATTAAGAATGATTTATAAAATATGAGATTCGTCTACTGGACGCCTTAAAAATGTTCATGGTTATGTAAGTCCAAATTTCAATTTTTTTTTTAATTTTTTTTTTTTTTTTTTAATTAACAATCCTTATATTTAATAAATACATTTATAGTACATGCACATTTAAAATTTAAAAAATAACATATAATAATATTAAAGAAAATACATTTAAATGATAAGGATACCTACCACTATAGGTCTGAGAGACCTGTCAATTACGTGGTATTATATTTTGGCTATGTTAATCTTATTTGATTGTAATTCTCTTTTTTACTTTGTTTGTTCTCAGATTTGAGCCTTTCTATATGTTCTTTCTTTCTTATTTAAGTATCGTTATATTAATTGAATAACTTAGTACAAATTATCGGTCGGTTCATCTTAGAATAAAAAATTTTTCTTAACCTTACCATGTTGTAGCAACACACGTTAATTTTTTTAATTTTGACAAAAAATTTTCTTATTATCCCTCAGATTTATATTTTATTGTAAAGCCTGTGATGTAATTGATAAATTGTTTTATTTATTAATGTATTATTTCAAAAAAATTCTTTAATATCAATAGACTCTGATGAATTTTACTTTGTTCTCTTAATTAGTCTGTGTTATACTTACCTCATACGCCACCCTCTCAATTCACTATTGTTATTAGTTTTAAATCAAGACTTCTATTTATGTTTATAAAAAATGTAAACAAGACAATTTTTATCTTATTCGTTAACTTTTTTTTCTTTTTTAGTTGTTAATAAGATATTTTTATTAGAAAATTGGATAATGTGTGTTACGAAAGTTGTGTTATGATGAGACAACGAAAACGTAAATTAAATTTATAATTTCCCGGTTTGATGTTTTTTAAAAACATTTTTGATGTTTTGTTTACAAACATTTTGATGTTTGTCTACAAATCATGGTTATCACGATATCAGATCTACTTAAAGTTAACACAGCGTTTATATTTTTATAACATTTTATGAAAATTATACCTTTAAAATAATTAATACAATTTTTAACATTGTTAAAGACCCTTTTAAATAATTTTAATGTTGGAATAGAAGAAATAATTATTTTATATGTGGGGTACAAGGTGAACCGACCTGCCACTAGTGGAGAAAAGGGTGAACTTAAGACAGGTCCATCTAAACCAGCTTATTCAGGGGGAGTTAGACCACTGTATCCCGCGCCCCCACCCCTACTGTATGAATTTCTACATCACTTTACAACGAACAATGCTGTCGTTTAACAACAAACACTGCTGTCGTTAAACAACAAACATTGCTGTCGTTAAACAACAAACATTGCTGTTGTCAAACAACGAACAATGCAATCGTTAAACAACAAACTATGCTATCGTTAAACAACGAACACTGCTATCGTTAAACAACAAACACTGCTGTCGTTAAACAGCGTATATTTGCCGTACGTTGTTTACGTCACTCTACTGATCAAAAGTACTTACCTATTAGTATTATTGCAACACTAAGTTCAGCATAAATACACTCAGAAATTAAAAATATCAACTAACTAAGTTGGTTGATAAACGTAAATTAATCGGTAAACATTCTTAGTAGCCAGTCATATGCTACATGAAATTCTTCTTGTTTCTCAATTAATTATACTTCTTTCTTATTTTTGTCTTTAAATTAATATGTTAGACATTACTCACTGTTTTATAAGACCATCTTTTATTTTATGTATTTTTTATTTTTTGGGAGCCATAGGAACTCTTCTTTTTAAAATTGTACAATGGAAATACAACTATCATTTGGCGGTAGAACATTAATGATAATAATAAAATGATATATTACCATAATAAACTTAGTCTAGATTACTACTTTGTTAATCACTTATAATTTTGTTAATAGTAAAATTTAAGTAAATGCCATATTTGTTTTGATAATTTCGCACAACATTTTTGCAAAATTAATGTCATAATCATATAATGTTGGTTGCATGCTGCTGCATTTTTGAGGTTTTTGCCATTAATATATTCAAAGGCCGTCATTTCTAAAGCATTTTTAAAAAACATGCAAGTTTCTCATTACACTGTCAAGTGCAATGAGTTATGTTGACAATTTAAATTGTCAAGTGCCGAGTATTCAAAGTAATATAATTTTCCTCTCTTTCCAATTTGAAAGAGGAAAAGTATCTGGATAGTCATTTGCGCAAACACTCAACCTTTTCATGAACTTTTTTCGCACGGAGAGGGGGGAGATTTTAGCGTCATTTCCAAAGTTTAAACATTTTCGCGCGAGCGTAGGTTCGCGAGGACGATGCGACTTCTAATGTTTAACAAACATTTTTGTTTTTACTTTTCTTCATGTATATAGGAAAAGTATTGTGTTCGCAAAAAAATCCGAAAACGGGATGACACCGGCATTATCCGTTTTAGGCGTTTTTAAGGCCTGATAAGTGGTTTTTACGAAGTTATCTGTCTCTGTGAGTGTGTGTCTGTTATCATTGTAGCCGAGTATACGTATGCCAGAGAGTTGAAACTTTGTACAAAAATTTCTCTATCAGTTGTGCTACCTAAAAAATAAATTTTTATTATGACGTCATTAACCCGCAATAATGACTCAGCCAAAATTTCGAAAAATCTAAAAAGCGGAAAAATGATGCGATCAGATTGAGGTTTGGCGCGCATGTAGCAATGTATAAGACTAACATGTATGTGTCATGTTTCATTTTATTGTTAGCATTATTTCTATTTTTATTATAAGACATGTGTACATTTTTTAAAAAAATCGTAAACATTTGAAAATAACCCAATCGAATTGAAATTTGGTACAGTGCATTCTTAATAGTGCATTCTTAATAGTGCATTCTTAATAGTGCATTCTTAATAGTCTTTACTTAATAATTAAGTAAATACAATATTAACAACACCAACTTCGTCTTTCCACCAATAAGCTTTACTTTAACTCTGAGCAGAGCCGGCTTTCGGCTATAATGCCATCTACAGTGCCTAAACAAGTAACAATCATAACTTAACAAAATAACTTAATATAAATAACCTAATCTTAACACACTAAATAAAAGGTCCAAAAAATAAAATACAAAGTTAAAAATGAAAAATCCAAAATAAAAAAATAAATAAGTTTATATAAATAAATAAAATAATAATAAATAAAAATGAAATGATAAATAAATAAAAATAATAAAAATAATAATAAATAAATAAAATAATAAATGAATAAATAATAAATAAATAAAAATAATAAATAAATAAAATAAATAAAATAAAAAATAAAATAATAACCAAATAAAATAATAAATAAAATAAGAAGGGAAGTTACCGTGAGATGTTGAGTCTTTCAATTCTTGGAGTCTGACTGAAGGAGGTTTAATGGAACTCGCTAAAGCTTGAATTATAACCGAGCCCCCTCCGTCAGTCTTATCATTTAAGCAATCATCACCGTTGTATTCTAGAGCCTTCTAATTTCAAAATTCTCCAACGAGTTTAATCTTTCGCCCTTGTTCTCAAAGTGCAGAAAACCAACCTCATGACCGTCCTTACCATGTGCCTCCGTACTAATGTGGGTATAAAAATTCGTTGGGCCTTTCAGGTGTTCCTTGAAACGGGTGGAAAATTTGCGCCCTGTTTGCCCTAAGTAAAATTTCTTGCAGTCTTGAAAACCGCACTTTATAATATATACACCACTTTTTTCGAAGGAGTCTACTGTATCTTTAGGTTTAGAAAGTTCGTGCCTTAAGGTGCTTATAGAGCGAAAAGCTGTTCGTAAACCGGCATTTTTGAGGCAAGTAGACACTTTGGTGGAAACTGGCCCAATGTAAGGGATTGAGCACCACTTAGTGGTTACATCACTGTGCGTGCCTTCTTGGCCATCAGGATAAATAAGTTTAAGCGTTTTCTGCCTCTCCTTTCTTTCTATGAGCTTATCTACTATGGAAGAGTCATAACCGTTATTAGTGGCTATAAGGTGCAAGATACGCTTTTCCTTATCAAAATTAACTCTAGTGAGAGGGGTGTTCACCAGACGATACGTGTAACTATGAAAAGCCGCCATTTTCTGGGCCCAAGGATGCCTTGATGAAGCATGAAGTACGGTATCAGTACACGTAAGTTTGCGGTAAATTGAGACGTCTATGGTGTTTCCTAGTTTTGATAACGTAAGGTCTAGGTAATTAAGCGATCCTGCGTTGTTCTCGACTTCCATAGTGAAGCTTATACCTTGAAAGCATTTATTTAAATATTTTAAGAATAAATCTAACTGTTTCATTGATCCACTCCAAAGAACAAAAATGTCGTCCACATAACGCTTCCATAAAATAATAAGTTCCCTAAAAGGGTTCTCTTCACTATCTACACAGTGCTTATAGAAGTTGTGCATGAATACTTCTGCAGCCAAGCAACTTAAAGGATTACCCATTGCAAGGCCTTTAGGGTTAGAATAGATGACCCATTGAAAACAGCGTAGTTAAATTCAAAACACAGGCTAATCAATTCCATCATCTCGGCGTTTAGGATTTTATCATGCGATTTTCGTCTCAGTAGAATGTTCATGAGCTTTAAGCAGATGTCAGGCGGTATACTAGTGAACAAGTCAACCACGTCGAAGAAACCAAAGTATAATTTTGACTCATTTGTATAGATTGAGGTTTTGAATCAATTCAGAACTGTTTTTTATCGCGTCACTAGCCTGAAAACCTGTTATTCTCTTGAAGTCTTTATTAAGTTCTTTAGCGATCTTTTCCGTTGCCGAACCGCAGCATGGTACTATAGGCCTAACTGGCATACCAGGCTTGTGAACCTTGATAGCTCCATACAACCTAGGCGCTTGCGCGTTCATATTTAGCAGTCTAAAAGATTTACAATAAAGTGCTTTATTTTGTTTTAAGGCTGCCCGAACTTTTTGATGAATATTAGGGGTCGGATCTTCAGTAAGAATAATGAAATTATGCTCCTTAATGAAGTTCTCTACACGCTCGATATAAGCGTTCTTCTTAATAACGACTGTAGCATTACCTTTGTCAGCTTTGACTACGACCAAATCATTGTTTTTAATTTTTTCTTTTAAACTGGCTAATGCGTTTCTTTCTGCTACCTGTTGTTGCGTTTTATTAGTTTTTATATGTTTTCTTTTTCTAATTTCGTTCTTTAGAACAACAGATAATTCAGCGTTAACATCAGGTCTTAGTTTTAAACTGTCTAGAGAAACTCCGAGCTGAATAATGTCGTTAGTATTATTACTATAACAACTTGGTGAATATTTAAGTCCTCGGTCTAAAAGCTTAATCTCATCTTGTGTAAAAACAATAGTAGGATCAGCAACAACTGTGCGTTTATGAAATGTGTGTAGGCAATCTCTTTCCGCATAATCAACGTTAGGGTTATTAATAGCTAAGGTAGTGTCAAAAGAAGATTCAGGTATGACGTCATTAGGGGATGAGGGCCCCGTGACCGAATCGTGGCTGACAACCATCTCATTAGTGGCTGTATTTACCGCTACTTCTGTGTCATCGATGATTGTGCTGTTTTTTCGATTGTTATTAATTATAACGCACATAATTAGTGCGTTATAATTAAGCCATCTACAGTGCCTTGTTTAGGCACTGTAGATGGCATTATAGCCGAAAGCCGGCTCTGCTCAGAGTTAAAGTAAAGCTTATTGGTGGAAAGACGAAGTTGGTGTTGTTAATATTGTAGACCATTCCACGGCGCTCACTGAAGTTATAAGTAAATACACTTACGTTTCGTTTCAACATGACAAGTAAATCCATGATTGGTACCGTAAACATTGAATGGTCTTCTAGCCAGCTACCAGTGAAACACTATGATTGGGTTACCAGATGTTTTACCTGTCTGGAAACGGGTCATACAAAAAATCAGTGTGACAAAGAAAACGTTTGCTCTTACTGCTCTGAATCCCACCATTTAAGAGCAAACTGCCCAATAATCAAAGAGCAGCCAGTGTGTGGCTCTTGTAGAGATAAAAGAAGAAAACATAATCATTCTATACTAGATCCGAATTGTTTAGAGTTTCAAAATGCACTAATGTGCAGGAAGTTGCTACTAAACCGAACCTAGCATAAGTATCTACTTATAATTTAGCTTGTAGTTCAGAGAATATATATAAAGAATTTATGTAGACGATATTAGTTTAGAGCTCCATAAACAAAATACCAGTTTACACTTGAACCCTCTTTTTCTCATATTATTATTTCAGTTACAGTAATATCTTTTATTTACTCACGGCAGCAAAATTAGCCATTACTGGACTGTTTTTAAGCTGCAAAATGTCATTTTACCTACACTGTCAAACAATACGGGAAATATTTTAAAACAGTACGCAAAATGTTTCAAAACAGTACGCAAAATGTTTTGGTAATGAAAAAAGTACTAGGGAGTTATGGCTCATTTAAATAACATGGGAAACAAGTCAAAACTCCCTAGGCGGGAAAATGAATGAGCGGAGGTTATTATTTTACAAATTATTGCGTGAATTTCGGTATTGTTTTATTTTGTAAACTATGATTTATTCTAGCTTGTTTCTAGTATGTAACTTTATTAATTGTTACTTAAAATTACAATATTATTATTAAATGTTTAACATTTAACATTTGTTTATCTAATAATATATAATGTTTTGGAAACAAATTGGCAACACTGATAATTTTGGCATTAAATTAAATTATTTACCAGCTGTTTATGAATCGACAGATTTTTAATGTTTAAGTCGTCAGATTTTGTATTTCATGTTATTATATTTAGTTTAAGTATATAAAGTTACAAAAATAGAACGTTATCAAAAACTAAATCTGTAAACTAAAGTTTAGTTACTAAAACATAATGAGTGAGAACAACAGTTAATAGATACAAACATTGTTGACACTGACGAGTTATTGGACCACACTCCACCTGATATTGTCAGCGTTGCATCTACTTCAAAACAGTCTTTACTGCCTGTAAAATCTCGCAGCAAGTATTTAATAGTAGTTGCACTATTATCATTCACCCAAATAATAACTAAAACCTGTCATATTTTTCCTCTAGTTTCTTTTGTTACCTTGTTGTTTCCAATAATAATTTACACATGTATACTAAACGTAATTTGTAGTTTTCACAAAATTAAACATTAAATTATAAAATAATCTCTTGTGTATTTTTTCTGCCGTTAGTAGATAAAATAGTATATGCTACTATGCAGCAAAGGAAACATTGCAGACTCGTGCAATTAATTACCTGCCTCGGCTTACGCCTCTGCAGGTAATTCGCTACTTGCCAGCCTCGGCTTCGCCTCGTCTGTCAAATGGGTTGATTACCTGCCTCGGCTTACGCCTCTGCAGGTAATTTCCATAGCCCGCCCTCGCCTTTGGCTCGGGGGCAAATTTATAAAACTCGTCTGCAAATTCCATTTTGCTGCCTAGTAGCATAATATACTATTATCTTCTTTTTATCTCTATTTATATTTAGTAATATTTATCTTTCATATTATCACCTATATATCTTTATTTATTTATTTATCTATTTTTTTCATTCAGGATGGCACAAAGGACCCACCTAAGTGGTCTAAGTTCCCTGGAATTTTCCACCTGAGTATTTAAAAAAATCCATGATTGTTGATAAAATGATCATGACAATTTTATGATCAATCCATGATTGATCATAAAAGTTAAGCAGCACCGAGCCGGTCAGTATATGGATGGGTGACCGCTTGGAATGAAACAAACGTATTACTATCCGAGGACGAGCGAAACGAGGAGGATGAGCGAAGCGAATTTGATTTGAAGACGAAAAGTTTCGAGGTACCCCGAACCCGATTTATTATAATCTTCTTCATCTGGTATTATTAACACTATCATATTAATTTGTTATAGTGTTAATATTTGTGGGGCTCTCAGGGGGCTTTGAGTAACCTTAGGTTTCAACCTCTTCTAAGAGTGGGTTAAGATTGTAAGATTGTAATCGTTATCATGTTTTCCCACATTGTTTATGTTTTGAATTTTAAACGTTTTGTTATATAAGTTACTGTTATTTATTAATGTTTATTTATCACATTATTAATCGATTATGTTTAGGTTACTCTTTCGATGCTTGAAAATTCAACCAATGGGGCATCTCCAATTAATAATACCTCTACAGTTTTTATTTACCACACTAAACTGGTAGAATCAAATAAATAACAGGAAGAAAAACAGGGAAATATATACTTTGTTCAGACGCTAGTTTTGGCCGTGGGTTCAAACACTGAAACTCAATTTTCAAGGTGAAATATATCGTGTGAACAGTTGGGGTTAAACCCCCTGCCAAACCCCGCGTGTGAACGAAGTAATAATATACAAACCATTATTCACATAGTAACTTAAACTTTAATTAAATATAAAACAACAACTACCGTACCTATCCCTACAATGATTTAACAAAAATAAATGTAGTGATCAAATAAAATAATTCCGTATTCGACTTTTAAGTTTAGAGTTTGATAAACTTGATAGATGAAGTAAATATAGGAGGCAGTGACCTTGCCATTTTGCATAAGGCTAATGGAATGAGATAGGCATCTTATACTTGATAACTGTACACAATTTCTATGTATTTAATCCGTAAACAAATAATTTGTTCACACGTGGGGTTTAGCAGGGGGTACATTCATAACCGTTTACAAGGTATTTTTCACCGTGAAAAATGAGTTTAAGGGGGAACCTCGTGTTCAATCCGGAGGGGGGGGGGGGTTGAACACGGGGTTTTTACCCTGTGCTAAACCCCGCGTCTGAACCAAGTAAATGTATCTTGCATAAACCATAGTTTAACTCCAAAGAAAAAAAGGCTTATAAAAAAAAGTTTTATTTCCTTTCGTGTTCCATAGGCCCAGGTCATCATTTTTATTTTATAACATCTATTGCTATTTTATTTTGTACCTTCCACATTGCCTTGATTAGTGTTTAGGGCAAGGCCATATATTTGTGTCGTCGTGCCATCTTTTTAACCACAAAAGTAAAAAGTAAAATTTGTCAATCTGTATAGATGAAACCGTAAGTCGAATTTTTCACAGGAACCTTGGAGTAGAACCCTGGAGTCGATTAATTATTTTAATATTTAGTCAAAAACATAACCTTATTAAATCTAACACTAAGCCGTTGTAGACTAATTTCTAAAATTAAATTCTATAAAGAGATTTTGCAATATACACGTAAGCATAGATATATGTACTAGAGGAGGCATAGCCTGTCTCAATACATTGAGAGGCCTGAAACATTTTTTTGGGGCTCTCAGTGGCTCTATGTAACCTCATTGAAACCTCCATCATGAGATAGTTAAGGTTATAATTAATAAATTTATTTCGGTTTGCAGCACATTGTTTGTGTTTTAATTTGTATTTTTAAATTCCTATTATATAAGTTGCTGTAATTTTGTTAATAATTATAAATATATTTATAATTATATTTATAAGCATAGGTGGTCGTGGTTAGGCTACTTTGTCGATGTTTCAAAATTTAACCTCTAGGGCCTCTCTAGTAATATATCTCTATGCAAGTAAGTGTACTCATAGAGATACATTACTAGAGGGGGCTCTGGTGTAACCTCATGAAACCTCCTCCTAAAGAAATTAAAGCTTATGATAAATCAATTGCTTTAGGCTACCCCCATATTTTTTGTGTTTTAATTTGTATTTTAAGCGTTCTACTATAAAAGTTACTGCGTTTTTGTTCTCTTGATTTGATTATATCTATCGTCGAAGGTGGTCTGGTTACTTTTTCGATGTTTCAAAATTTGATCAATAAGGCCTCTCTAGTAAGTAATCTCTAATAGTGTACAAGTGTAAGTCGTAAAATATTATTGTACATTTTTAGTCTATCTTCCCTGGTACATTCTATTATGTTATTAGAAAGAAGTATTTGTAATGATAACAATATAGTGATAGATATAATACAGTAAATTATAAATAATACCAAATACTAAATTATAGTATATTTGCATACACGGTGGGCCAAAAGTCTCCCCCACCTCGTAATTTTTAAATTGTATAAGCTACATTTTCAAAACATGGGGATCTCCATTATGTATAGTGTATAGTGATATTCAATAGTCAGTAGCGCCCTTTGAAACATTGAAATTTAAAATGGACCTCATAATTTTTCTTGCATATCTTGATTTTATGACCAAAATAATTACTCTTTACATTTTTTCATCACTAGTACTGTGTTCCTTAAGATATAAAGGGACAAAAATGCAAAAGGGCGCAAAAAATAGGTAAAAGTAAATATCACTAGGGGTGATTTGAGTTTTTAGGTATAAAACTATTAGATGGAAACATTTCTCCATCACTAATAGTTTTCCCTCATTTTCCACTTTTAATCCATTTAGGCGCCCTTCGTTTGTGGTACCACTAAATTGCTTTGTTTTCACTTGAGCTTATTTGTGGATAAAATATTACACTTTTGGTGGAAAACTATTACATAAATAATATGATACGATGTTTTCCTTTAAAATACTGCCAACTGCAATAGATTTTACTTTACTGTCAACTTTATACTGTAAAGCGCACGATAACCTCAAAATCATACACCTAACAAATTGATAAATATGTCAAATGCTTTTCTCTTTTATGGATTAGTCATTAGAGAGCTGAATTAATTAATATTTGGAAGAGCTTCAACTTCTTGCTCCACCACTATTAAACTTAAAACAAACATCTATTTTACGTATTATCAATTATATTGTATATCTATCTGATATTTAGCTAATTCTTTAGCTAGTAAAATTCTTTTATGTAACATTCCATTAAAAGGTTAAGAAGGAAATAAAATGGAACCATCTTTTTTATCAGGTCAAATTTTAGGTCAGGGGCTCTCTGACACAAACTGCGAGTATACATATAAACAGCTAAAACTAAAATACCAAAAGTACAAAAATGTGAGATGCCACCAAGTAGTAAAGACAATATAAAATTAAAATACGTCAAATATTGCAAAATCCCTTGAGTTTGTCATGAAGCAGATGTCGTGAACTCAGCTTTGTTACATTAATTTAACATTATCACAGCACCAATATAAAGCTTATTATTTACAAATTAACAAATCAAGAACAGTTTGTTCATTAAGTAGAGCGTGTAAACAAATCAGTGTGCTTTATTATTATAATTTTCATAAATATACATAGAGTTGTGTCAACTATTTATGTTGTGCAAAACTCAGTAGTATCACATAAACATAGAGATATTATTACTAGATGGGCTTTCGGCGAAATTTTGAATCATAAAAAAGTATAACCTGAACAACTTCAATGAGTAGTATAATCAAATAAACCGTACAAAACAAATGTAAATTTGATAAAATAAAACATTTATAATACAAAACAAAACAGAACACAAAAACTGATCGAAAAGACCACAATATTATTTATTATAACCTTAAAACACTCTTAGCGGAGGGTTTAATGAGGTTATACAAAACCCCAAGAAGATGTTTCAAGCCTCTCAATGTATTAAGTTGATTATGCCCCCTCTAGAAATACATCTCTATGTAAATAAATAATATCATTACCTCTATCATTTTATTACTATGTAGACAAAGACATATCATAACTAGAGACGCCCTTAGTTGAATTTCGAATCTTTCAAAAAGTAACCTGAACAACTTTAATTATTAACATAATCAAATAAGTACAAAAAATAACTTACACAGTAGAACGATTACAACACAAAACACAATATTTGTTCGAAAAGTCGACAAATATTGATTAAAAACTTAAAAATATTCTTAAAGAGGATCCAATAATATTTTCTACTGTTTAATTGTTTATATAAAAGTAAACGCGTAACAAAATAATTTGTTGTACTGTTTAATTGTTTATATAAAATCAAACGTTGTCAGTTACTTCTTTGATATTTCGAAAGGCCCCTCTAGATGTAATATCTTAATGATGTCAACAACTCAATGAGCTAGAATTGTGTTTAAAAGATACATTTCAAATCTTCATTAAGCCCACAGCGCTTACGACCCATGCTTCGATTTATACTTCCTCAAAAGTTACTATTTAAAAAACTTCTGGAGCGGTGGTCCGCATGCCGGGCGAATTTCCTTTGGAATAAGTGTTTCCGCGCTTAGTAATCTAGGTTCCGGTATATTAAGTATATCCGGTATAACTTAGGCAAGATTAAGCGCAGAAAACGCATTTTACAGGAAATTCGCATGCGGACATGCGGTCCACCGTATCAGAAAGTTGTGATAACTTCATGAAAACCTGGTTTTAAATACGTTTCCTGTCTTCGCCTAGGTTGATTTTTAAACCAAGTTAGATTTACAATAGGTTGTAACAATTTATAAATAAATATATGAATACATACACACACACACACACACACACACACACACCACACAGATATATATATATATATATATATATATATATTATATATATATATATATATATATATATATATATATATATATATATGTATGTATTTAAAATGTACTGAATGTTAAATGTTAATGTTAAACTATTAATAAATGGTTTATTATAATTATTATTAAAAGGATGTAGGAAGGTGGTATATATACGTGAAAACATAAATAAATACATCCTCTTATGCTGGATTCAATCTCACAACCTTATTTTTCTTTGGAGTTTCGTTAAAACCAGTTTTTTAAATAGTTTGTTTGCTCTTACGTTAATTATAAAAAAAAAGTATAAATCGCCTCGTTGGGGTCATTCTTTCTTGTTTCCTATAACACCAAAACTTAACCGTAAAGTTACCAAAACTTTACGGTTATGTTGCACCAACCCAGTTTTCTAAATATAACCATATGCCTATAAGTACGGTTTTTTTCTTAACACTTAAATAATTATCAGCTAAATTATGCATGAAATAAATGTTTATTAAAACCTTGTACCCATAGTAATAAGATAAACTATTTGAAAATTGATGATGATGTTCCACAGGGCATTCTACTGCAAGCAACTAAGCTATACTAAGTAACATCTATCTTAGTACCATTACATTTTAATATTAATTTAGAATATTGAGTTGCCAATAACTTGTTTAAAATCTCAGCTTTACAGGGAAATATCAGGTGGCGCTTTTTTTTATTCTGCTCATATTAAGGCATACTTTTACTAAAGCCGAATCTATACATTTATTGGGTAGATTCCCATAAAACCCAACATTTTATTGGGTTTTATGTTGATTTTAAAAGAGCGTGCCGTTTCTAGCCTTTAATGTTTCTTATATCTTGTATAGAACATAAAAAATAAAGCTAGATACTTAGTAAGTCATCCCTTTCAAGCTGAAACCTTAAATATTAATTACTATAATTAAGTATAATTAAGTACATGTTTCTTATAATTAGAGAAGAAGGTGATTAACTACAACCATATTAGTTTCAGAAAGCGTTTCTTACCAGTGAGTTAAGTATTTTGTAAAAATAGTTGTGTTAGTGTCAATTTAGTTCAGATGTATACAATACATCTGAACAATATTCAACAGTTTTCCTTTAGTTGCAATTTTTAAAGTCTTAGATAATGTTCGACGTTGGCCACTAGATCGCTACTAGAGGTTGTCACCTAGTAAACTATATATCTAGATAGAACAGAGCTAATTGCTTTTACCAGCTAGTGTCTGCTGCAAAGAGGCAAGTTCTCTACCGGAAGCTGTGCCAGCCATCAGATTATCATTGAAATTTACATTATGATTTGCAACGTAATCGTATTTTCGAGTATTGGGGATAGACGATTAAAAGACGGATAGCCTATCAGGCATTACATACGTGGTTTTAGAACTTTCCTATAAGCAAATTAATATGCCATGTAGTGCCTAAAATGCCATGTAAAAGGGCAAGAAGTAAGGACTGCCTGCCCTTCACATGGCATTCTACAAATACACTTTTTTCGTCAAAAATTGGATTTTATGAAAATTTCTTACTATTAGTTAGACAAAACATAAAAAATAATGACTGAAGAAAAAATAAGAGAAGATGCGTTTATAAAAAAATAAAATATGTAAAGAAACCATGTAAGACAAGCAGAGCTAGAACTCGTGGGCAAAGTCAGTAGTGTTGCCTTTAGGTATTAACAACATTATTTTAACCGTCTATTACCAATATGAAAGTTGTAAATAGAAAATTTAATTTTTGAATAGCAAAATTCAAAATTGAATATCAAGTTATTATGTTTAACTTGTTGGTGGAGCTGGCGCATTCAGCACATCTAGCACGCTAATACTTTGAGTAATACTATGTATAGAGGGAGCACTACTGGAAACAGAGGAGTTCCACTGGAGACTGCATACCTAATGTAACATTTTTTGTTATTATTTGCACCACTAATTAGTATTGATCAAACTTTTGATTGAATTAGGTTTATAATGTTTTTAAAGTATACCTTTTTATTGACTTAATATAAAAAAACAAATAATTATACTTTGATTTTAAATGAAGCTTCATAAAAATCTAAATAAAGATTCATTATTTTCAACAATATTATTTACAATAATTATTAAATTTATAATTAATTTATTTTATTTAAAAATGATGATAAATTGTGATCGTCACTTAAAGAACGTAATCAAATAGGTCTGGAGTCTAACTACTCTGTTAAATTTGAAATACATGGTATATACTCCCTCCATACTAGTAGTATTATAAGCGACTAATTGATTATAGAAGCACCGCTGCATAAACTTATAGGACACAGGTGAAGGCTGGCCGATGTGATGTGGAAGCAGAGTAGCCACCAACAACAGAAGAATCCTACTCTTCACCATTCTCCTCCATTTCCCGTTTATTCTTGAGTTCCAGAGCCAGCTTGTATCCTAGTTCCGGTCTTCTGTCTCTACCCTCTACCATGGCTTTTACCTGAAACACCATGAAATATCCAGATCTTATGCCATGAAACACCATGACATATCCAGATCTTATGCCATGCCATGAATGCCATGAACACCATGACATATCCAATCTTATGCACAAAACTACTTATACACAACTATGGTCAACTCAGTTCCATTCGGCTTGGTGAATACTTTTAATTCACTTTTCATATTTTTTGTTAAAGCAGCAGCTATTTGAAAATTTATTTAAAATTTACAGATTAAGTTAGGGCTTTTTTAAATTGATTAAATATTCAAACTGCTTATGGTATTTTTACCTAAAAAATTCAGGCCTAAATAACTGTGTACCTAAATTTAAAATATCTAAATAAAGCTATCAAACAAAACTAAATTCGAATCTGGTCTGGGTCTCTAGATTCAAGTATTTTATGTGCTGAACTTGCATCTTCACAAAGCCATTTAGTTAAGTTCCATGTAGCTCAGGCCTGGGCAAACTTTTCTAGCAAAGGGCCGCTTAGTCTTTTTACAGCCAGTCGCGGGCCGCATTCCTTAAATTTTAAAGTAAGCTAAACCCGCAACAAATTGCAGTTACGCTGGTGTTTTACTCAAGTCAAATTTATTCTCAAAGAATAAGAATTGGGGAACTTTAGCACTAAACGGAAAAAACAAAACGGAGTATCTTCGTCAGATCTTGAAATATAACTGAAGACAAATTTTGCTAGAATACTAGGTGTAAAAATAATTTTAAAAGTACCTATGAAATATAAGATCAAAGGGATTGTATTTATCAACTCCTTTTCGGCAATTCACAGAAGGCAAAATAGCTTTTTATCTTATTATTGTGAAAATAAGATTCGCTAAAATAATTAGAATTCGCCAAATCTGACAATGAGAATTGATATGAGAGGCGGCCGCTTTTTATGTTATTGTTTCTTAAACTAGTAGTAGCTTACTAGTTTTTGTTTCTCCAAACTTTAAAGTTAAAGTAACAATCCATTATTTCCTTACCTTGATATCTAAATTTTCATAATAATTTTGAATTAAACAATTTATTTGCTTATATACCTAATATTTTTGTTATTTTTAATTTATTTCATCTTTTTTCTAAACATTTTAATTTTGTCCGCGGGCCACATAAAAATGCTCCGCGGCCACATAAAAATGCTCCGCGGGCCGCATGTGGCCTGCGGGCCGTAGTTTGCCCAGGCCTGATGTAGCTCATTGCCCTCAAAAACCTTTGCAATGCCCAACTCAATTTTTTTTGTTTACCTTCTGTTCCGTAATTATCCCGATTATTCACCAAGGTTATTCTGGTTTTGCGGTCTCTAAGTGTGGCCACAAAGACTCTGAGCCAGTTTGACACGAGTCAAAAAGTTCAATTCTTATTTAAATCAGAGCCTTAATATAAACAGGAGGTCAAGATAAATTACTCCTCATTTTTTAGGAAGTGCTTAGAGGAAAATAGTTGCCATAGAAGTATTGTTACTGTAACTTAAAAAAAACCATTAATACTAGATATAGATAATTCCGGTACTTTTCTTCATGAGGATAGGTACTCTCCAGTAACCCAATATCATTCAATTCATTCTCTTTGCCGATTAAGAATCGGCAACCAATAAAACAGTTATAGGAGTGTAGTAAAAATAAGGAGGTCATAGGACTTCTTAATGACCTCAATTAAGAGGTAATTTTTAACCATCTTAAAAAGTGCCATGACTAAGGTAAAATCATAATCGTATTCTAATTTAAAAGTATTTAAATTAGAATACGATCATGGGTTTGTAGTAACAAACCCAAAGAGAAGACGTACCTCGTTAGAGTTGACGATAACACCGTGGTTGTTAACTACAGTGTTTTTAGTTTTCTCTATATCGACTAAATCTACACCTCTACAGCAGTCGTCTATTAGTATTGTCCTGTATCCTATAGATAGCGCATCCGCTGCCGTCGCACCTAGATAACAGAATGCAACAGTCAAATCACACCAAAGTAAGATACTTTTGATAAACTGCGTAGGTTTTCGTGGTTAATGTCATGAAGATTAAGGTGAACCTAGTGGAAGTGGTGACCGCGTCAATGTAGATCAGGCATACCCAATGCACGGACGCAATTGAATATACAAAATTAAACTGTTTTATCGAGCATTGTGTTTTCATCTTTGATGTCCTACACCCCTGAAGATGTCGTCTCCCACAGTGGAAGCGACTCGTCGTATTTATCCTCTAACTTGACGCGGGCACCACTAGTAGACCTAAATCTTCAAGATACTTTAATGCCGAAGTCTATAACTTAGTAAAGTGGAGAATATTAGATAAAACATTAGGAACATAGACACAATAACTTGCTCAACGTCTTAATAGGACTTCATCATTTAAAAGTTATTCTCCTTTCAATCATAATCCTTCTACTTGAATCCCACTTTTAGCAAATTTTCTTTGAAAAAAAAATTCGCTGACGAAATGGCTCGTATAGGGGGGGGGGGAGTGTCTAAAATCCGTTTTAGAGGTCCCAAACAAACTCTCTCTACATACGTATATATGTATATACATACGTATATATGTATGTATTTCGTATACATTGGAAGACAGTGAATTTTTGTAAACTTGCTATTTATCGAACGGATGAATATTTTTTTATGAAACTTGGTACAAAAATCAAACTTAGGCAAAATTTTCAAAAAATCGTATAAATTCAATGTTATTATTTTGCGCACTTTCTTGCTTATAAATCTAATTTTTGCTTAATTTTTTGGTGAATATTTAATAACTTGAGCAGTAGCGTCACAACTTGTTATTTAATTTTTTTAGAAATTTTTAAAAGAAAACGCGCTAAAATTAGCCTAACCCGAGCTTCAAATTAGTGTAAATAATGCTGTGTTGTGTTGTGTTGTGTATAATATGTGGAATAAATATGCGTAATTTCTTTGAAAAATACGAAAAAAAAAATAATTACAAATTGTGACGCTACTGGTCGATTTATTAAATATCTATTGAAAAATTAAGTAAAAAGTAGATTGAAGTACGCATGCGCATTTCAAAGAAAAATCGCTCAGCTTGCGGACCTCCGTGCCAGAATATTATTTAGTCGCACCAAACCTAAACTGTGTTACCACCATATGAAATAATTTTTTCGCCAATAGATCTTACCAACACAGACATCGTAAGCGAGACCACAGACATAAATATCAGTGGCGTTCTTCTGTCCAAGCTGGTGAACCAGGGTGGTCTGTGTCAATTTTTGATTATCCCAAAACACTGAGTACGAGTCTACGTCGGGGTTAGTACCCTTGTACACCATAGTCGAATTCTCCACCACCTGTCAACAGTTACCAAGAAGCAAATAAAACTAACATTTCGGACAAAAAATACCTAAACTCAATAATTTGTCGTTAGTTGCACTTTTTGGTTAACAGAATTCCATAAAGTATCGTCGGTAGCTGATTGTACCTAAGGCATATATGTGTATCCCTACTTAATTTGGTATGTCCACATACCCACGATACATTATCGTGTTGGGTAAGTTATGGCTCTGGTAAGTTAAACAGAGTGTACACGCTCATAAGGTAACATATGATTCCTGTGTATGTGGACATATTGGACATAGCTTTAACCAGATATAATTTATTTCTTAAGCAGCAACTGCAGTTTGCTAATTAGAACCAAATAATAGTTATTGACGCTACAAGTGATAGAAGAATGTGTTACAGCTCAAGATTAAGTTTCCTCTCTAGGCAAGACCGATGGAGGAAGTTTTATTAGCTCTCAATGACAATATGGTGAGGGAGTTAAACTAGTTAGCTCCTGAAGCTGGCCGAGTGAGATTACTTAAGTTTTAGGGAGAGAACACGAAACTGAAAACTTATCTATGACTAATCAACAGATAAATATATTAAAAAAATAAGATAATGTTAATATTCCCTGGAAGCTGTGATCTTAAGGAAACAAGCTATGAAGATAGTATTTGATGAATTTATAAAGTAGTTGATGAATATGCAAATAGTAAGAGCTGTAAAAGCAGACGGTGGAGGAGGTAGCGGCTCCTCCCTACCTCCCTCCTTACACCTTTACCACGGAGTAGTGGAGTCGGTTAAACACAACCTGACTTTTGTCTCCAATGTTATGTATTGCTACTAGAACACTCTCTAGGGAGGGAAATGACATTTGAATTGAGAGTTAAGGAGAGTTTGTATAGAATTTACATTGCAAAGAAGAGATAAAAAATATGATTGTTTTTTGGAGCTAATAAAGCCATTCATTGTAAAGCTAACGTCGAGATGGAAAACTTTTAGCTTAAGGTAAAGAGTTATTTGGAGACACCCGTCTCTTAGTTTTTCCAGTTGATGTTGTGGTGATTATATCTTGTTTGAAATAGTGATCATAATCTGTTTGAGGAGCCTGCATGGCGTGGTAGTTATAGCCTCTTTGGCGTGCTCATTATAGCCTACTTGGCGCAGTTCATAATTTCTTAAGTTACTTCTTTTAATGCCTACTATGCAGAAATAACTTTTTTTTTAACAATGAATTTCTCTAATTTCCTAGTAATATCACAGAAATCGATGGCTATACTATATATTTTATTATTTCTTAAATATCAAGGATTGCCATAATGCAGTAAAAGGCAAATCAAAAGAAATACTCCATTGCTCATCATTATAAGAAAAAATAATCCATTTTTCATAAAGAATTATTAAACATGAAATCGTCTATAACTTGTTTTATAAAGATAAACAAATTGACGTTGCAGATGTTTTACAACATTGGAAAATATGAAAAATCATAATTTAAAAAATAAAACTCTAGACAGACAGGTTAGGGATCATTTTTATTATACTTTGAAATTATCAAACTAATCCAACAGTTAGGGGGGGGGGTTATATACTAAAATAAGAACATTAACCCAGGGATATCGCAGGATATTACGGCTCACAAAATCCTCTCGGAATTCGCATTAGCGATTACCGTCCCTAGAGATCAATTACCAACGGGAAAACACGATTTATAACTGACACGAAAAATCCGGATATCTGACTTGCTATCGCTATTTTTATCGGGAAACTTTGCCGTCCGTATTGCTTTTAAGAGAGTAATTAGGTGTTTCAATGCGAAAGAACAGAGTGTGGGGTATCACACGCATGACCCTCGACATTATCAGATTTACTGAGTATCGATAAAACAAAGATTCCGAAATTATTGATCAAACATTGCTTTTTAAAGGTATTTTTGACTTAAACACGAAATTACAATGCAATAAAGTATTTTTAACTTTACTTTAGATCTTTCAACTTAATTTCGATTAGATGAGAACTAAGAATAATGTGATAACTTCCAAGTTTATTTATTCATTATTCATGGGTTCAATACCAGCACGGGCCTCGGGGATTTTTATGAGAGGGATAAAGATTCTGCGTACTACGTCCTTCAGAAGGGACGTAAAGCCGGTGGTCTCAAGCCTGTGCGTTGTCAGGTATTCAGTAAAGATCCCTTACCCTAAATGAAACTGGGTATAGGCAAAATGTAGGACCCTCATAGTATATTCATTATAATACTATAGTGTGTCTACCTTGTATTTTAAAGTGTATGGTGGTTTGTTTTAACAGCGAGGGCACGTGTTCTTACTAGTTTTCACTAGACTATAAGAGTCAGTGAAAATATGTATGATCGCTTGAAAAAAAGCATGAGAAGAACCATAGAAATCTACGGCGCTTCTGTCTGGATTATATAAAATATACCTACATTTGAAATTAAAAGGAGTAAAACACTATCTTAGGGAGCTGGCAAAAAGGGCCCAACAACGTGGCCAACTTGCCTGGTAGTTACTACCACTCCCCCTATATTAATAAGAATAATGTGAACCAAACAGCTTTGGCTTAAGCATGTTTCTCTTGCTGGATATTTCATTATCTGCAGAGTTGATAGGCTTCTGTAAGAGGGTTAAGTTAAATCTTAAGACGCTTTTGCGTAATTTATGTTAATTCAACTCGTATGATTCTATCCTGGAAATTCCCTTATTTTCCCTCTCTTAAGGGAAAACATTATTATTTAGAGCTAAAAGCACAGGATTTTCTAATTCTCTAGTACGGTACTTAAGCCTTTAAAATAGATGTTGTCCGCATAATATAGTCATTTATTCTTGTAAATAAAGGAATTTATTAAAACAGTGTCAGAGATAAATCATACTAAATCAGATTTAGATCTGTGACCGTACAAAATAAAGTATAAAACAATAACATATAAATCAAAATTAAGAGTTAATTATTCGATACTACCGAGTTTTGCAAAATAATAATAGTTGACACAGTATAATTGAGCAAGAGACACCTAGGAAATGTAACAAACAAAACCCAATGCTACATCTGGGAACTGTTCCAACATTCGACATTAGTTATTATTGATAAACTCGACTAAATGTCATGTCCCAATCTTTTTTCGTAACGTCCAACAAATGAGTTATATGTAACGAGTCAGTCGGAACGAAACAGAGTCTTTGAAATTCCATGTGAATGGCAGAGAGAATTCGGGCTCTGTCGACGCCCTGATGAGTTACACGTAAAGAAACAGAGTGGGACATGACATTATGTCCAGCCATTAATGATGACGAATATCGAATGATAGAACAGTTCACAGATGTAGCATTGCATTTTACTCGTTAAATATCCTAGGTGTCTCTCGCACAATTATATTGTGTGCCAACTATTCATGTTTTGCAAAACTCGGCAGTATCAAAAAATAAAAATATGAAAGGAATCAACATCATCTGATATTCAACAAATACTCAGAATTGAGAAATATATTGTCCATCAATAATGTCGGATGATGGAACAGTTCCCAAATGTAGCAGAGCGTTTTCCTTTTGTTAGGTTCCTCTCGCACAATTATATTGTGCCAAAATTAAGTGATTACCTTTCTATATTAACGGATACAGAAATACATCACAGGAATAAATAATGTTAGCATTGCATACACATTGTCCAGTTTTATTGTGACTCCCCATTATTATAATTTTTATTTTACAAACCATGGTATAATAAAATTAGCTCGCTGTAGCCAAGTAGTATTTAGAGTATAGGTGTAGAATCGAGTAATTAGCGCATAGTTTTGTAATTAAGCATTAGACCATAGTTTTACAATCAAGTAATTAGAGCATAGTTGCATAGTATAATCAAGTAATTACAGCATAGATTTACAATCAAATATTTAAAGCATAATTATAGAATCAAGTAATTACTATCAGGAAAAGAACGACTTTTATTCTACAATGTTTTTTATAAACAGGAACAATATATTTTGGATCATCTTCAGGAACAAAAAAACAAAAGTACATTTGATCCAAATGGATTGAAATATATGTTCCTGTTTATAAAAAACATTGTAGAATAAAAGTCATTCTTTTCCTAATAGTAATTATGGAATTCTACAAAAAAGACGTTTCTCTCTTAAGAAGAATCAAGTAGTAAATAATTTACATTCTATTTGACTCTATTATAAACAAATAAAAAAAACATTTTTGAATATGTAAATTTACACCATTGGGTAGATTTTCGATGGTTTTAGTTGGTCAGGTTCTCGTAGGTCCGTCAACTTTCGTAAATCCTTGACGACTGCTTGAGAAAGGAAATTGAGGAAATGCGCTTCTCAATCCACGTGCTGTAAATAAACTTAAATTAACCAATAGACACAGGGTTTGGAATCATGCAACATAGCTGAAGCTTTTGTCTTACGCTTCATTGTGACTTGATATTTTCATCACCTGGCTTGATTAGCGTCATTGTTACCATTATCATTTTCTGATTAAAATACCAAGGAATGATCTTTGTCATCCTTGTTTGTATTGTGTGGAGGGTGTCCGTGGAGAGAGTTGCGTGCTTCAAGTGAGAGGCAATTAGCACGTAGAATGAGTTCACCCAGTGATATCTCTCCTCGGCACCCCCACCCCCACCCCCTCCCCTTTCCTAAACGGATTAATTAACATCACCCCGGTTTCCTTTTACAGTTAATTCTTTGGAAAGTTTTCCAGAGCTGTAAATAGATTGTCAAGATGTGGCTGGCGTGCTTACTTGTCGACACTTCTTAGCTTTACATTTTTTCATTTTTTTTCATTTATTCAAATAAGATAGAAATCTTAAAAAAATTTAAAGCATTTTCTAAACTTTATTGAGATTATTCAAGGAGTGGCTTTTTTGCTTTTCCGAATATTGCTTTGTCATTCATTTTCGTTGTTAATTTAAACTTAGAGAGATACAGAGGATCAACAAGTAATATGAAATTATGGGCCAAGGAATTGATAATAACTGTAGTATATTTCAATTTACCAAGCAGATATTCACCTTTAATCCTTAGTTAATAGAATAAAATGGTCTCCGATTAATTCGACTGGCCTAAATATTTTGTGAACCACATTGTTTTTACGAGTAAGAATTAAATTGGCCCGAATTTCTCATACCAATCTCTTTTTTTAATTTAGCACTAATTATTTTACAACAATGTAAGACTTAAGGTAATTAAAATGCGCAATTGAAGAAGTGAAATAATTAATACACTCCTATGATTTTGCTCCAAAAACTTCAATGAACTTAAATACACATAATTGAAATTTGACAAAGGCGCTCTAATATTATTTAGGATTCCATTAAACTTTTGCTAACTTGATTAGCAGCCATATAGTTGGCTGATAATCTAGTTAGCAAAAGAATTCAAACAAGTTAGAATTATGAAATCAAATTTATCATACGTCTAACAATAGTGCTACAAGCAGAACAAACATTATCTAAATATAACATTATCACCCCCGCGTATCATCACACGCGAATATGCATGGGTAATTTTTTGCGCGAGTGATCTTAAGTGTTCAAGATGATAAATAATCAAAGGTTGTCTCAAGTCCTAAAATGATCTAAAATTGTGAAATCTCAACCCCTAAAATAAAAAAAAAATCATATTTGGTTGATTGATCTAATATTTACATAGTTGATCTAATATGTACAATCAAATATGAAATCAGTTTTAAATAAAACGATGAAATCAAAGAAAAAGAAAAACAAGAAGCCTTAGGCCTCTATTTTTTATTTTTTTTGTTTCATTTCGATCCAAGAAAGCGTTCGAATGTTTTAAAAAGAGAAAGCTCCAAAAAATTTAACTCCCCCCCCCCCTCCATAGCCCCAATCTCACAAGCTCATTTTTTCTTTGAAAATATGCTATAAAACAGAACTGATACGGTATATGAGAAAAAAGTGAACAAAAATAAAATGGTAATATATTTAAAACTTAGAAGCAAAAATAGATTGTTAAAATCGGAAGCACGCATACCATGCTTTCTCCCTACTTTTAAAAGGTTGGGAAGCAAAAAATGTTATTGAAAAAAAGTTGTATGACCATGTTCGCATATGCATTCAATAAGAACAACTTTTTTCTCATTATTTAGCATAAATATTGAGGGAAAAATATTTATGGAGTGATACATGTCAGGTAATAGACAGGAGACTTCTAGCCGAGGCTCATGTCAGATTAGAGACACCTAGTCGAGGTTCATGTCAGAGTGCAGACTGCTGGGTAAGGCTCATGTCAGAGTGCAGACTGCTGGGTAAGGCTCATTTCAGAGTGCACTTGTTTATCGTGACTAGCCTTGATGCACATAGACTACACGGACACGAGTTGTATGATCTCATACCGACACACTGTAGTTTTTCACTTAATGCCCAATGCCAACAATGTACACAGAAAACAAATATACCCACCTCTTGTTACATAGAGTATAATAAAGAGAAGTGAGTCGAGGAATATTCATAAGAAAACAGATGAACAATTCCTCAGTGTTTAAAGCCAGCTAGCTTCCTCTATAGGCTTAAAAATTCTAGGAGCATATAATATTGACGTTTAAATTAGATTGTTTACAAGATAAGAGCACATCTATTCATATAAATATCTGAAAAACTGTGCTAGAGAAATAAGGAGGTTAACTGCAAATCCATAGCAGGTTATCTTCAAGCTCAGTTTATATTTCATAAATATTTTTGAAAAATCATGAATCATCACGAGGTAAGAAATAAAATATTTTTCAAAGAGAAATTTATGAAGATGACATTGCCAACTTCTAAAATATTCTATAGAAGGATGGCTGGATTTGTTTTCTATAAGTTGGAACATTATTTATATATTTATATTGTTCTCTCACGAACTCCCATTACGTCGATATTATGAAAATATTCTCAGAAATACTCCGAGTCACAAAACCAAGTGCGTGTCTGAGGGGATGAAAATAAAAGTAAATAGTTGTTCTGGGGGATGGAAGGCTCCAGGTACGGCTGGGGGAGCCTCGTAACATAAATCTACATCGTCTGCCAATTGAATAAGATGATTGATTGCATTAACTCTGCAGCACAAATATAAATTGATTTTATCAATGTCAAATCAAGTAGAATCGAGTCGAAAATGGCAAAACTGTGCCGTAAAATTGTTAAAAACTTGTTTAAGAATTAAGAGAGAGAAGTTAGTCTTTGGTCTTTGTGCAATTCAAGTTGATGAAATCATAATATTTTTTTAGTTGCCGAGGTTTGCCGGGGGTTATCTTGGAGGATAGAGTCTAGAATTAATTGAAACTTTCCTCCTACTACACGATTTAGAAAAATGCATTTGTTCTGCTCTGTGGAGGTAAATGCATTTATTAATGCCTTATTATTTAAACATCAGTGTGTTTAATCCAATCTTACACTCCAATAAACTCTTCGGAATCAAACTATCAAACTTTTAGTTTTAGTTGTGTGCAGGCTGTAAAGCCAACATTTACCTGAGTCGTGGATTGGCAGGACAGCAAAAATGTATTTAAGAGCTGTAAAGGAAACATTTGCCTGAGTCGTGTATAGACTTTAATGGCAACATTTATCCGAGTCGTATACATGTTGAATATAGGGACACGGGACACACATTAATACAAAGTTCTAACGCCCTTTGCACTGTCTAGTTATTAGTAAACTATTGTTTAAATGCTAAATAGACATATAAATAGACATCGTGATTGGATCTTTCAGTCCTAATCTTGTTATCCTAGTCCTCCTTTAACAAGTGGATGCTGCGAGGAAGTGGGCAGGAGGATTTCTCAAAGGAAGACGTGAAAGCTCCTTTTCACACAGTAGAATAACACCAAATATGAGGGTTACACAGAGAATCATAAGCCTGACACTCTGGCAAGGGGAAAGGCTTTCTCCTCCCCATACCAACACGTCCAGCAGTCAGTCTCTGACTATAACTATATTGTTATTTTATAAACTGACACTGGGCGGACACTGAGTTAGCAATGTTGAGTTAAAATTTGCATACCTTGAGATCTTTGTGGAGTTCAGCCCCCCAGGAATCCTGGACGCAGTGCTTGGGCCAAAGTCTTTGTTTAACTATTTCTTCTCCCTCTCCAGCATCAAAGAAAACAGTATCGTACACTTTTGCATCGTCTACGCCCACCTAGCATACAGTAGTAATGTGCACTCAATAATGTACATAGACACATAAGTAAACAATAATTTATTAATTAAGAAATATAAATAAATAAACTTGACTTTAAAAGGGGGTTGTCCTTTTAAAAATGTTCATATAGCTTTCTGATCCTACTTCAATGAGTCTTACCAAACTTTTAAGGGTTGTAACTCAAAACGGGTTGAGCTAGAAAAAAATTGTAAGGAGTATTTTCACGAATTTACGATTAAAAATTACTCATATGAGGCAGATCGCATGTATACCGTATTACATCATTACCTAATTTATGACATAATCAATCCTCAATAAAAATCACTTGAGACGGAGTAATGATGTTTAATCGAGTTTATTGTTCGAGCTTTTGGGTCTCTTAAATCAATTAACACCGGTTTTAAACACAATCAAATCGAAACGACTTTTTAAAAATTGGCTTAAAGATAAATTCTGCTAAATCGAATAAAAGAGGTCCCAAAGCGATACACTCATCACATGGACCAGCAGCGGCTACTCGATGTTTTGTGGGGCCTGCGAGAAAGCAACCTTAACATCTTCAATACTTGATATATTCAAGTAAATTGTATAAAATTACAGTACTGCTTATTATAGATAGTTTCTGATTATAAAACACGAGCAACGTGCTAAACGCTAATGACGATTCATTTATTATAACCTTAACGCACTCTTGAATGAGGTTTCACAGAGCCTAATAGATGTTCCAAAATGTATTAGATATTATTACTAGAGGGGCCCTATAGGTTAAATTGTGAAACATCGAAAAAGTAACCTGACCACCTTCGATTATAAATATAATCAAATAATCAGTACAAAATTACAATAACTTATATAAGAGAATGTTTAAAATACAAATCAAAACACAAACAATGTGCGAGAAGCCAAAATCGATTGATTTATTATAACCTTAATTCACTCTTCAAAAAGGTTTTATTGAGGTTACACAGAGCCCCTGAAAGCTTCAATACAATGTTTGAGGCCTCTCAATGTATTGAGATAGGCTATGTCGCCTCTAGTATATATCTCTATGTGTTTCAAACCTCTCAATGAAGTGACATAAAGTATGCTCCCTCCGATCATGCATCTCTGTGTTTCAACAGTATTTCAGTTTATTCTTTACAATTTTATTAAAACTCAGGATATTCAGTAGAAATAACAGACAAATTAATTTGTGTTTAGGTAAATTTATTATTATTAAGTTTATTAAAAGTTATTAAAGTTTATTAAAAGTTTATTAAGTTTATTAAAAGTTTATTAAATTTATTATTATTATTATTTATTAATTATTAAATTTATTATTAAGAAGACCGAGTTTTAGTTAAACCATAAAAAAAGGTTCCCATCTAGATTTGAACAATGAAGATCTTGATTCATTGTTAGGTGTAAAACCAATTAAGAGTTACTAAGAGTTAGGCGGAGAGTAATTTACTTTCCGTCCTAATTTTTGTTCCTTCGCTTACTTCTACAAATAAGGTAAGGAACTAACTAACTTACTACTTATTTTTGCTGATTTCTTACTTCTGGAACTTACTACTTATTCTTGTTAATTACTTACTTCTGGAACTTACTTCCTTTTTCTTACTAACAACAAGTGTTGAAAGTTTTATCAACAACAACAACATTTTTTCCTTCTAGAGGTAAAATGTTTTATCGCTCACCTTCAAATACAGCATTAGAAAAGAAAACATACTATAAAAAATTCGTTAATACTAATTTTGTAAGTAAAATTTGTCATACCGGGCTTTCAGAATGTATCTTTCTGTTAGGCAAGTTGTCAATAAAAGATATGTGTTCCTTAGGATGCCAATCTAGTGAATAATACACAGCGTCGAAATTCACAGTGTCCAGTAAATAGTTGATAGGGTCTATTACCTGGGCAATAAAACAAAAACAAGCAGACTTGAACAAACTTGCAAAGTTTCCAACAAATCATTAGGACATAAAGAAAGTAGTACTCAGAACATAACTTAGAACACAACTTAGAACATTAAGAAGTAAGGTATTCATCTTTTTACGCTTTTGGTTTTACTTCGCGCATTTGAGTTTTGCTTTAGTAAAACTCAAATCCTCTTACTCTAATAGGGGAGAAAGTTATTGGTTTAAACTTAAAGTGACCTAACACACAATTACTGCAAACGGTAGCAGAGCGTAATTACGATTCACCATCATCTGGGCCCCGTTTCACGAAAGTCTTGTGAAAGTAACAAAAATTGTAAAAAACAACTTGTAATGATAAATGTACGAGTTGGTAGCATTTTTCTCCTAAATGAACACCATTTTCTTGTCTATTACAATTAATTGTAAAATGTCTACTCATGACATGTACCTAGATTGACATGTACCTAGATTGTAGTACCTAGATTGACATGAGTCTCATGTCAATCTAGGTACTCTGAGTTACTAGTTCATTTTATTAATATAAAACTCAGTTTTTATCGTCATTGTTTCGTTCATTAATATTCTAGTGATCAATATGAAATTGTTGTAGGTTTTTATAAATATTATATCCCATTCGAAATAATGTTCTCATATGAATGAAACTGGGTTTTAATATTATTTTGACGTATTGTTTACAAAAACTCTTGTAGGTAACAGTAAATTATAATGATATTAGTGAAACGCTCAATTTTGAAACTTGTAAGTTACAAGTTGTTTTTGTATAATAGTTTGTAAGATTTTTTTTGCGCGCATAATCAATTTTTAATAGAATTTGACACAAACATGCTCGTTTCCTAGGAGATCTAAGATACAAATTGTAACATACTAGTGTTTGTTTAATATAATTATATAAAAACCGCTAGTAATTACCAGACTAACTTGTACATTAGTGAAACAAATTTCTTACAACTATTAGTATACTTGTATGCTTTTTACTTGTAGTATAAAATACTTGAACTTTCGTGAAACGTGGTCAAGATTTTGGCCCAGCACGCGCCACATCCAACGAAGGACGTTGTAGACTTGACATAATACCAATACCTGTTGAAGATAAGTCAGAAACAAATAGGCACTAGGTTAGTGAAGAGCACATTGATCAAGAATGTGCTGACTTTGTTTTATTTGTGTTTTTAACGCTGAAGTGAATGAAACTGGTCCAAAGTCGATACGACCACTCGAAATCACCATAATAACCAAAATTGCAACCGGTAAGTCACAAATTACGAGTGGGGTGTCGTTTTCTATGTCCTTTGGGGCGCTGAATCAAATAAAACCGGTCCGAAGTCGATAGGACCACTTTAAGCGACCAAAAAGTCGAAAAAACCGTGGCAAATCACCGTATAATCTAAAATATGGTCAATAAACATGATATTTCGAGTATAGAGTCGTTTTTGGTGTTGAATCAAATAAAGCCTGTCTAGAGTTGATAAGACTACATACTCAAAGTTCCCGGATTCTAATCTTGGTACCAGGGCTAATTTTTTATCGTCTTATTAACAATATTTATGTTTATAACTTGTAACATACTTAATGCATTTTATACTTTGAAATGCGCGGTTTCTTGCTTATAAATCCAATTTTTGGTTAAGTTTTCGGTATATATTTAATATTCTGAGCAGTAGTGTCACAATTTGACTAAGGTGATTTTTTGAATTTTCAAAGAAAATGCGCAAACAATTAACGTAAACTGAGCTTCAAATGAATGCTAATAAAACTGTGCCGTGCAGTGTAATCTATAACGAGGCACATAAGCGCATTTTCTTTGAATCATTCGAGTTGTGACGCTTCTACAGGTTATTAATTATATATCAAGAACTCAAGCCAAAATTGGATGGATAAGCATCAAAGCGCGCATTTAAAAAAAAGTTCACCCGACTTGCGGTCCTCCGCGCCAAGAATTTTTATGAATAAATACGTCTCTAATAGCGCGATAGAAATCCTTTATTCTCATGGCTTTTATTTACACTCAGAAAATCGATATAACAACCCTTTAATTTATCGATTTAAAACTCCTTTAACGTATCGATTTAAAAAGCCCTGTAACTTATGGATTTAACAACCCCTGAAACTTTACAATTTAAAAAACCCTTTAACTTATTGATTTAAAAACAATTTAACTTTACGATTTAACAACCTGTGTAACTTATCGATTTAAAAACCCTTTCACTTGTCGATTTTACATACAAAAATCATTCCTATAGCACAAATTTTTTGGCTTATAATTATATTATCGATGCTTATGATTCAACTAATAGCATTTACTAGAGCACATTTTAATGTAAAATACCCAAGAAATTAAATATCTGACTTTTCATGTAAAATTCTCAATTCTAGGATTCACTACTACACTACTATCACTACTACACTATAATATAGCCCTGTGACGTCACCCAGCCAAAACTAATGACCCAAACATTTATTTTAAGAAACTTACTTCAAGTCCATTTTGCTGAGCAGAGCAGTTACTTATACTAAGAGAACCAGATATAAAGTCGTTCTGAACGTCTATTATGAGAAATGCACTCACTGGATGCACTATCTGTAAACAAATACCACAACAATAGTGCGGTAGTCCAGGGATGGTTTCCTATTTCATAAGCAGCTGCCACCATTCAGCCTTGACATACACAGGTCTATAGCGTAGAGTGACATACACAGGTCTATAGCGTAGAGTAGACAAATCACCGTTCTGGTGTTTTATTATGACTCTAGGGAATATGGTGACTCATCGTGGGCACTCATCACAATATTTAAGTTAGCAGAACACTTTATAATCAAAATATTTAAGTTAGCAGACCACTTTATAATCAAAATAATTAAGTTAGCAGAACACTTTATAATCAAAATATTTAAGTTAGCAAAACACTTTATAATCAAAATATTGAGGACTGATAAAAAAAATTGGCAACAAGTCCCGCAATAAAACACCAGATCGGTGGTTTGTCGACTCGACTCTATGATCCTGTATATCTTAGGGCTAAATGCGACCTGCCGCTTATGAGGAATGGAACATCCCGGGGCTTCAGGACTATAACAAATCAAATGAAAACCTAGCCAAAGTATTTTCTGAACTGTTTGTTGAGAAATATTTGCCATCACTAGCAAGTCGGTGTTTTTCATGGCCATTGGTATCAAACTCAAAAAACCAGCTAAAGGCAGTAGCATGATCGTCCACGTAAGGTGCTAAGGGTCAACGAAATCCGCATGACAGGTTTGAAGGTAATAAACTACATGACAGGTTATAATCTACATGAAATTTATAATTTACCTCAGCGCAACAGAAAACAGTAATGTTACAGATTGTACAGACAATGAACTAGAAAACCATGTAAATTAGATACATGGATTAGCAACCTCAAGGGGCTCTCTCAGGCCTCGATGCGTCTTCAAGCCTTAATTCGCCGGAGTACGCATAGCGGGCCTCTTATAGTTATAGCATGTATTGCAGAACGTAGAGTATTGCATTTATTTATTGTTGTAGGAACCCATGCGGGTGTTGACTTAGTGATGATGTGACCTGCAGCTGCACTGCACCCTTTTTTCCGGTGGAGATTATCTCTAAGGCACTTACAGATAATACTTACTCTTCTGTGGGTCCAATAATAATTATAAACGTGGCTCACCGTTTTGATCCAGTTGTTCCAGCAGTAGGTGAATTCGTCTCTGTCTAGCATCCCATCCTGTAATAGTAATTATTAAGACAGTTTTATTAAGACAAAGATAGTCTGCTAAACTATACATATTTAACTAGTCATGCATAGCATCGGGGACCCACAAAGCTATTTATAAAAAATAATAATTAGAGCAAACTCGGTTTGCTGGCTAGAAAAAACTATAGAAACCTCATTAGCATCATTTTCTCATGTACCTTATTTTCGTCGAAGAAATCGAACACCTGTTTCAATTGATCCTCTGGCAGGCCGTAGATTTTACCTCGGTCGTTGCGGAACAGTGCTCTACATATGGAATCGAATTCACTGATGTTCAGCAAGCCGTCACTACAAAATGGAAAATAGCCTTAAGCAGAAAACGATAAATAAAACAATAATATTATTTACGGATTATTTTGCGCGGGAATGAACTTTACATCACTTGATTTCACTAAAAAAGAATGGAAAAGTAGGATTTTCTCCCCTTGCAGGGTTTTGGCACAACTGACAAATAAATAAATTCATTATTTTCTATGGAATAATTTCATTTTCTAAAAGTTCAACTGCAATATCTCGAGTAGTGTTGAATAAGTTAAAAATGACAAGAAATTGATAATAACTCGGCCTAGCTAATTATAAAGGCTCTTGATAATAACTCCGCCTAGCTAATTATAAAGGCTCTTGATAATAACTCGGCCTAGCTAATTATAAAGGCTCTTGATAATAACTCCGCCTAGCTAATTATAAAGGCTCTTGATAATAACTCCGCCTAGCTTCATTAGAAAGCCTCATGATAATAACTCGGCCAAGCGGATAACGGAGCGGATCATTACTCCCCACTCATCATTTCCCCACTTTCATGCAGCCTGCCTCATAAACGCAATTTTCTATTGGAAATTCGCTGTAGTGTAACATCCTCTTTTTTATCAGACGTTCACGTTTCAGCAAAACAGTTATCATGTGAACACCATACGGGTTAACAGCTGACCCGATTCGAATGAAATTCTATACAAAATCAAGTCCTTTGAGCGCAAAATAATCTGAGATTTACTAAAAAAATCATCATGGGAGCTCAGAATAGCGGTCAACTATTTTATTTTCAAAAAATTCCTAAAATCATTAATATTAAATATTTTCCTATTTATCCACTTTCCGTTACAAATAAGGAAAAGTAAAATTGGACGTCGAATATTTTAAGTTAAAATTATTTCTAGTACTAGTTTAAAGTGTCCTGAGAGGAACAAGACCTCAACCACATCTGTGGCTGGCACAGTTCTCGAGATATGAGTCCAACAAGCTGAAACACATTTCTCGCTTGCAAAGTTCTTGAGATACGAGTCCAATAAAACCACAATCACATCTGTGGAGATCATACCTCGAGATATTTAAACTGCTTGCAATTCTTTTGGTCAAATAAGATAGAAGACCTTACTTCCATACTTAACAATTTGCTAGTATTTTACATTAAATATTTTCCGTGCTCTTTAAAATGTAAAACTGTGATGTAATAATTAAGATTCCCTGTGTTGTACGAGAATAAACAACATCTTCGTGTCAGTTCAACCTTAAATAAGAAAGACTTGTCTTAAAACTCATTCTTGAAAACAACTTCGTGTAAAACAAAAACAATAGTAACCAAAAGAGTCGAGATGTTTAGCGGGGGCCGGGAAAACCAGTTTTATGTGCGTTGGTTTGTGTATGTGTGTGTATGTTATTGTTGGTCTGGAGATGTTATGTGACAACACAATGCTTTGTTCGTGACATGACCCTATTAAGCCCCACTGAATGCTTCCTCATAAGCTTTAATAATCCCATATAAAACTTCATTTAAGTTTCATCAGTTTAAAAATATAAGAAAACAAAGTCTGATGTTTATGCAGTTTCGCTTTCTCGTGCATTTCGCTTCTTCTTACCTTAAAGAGGAAGGGAAGCATTGTCATTATATCATTTACATCCGAGTTTCATCTAATTTTCGTGTCTCAGCACCCAAATTCCTTTAAAAACTTAATTTCATCCTAAGAGGGGGTGCGATAACCAATTACTGAATGAGGTCTCAGGTCTAGGTAAAACAGTTACACTCACTTTATTTGAGATAATAAAGATTGTTTTCTTAGAATGGAAACAATATATGCTTCTTAGAGGGAGGAAAACAACGATAAGTAGGAGAAAGGAACTTCTTAAGGAGCAGGAAAGCAAGATTACTTTCTAGGAACTAAGATCAGTATTAAGGAGCAGGAAAGCAAAGATTACTTTCATGGGAGATAGGAACTAAGATCAGTATTAAGGAGCAGGAAAGCAAAGATTACTTTCATGGGAGATAGGAACTAAGATCAGTATTAAGGAGCAGGAAAGCAAAGATTACTTTCATGGGAGATAGGAACTAAGATCAGTATTAAGGAGCAGGAAAGCAAAGATTACTTTCATGGGAGATAGGAACTAAGATCAGTATTAAGGAGAGCAGGAAGCAAAGATTACTTTCATGGGAGATAGGAACTAAGATCAGTATTAAGGAGCAGGAAAGCAAAGATTACTTTCATGGGAGATAGGAGCTAAGATCAGTATTAAGGAGCAGGAAAGCAAAGATTACTTTCATGGGAGATAGGAACTAAGATCAGTATTAAGGAGCAGGAAAGCAAGATTACTTTCATGGGAGATAGGAACTAAGATCAGTTTAAGGAGCAGGAAAGCAAAGATTACTTTCATGGGAGATAGGAACTAAGATCAGTATTAAGGAGCAGGGAAGCAAAGATTACTTTCATGGGAGATAGAACTAAGATCAGTATTAAGGGAGGAAAGCTACTTTCATGGGAGATAGGAGCTAAGATCAGTATTAAGGAGCAGGAAAGCAAAGATTACTTTCATGGGAGATAGGAACTAAGATCAGTATTAAGAGCAGGAAAGCAAAGATTACTTTCATGGGAGATAGGAACTAAGATCAGTATTAAGGGCAGGAAAGCAAAGATTACTTTCATGGGAGGAGGAACTAAGATCAGTATTAGGAGCAGGAAAGCAAAGATTACTTTCATGGGAGATAGGAACTAGTATTAAGGAGCAGGAAAGCAAAGATTACTTTCATGGGAGATAAGGAACTAAGATCAGTATTAAGGAGCAGGAAAGCAAAGATTACTTTTCATGGGAGATAGGGAACTAAGATCAGTATTAAGGAGCAGGAAAGCAAAGATTACTTTCATGGGAGATATGAACCTAAGATCAGTATTAAGAGCAGGAAAGCAAAGATTACTTTCATGGGAGATAGAACTAAGATCAGTATTAAGGAGCAGGAAAGCAAAGATTACTTTCATGGGAGATAGGAGCTAAGATCAGTTCTTAGAAGGAAAAAGTAACGATAATTTTCTTAGAGTTGGGGTATTATAAATTGATTTTTATTTTTTGAAATTATTATGGTATTTTGTTGAAAATATAAGACTAATATTGAGAACCTGAAATTGAAAGAGATTGGTTCTAGCCCCAAGATATAAATTTTTAAAAGCCTGGCGCCCTTTTTAACTTATTATTATATTTAGTGGAGATACTAAACCTGATAATGAGTAATTCAGGATCAAGTCTTAAGTCTGATAGACTGCTGTGTAAGAAATTATTAACTTAAGTTGGTGAGGATTAAGCCCTTTTAAGATGGACCACTTCTGCTAGTGGTCTGAGTGGACATTGTTCAGTTTTACTACACCAATTTGTCGCCTGGGGTTGGATTAGTATTTAAAAATTTAGTTTCTTTTCTAAATTATTCATAAATGTTATCATTAGTATCAGTAGTATAGGTTCTCTACAGTGTTTGGAGGATATTCGTAAAGTTTTAGGTAAATTTGTTGTCAATTTTTAAAAAGATAATTGCATAATATAATTGTTATTAAAACAAAGTGTTCTAAATTAAAAGGTTGCTCACGGTGGCACTTAAACGAGTCTTAGTGATGTTCTGTCACTTAGATGTGAAGACTGAGTCTTCTGACAGATGAGTGTTAAGTTATTTGCGGATATTAGCTTCCTAATTCGAGGTCTATTCTTATACAAAAACATGTATCAGGGGAAAGCATAGATAGTTCTTAGGAGGGGAATAACAAAGATAAGTTTCTTAGGAGGGGAAAAACAAAGATAAGTTTCTTAGGAGGGGAAAACAAAGATAAGTTTCTTAGGAGGGGAAAAACAAAGATAAGTTTCTTAGGAGGGAAAAACAAAGATAAGTTTCTTAGGAGGGAAAAACAAAGATAAATTTCTTAGGAGGGAAAAACAAAGATAAGTTTCTTAGGAGAGGAAAAACAAAGATAAGTTTCTTAGGAGAGGGAAACAAAAGATAATTTTTTCAAATAAGTAGGCAAATATTAAGTTGGCAGTTAAGGAGACAAGTTAGTGGAACTCATCTATAAAAAATCTGGTACGGGGTACGTCAGAACTTTTCCTCATCAGATCGGATTCGCTACGCTCATCCTCAGAAATACAGTTCACCAAATTTATACTGCAACCTGCCTTTTGACTTGCATCGTTCGTCTTCAGATAGTAAATCCATCCGTGTAATTTATTAGCGGTTACCCATACAGCACTGACCATGCTCAATGATCCTTAATTTTTATTATTCAACAAAAATCATTTATATACCTGTCGTATTCAAACGAAACTTAGTTTAATTTTTTATTAGGTAATAATATACTCTTGTACCAAATTTCAACTCAATTGGACCATTTTCCATTTTTTTTACAATTTTGTTAAAAAACGTACACAAGTCATTCAATAAAAAATGAAATAATGCTGATAATGAGATGATACTTGGCACATATGTTAGTCTTATACATAGCTACATGCGCGCCAAATCTTACTTCGATCGCATCATTTTTTCGCGTTTTATGATTTTCGAAATGTTTGCTGAGTCATTATTGCGGGTTATTGACGTCATAAAAAAATATTTTCCGAACGGCACAACTAATGCAGTAGACTGATTTTTGTACAAAAATTCAACTCTCTAGCATAAATACACTGGGCGCTACGATGATAACAGACACACCTACATAGATAGACAACTTTGCAAAAACCACTCAGGAGGCCTTAAAAACACACCTGAAACGGATAATTCCGGGTTTCATCTCGGTCTCGGATTTTTTTATAAACACAATACTTTTTCTATATATACCTACGGTATAAATGAAAAAAAGTAAATATAACAATCAACGGAAGTTCACGAACTAGAAAAACTTTGTGTCATGCATAGTACACGTTTCTGATACGTAGGATATTATTTAGCATCATGTCAAATCAGATAGACAAGTTGATCTAATCTCAAATCAACAAAGAGTTAGTGTCAGAAACCATTGTACTGCTAACAGAGCAAGCTAATGCTGTTCAGTTCAATGCATTAGATACGAAGTTCCAACATTACACGTGTATATGAAATAGGAGTAAACTGATAACACAATATAAAGATTTCGTCATAAAACTATTTTTTTTTTGCATTGGTCTACGAGGACCATACAGCCATGGTATATTTATTTTATACTTTCAAATAATAAAAACTGTTTAAAATTTTAATAGAAAAAAATGAAATAATTTACTGGTTAAAAGAACTTTTAATATCATGGATTAGCTATTATTAATTATTTACAATCTTGATAAAAGAAAATTTTCTTTGCTTGGAAATTGTTTATTTTATTATAGACCTTTGGAAATTATTTTTATATTATTTTTAAGATGTTTGATAAAGCCTTATTACTATAATAATAATTTAATTTGTTATTTTATTACTATTTTGTACTTAATATTGTATGATATATGTATAATTTTAGTTTAAGCTAGATTAAACAAAAACAAAATTTTAATTTTTAGTTTACTAGCAAATAAGTAAATTTTTTTGTACACTTCTATTGACTTTGAAGATAACAAGGAGATATAGTTAAACGGTTGAGCCATACTTTTAGTAACATGTAGTTCATTTAACAATACAGCGCGTTTGGCAGAATAGCGAGAACAGTGCATTATTATATGCTCAAGATCCTCAACTGTATTACAAAAAGTGCAGTTTGGATCGTTTTCTACATTTATTTTGTTTAAATAAGATTTACAGATACCATGGTTTATATGCAGTAAAACTATTATTAATTATCAAAGTATTGACTTTGAGTAACCTCACTATACCCTCCGTACTATCAGTGTATAATACGGTATATTTACTTTAAATATATTGTACTGGATTTAGTTCTCTATATTTTTGAAGAAACACAAATCTAAATAACTTATATAAACCTTAAAGATTTGGTTTCAAAAGAGATTCCACAATGAAATTTACGTCAAATATAAAGGGGTTATGAAAAAATATCAGTAAAATAAACGACCAGTGAGGTAAGAAAAACTTTTAAAAGTAAAAAATAATAAACTTTATGGGTTCTTTGATACTTTTAAACTCCATAGATGGCCAAGTTGCTCTATTCTTCTGAAAACTATGACCCTATTATTTAGCCACAATGCCCCCTTTCTGGTTCAGTCCAAAGCTTCCTCAAGAAAGTATCTCCCCTGACTCCTTTGCGGCGGGAATTCGAAAGCTTAGTAAGACGAAAGTGACGTAATGAACTTTAGATGTTAAAATCACAACAAACTAGTACTGTGTAAATAATATGACGTGTAAGGAAACACGAAATAAACTATGTATAGATGGCAGGTCGAGCCTAAACACATCGATCAAACTGACTTAAAATATATTCTATTACGGTGTGTAAGAATTATACCAAAAATGCTCTACAACTAACTAACTACCTACATAGAAAACCCGGTTCTCTGTGAATAGATAGAACAACAATTAGTACTACAAATTCTTGCATAAAAGATAAACGGAAAGATTAATAAAAGATTAACTTAGTGTGAGTAACGAAGGCTTTGACTGGTCTGATAACACTCACTTAAGATATCTAGCGAGACTATATTTGGATCCACTTATAAGTAGATGCGAATATCAGAAAAATGTGTAATGGTAAAGAAGCACTCATGATGCCTCGTTAGACATAAACTGGCATACCGCAATAATTAGATACTTTAGCGGTCAGTTATCTCAACAACATTGTGTTTGCACAAACTTTTCTTATCTTCAGTATGTTATGTCGTCTCTGTTATGACGTTGTTAAATACTCTGCTCGGCATAGCAAACAGCTTCAAAGATTATTTTATTTTTATATTATTTATTTTACTTGATAATTTTAATTTATAATTATAAAAATAATAATTGTGAAACAATTATGTATGATTAAAAGATAAGGTTTTGTTTATGTAATACGTTAGTATAATATATATATGATGTTATAATTGTTTTCGCAAACAAGAGATAGAGTCTAAGGGTTTTATCTAAAGAACACTAACAATACACGCAACATATCACAGATTCTCAAATGAATTTTTCCCGGCTTTAAGCGTTTGGAGAAAACTTTAATCGTTATCATAAAGACGTTATATGAACGTACCTATCAGCATATGCCTTTTTACATTTTTTATCAAATATATTCGAACCAAACACTTTTGTCAGTGGCATACTGCTACGATATTAAAAAATGTACTAGTGAAAAAACGTATGTTTCGACGAAATACATTACATTATTATGTTTCTACATATTTTGTTTCAAACAATACATGTCAAACTATACAATTAGACGAAGCATTGATATATTTATTCGAATTTGTGTATGTATTTATTATATTAAGTTCTATATAAGTATTAAATTGCAGTGCAATAAAAAAACCTTTATAAGGTTTGACAAATCTATGAAATTTTTCTTAGTCATTCTTATGGGTTAATGACGCAATACTCATCTTATGTACAATAGGGTACAACAGATCCAGTTTCCTACCAAGTTTGTGTTTAAAAGTTATCGTGCGCAAAAAAAGTCTAGGAGTATATGTATATATATATATATATATATATATATATATATATAATAATATATATATATATATATATATATATATACTATATATATATATATATATATACCCTAGACTTTTTTCGCGCACGATAACTTTCAAAACACAAACTTGGTAGGAAACTGGATCTTATCGTAACTGGATAAGTTATCGTGCACAAAAAAAGTATATGTATATGTATATATATAATTTAATATTAATATATATTAATATATATATATATATTATATATATATATATATATCTGTGGGTATGTCATTTGCCATAGTGATAAATTTTAAATTATGCCTTATATCCAAGCATTATTTATAATGATTAAAACGGTACCAACCGTTTTAATCAGTTAATTACTTTGGCTGGCCATTATACATAATATCTAATACAAATGAATAATGTGAAAATAAAATAATTACTTTTACTATAATAAAGTTAGATAAAGTGGATAGAAGAGTAAGGAAATGAGTTGTCCTCTTCCCCACCAATGCTATATTGTAAAGTACAGAAATAATATGTTTTATCTTTGCTGCTTTGGAATTCTTTATCATCATCCATCTATCTAAAACAGTTCTCTAAAATGTTTATTTACTCATTATAACATCAATAATTGTTCACTTATAATGGACGTGAATATAAAAAAAATTTATTACATTGACCAATAAGGTTAGATATTATACATAATAGCTAGTCACAGTGATAAATTAATCACTATTAATCACTTTTACCAAATAAGGTTAGATATTATGCATATCAGTGTGTAAATATTATGCTTAGGTGTTTAATTGAACATTATTTATCACTTTGACTCAATTTGATAGATGTTACCCTTAATATACTGTATATTATGCATAATAACCAAATTAATCACTTATACTGTAATATGTGTGTGTGTTTTTGATCAGTTCTTACTTTTAAGATTATACACACACAACACACACACACACACACACACACACACACACATATATATATATATATAATATATATATATATAATATATATATATATAATATATTCTCCCCCTTGACAAATCATTCCCCCTTCATGAAAAAATTGACCTCAACTTTATCAACTCATAATTTCCTTTAGACATTCGCTATCAACAATTAATTTTTATGTAGGTATGCCAACAAATAACTAAGTAAATAAATAAGGAATAACAAATCAAAAGGTTCTCAAAGTGCGTTGCGCACAGGTTCCTGCGCCATTGTTTCTACTGCTTTATACAAATGAGTGAGATTTAATACAGGACGCAGACATGTAGTACTAATATGGATCATCACGCCATCACTGCCATCATCTGACGTCACATATCTTACCGCTGATGTCATCAAACATCGTGTTTCTGCTCGAGTCTTCATTCTAACTATATTATGTCAAGTTATTTCCTTCATATCAAGTCAAATATTTTATTCAGTTCTTGATTTGTAAGTTTTCAACAAGTCTTGTACAAAATCTGTACTAGTCTTGTACTAAGGTCTGTACTGACATTATTGTCTCCCTCTGTCCATGTATTTTACGTCCCAAGGGAAAGTAAAAACAGTTATTTTTACACTTTCTCATTTATACCGTTGGACTAGAGGAAAAGTATTGTGATTGTTCCAAAACTCCAATGCCAGAAATAAATATTGTATGCTTTTCCTAATAAAGACTGTAATTTTTAAGAAAAGAATAAAAAATCCTTTACTGATCAAATTTTAATTCAATCAGACTTTAAAGAAATATGCATGTCATTCAATAAAAATTGAACAAATGTTGATAATTCTTGACATTTATTAAAAGAACTCGCCCTGCTACCATGTGAAAGAATTAAAATTTCAGGGTTTCGTCTTATAATACTTTTTTTAATGCAAAAAACGTTTTTTCACCTTCGCTCGAATTCGCTTCCCTCGTCTTCAACGCTTCGGATTTGTTCTACTCGTTGTCCGAATATGAAAAATGTATAACTTTAATTTAGTTTATCTTAATTTAGTTTATTTTTAGATTCGCTTTGCTCGCCTTCAGACAGGTAAAATGAGTTGTTATCCCAACTGTCACCTATCCTGAATATACTGGCAGGAACTAATGCTGATAATAAAAAGTAACTTGATATATTTGTTAACCATATACATACAGTACATGTGTATACAAATGACATACGTTTAAAAAAAATCGAAAATCATTTAATTGAGTCAAAATAAGACACGAGAGCATTATTTCGCAGCTGGTACGTTCACGCCTTTTCTCAAATCACGATTTTAGTGTTCAGCAGCAAAAAGCGAGATCAGAACATAGACGGGTGACCACCACGAACTATAAAATAAAAAAACGAAGTTTTTAGTGCCTGAACGAAGTGAATCTGAAAACACGCTACAATATAAATTATGTGATTTCGTATCCTGAGAATGAACCTAGTGAATTTCATAAGGCGAGGAAAGATCCGAGGTTCCCCGTATCTGATTTTTAATTGCATTTTATTTTAATTAAATATTTTTTCTTCATTGTATTTGGCATTAATTTCCCTTTATAATATTTGTATTAATTTAAAACATGTCCTTTTCCTTGATCATTTTTAAAGAAACTCCCCGCGAAAAGTCGAAACAACAGTGTTGCCAAGTTTTATATAAATATATTATTAACTATTTATACAAATAATATCCTATTAATGACTTGAAAACTTGAATAAAAATTAATTTGTAGCAAAATAACATTATTTAAGTAATAATTAATATTAATGAGACTTAGTGATAAGAGCATTGATAACATACCTGTCCTTATCAAACGCAGTGAAGCAAGCGTCCATACTATCAGGCAGTGGATCACAGTCAACCATAGGATATGAATTACTTCGAACTTTTTCTATATTAAGTTTATACTAAGTTCATTTAAGCGCTAATACGCAATATATTTTTATTTAGTTATAGTTAGAGCGGTGGTAAAAGCATGACTGAGAGGTTATACCGGTGAAGTTTTTTACAATGAATGTAGGGGAGATATCACCTGGTCTCCCGCCGGATCGAAAGCTTAACTATCACTGCGCATGCCTACAAACCCCCATCCAGTTCCCGCTCTATTCATATGTATAAGTTTAAAATTGAATAGTGGTTGTGATATTCAAATTACATATTACTTTAGTAGCACTTGTCATAATATTTAAAAAAAACTCTAATGCAATAAAAAAGTACAGTACAAAATCGGATACGGGTTACTTACCTTGCTTTTTCTCAAAACTTCGGTATCATGTCGCTCGTTCCCTGAACGAAAAGTTGTAATAGCTTCGGTCTTGATTCTATGGTATCGGAATTACAAGATTAACTTAAAAATATTAAGACATGATATGAAGACAGGGGCGGACTCATCAGTGACGGCGGGGTCGGCAGCCTTGCCTGGGCCCTTCAGCCAAAATAAAATCTTAAAGAAAAAAATAAAGTAAATTTAAAATGAATGATTAACATATTAAATATTTGTATGCTTTAGTATACAAATATATGCATTTATTATAATTATATGATATATTCATAACAGCAGATTCAAAAGGGACCCAGTTCTCTAAGCTAGGGCCTAAAGAGTTCCTGGAAACAAATGTTTTTAAAGAATTTAAAAACTCTTAATTTGTTTTGTTACCTTAATCTGAGGATCTTTAGGGTTCCAACGTATTTTACTTGTACTTTTAAGGGCCCCAAATGGAAGACTAGGATCAGAAAGGGCTCTAGTATACTCGATCAATGCCTTAAAGCAGCATAAATGGGCTTTAGGGCCAATGATGGCTCTTATTTACTTGGGCAGGGCCCTAAAGCAGGAGAAAGGGACTTTAGATATTAATGTTCCTTAAGTAATTAATTAATCTCACTTTGCTACCTAACTCTTGGTCCTGTAAGGCCTCTATTCATTTTACTCTACCCTAGGTCCAATACGGAAAAACAGGGTCACAAGGATCCCTTAAAATACTTGATCAGGGCCCTATAGAGATTAAACATAAAAAAGTTTAGTTAAATGCTACATTTAAATGATAAACTTTACTTAAATTTATTTTATTCACTTCAGATTATTTTAATTTATTTAAATAAAATAACTTGATTAAATAATAAATTAAAATAGACCTACAAAGACTATTGTTTGTAAAAAAAAAAATATATTCCGTCAATCGAAAAAGACCAGTTTTAACTCATTCGAACCAAAAAAATATAATATTTTAATATATATGTTGTTGTCAATCTGGGAAATCGGGCATCGGCCATAATGCGCAGGCATTGTGCATAATGCTCAACAAAAGTGGGCAATATGGAAAATGTTGCCGGATTTCCCATATTGCCCGGTCGTTGTTCATAATGCCTGTCTCCTGTTGGACAGTTTAGACTAAAAAACTTTTTTCTATTTGTAGTATTTTTATAAATTAGATATCCAGGAAGTACATATAAAATGGATTTTTATTATTGAAAAATACATTACTTTAGCCAATAATGCTTTATGTATTCATTTTTCGGATATTAAAAGACATTAATTGTTTTTTAGCGAATTTTCATTATGAAAATGACGCTTATGAGGTTGTTCGGATGACGGAAGTTGAGGGTGGGAGTGAGTGGAATCGGTTCCTATTGGCTTCCTGATAACAAAAATATATGTCGAAAAAAGTTTATATATATATGTATATATATAAATACTATATATATATATGTATATTATATATATGTATGTAAGAGTTTCTACCCTTTCGTATGGCGAACGATAACTCTCGAAGGCGTTCTCAAATTGAAACGAAACTTTGCAAATCGCGAGATGTTGAGGAGGTTACGAGGCCTATTGTTTAAAAACATTATGACGTCATCAACCGAAGTTATGACGTCATGAAAAAAAAATTTTTTTGAAACTTAAAATGGCTTTAAAACAAGGTATCTAGTATTTAGGTAGACGGCTATAGCTGAACCGATTAAGACCAATTTCAGCTCAATCGAACCATCACAAATGGCGCAATCGGTATACATATATATATAATCTTGTATATATGTATACGTCTAGGTCAAAGACTCGTACGATATCTGTTGGGTTCAGTAGTGTTAGAGGGTGGGGATATAGTATAGAAGGGAAACCTCTACCTCTTGCTCCAGAGAGACAGCGCAAAAATGGCTTCCACTGAACCACGCCGAGCTAAGCAGACCCGTAAAAAGGAAGAACCTCGAAGTAGTCTTCATATGGTCGAAGTCATTCTAAAACGATTGCGACCGGTTTCAGCTCAATCGGACAATCCTAAGTGACACAAACGGTATTTTTATTTTAAATAATCATGAATATATTTTTTTCAACCTTAAGATTTTACTCAAATAAACAATTTGTTTACAAAACAAATTTGACATTTTTCTTTAAATTCTATAAACAATCATAAATGTAAGTAAGAGTTTATACTCTTTTGTATAGTGGACGATAACTAAAGCTGATGAAAGATGAAACTATAATCTTTTCTTACCCTTTATACAAGGTTACTGCAACAGTTGCAACGTGTGGATTTTTCCTTGTATTCTTTATACTTCTATAAAAAACGTATTAGTTATGTATTTGAATATACTTATTATTTTCTTATATTGCTTGTTAACTGTAATATTATTGCTTACTATTAATAATTGAGGATTAATAAAATCAAATTTGTGAGAAAGCCTCTCACGACGCTGTGAAAATTCGCTAAATACGTGGCAAAATGCCATGTAACAAGAAACGATAGTGAAACCATACATTAATACAAAACAACAACAATGTGGCCGCGAAGCGGTCACTGGGAGGCCCCCGGGCCGCGAAGCGGCCTGGCGGGCCGACGCCGCGTAGCGGCTACGGGCCGAAGGCCCGTATTTAATGTTATGTAAGTATTTAATAGCTATGCAAAGTAATTAGGAAATAATATTCTCTACTTTAAACATACATAACGATAGAGAAAATCATGCAACTTAGCTGTAAAGTGACATTTTATTGCTGCATAAATTTATTAGTTTACAAGAGATGGCGTCAATAATTAAGTTCTACAGTTTTAAATCTAAAAACACTTTGCTGCAATTTAATGTTGCATTTAACAAGTTTTTAGAGACTAGTATATTCTACTTTAGATCTTAAATTAACATGTTGTATATTAATACATACGGTATAAATGAGGAATAGTAAAATGGATACAATTAATAGAACATAATCTATGTTTTTTTGAAATAGACAAATTTAAAATAACATTGATAGTATAATACATAGGAATTATTAAAAAATATATTAACAAACTGGAGTTCTTTTAGATAAACTAATTGACTTATTTACTATGTATAGTGCAAGTAAAAATTTCTTAGACTGAATATAAAACAAGCTAATTTGCATTTTGAATTATTTAAACTTATCATCAAGGAATAAAATTGAATTCAGACCAAATTGCCCAACCTAGGGCGGGCATTGTGCACTATGCCTGGGCAAAGTGGGTAATAGAAGCTTATTTAGTCATATTTCCTGCATTGCCACATAAAACGTTTGTGTGGTTCTTAGAAGATTGGAACTATAAATGTTAGCCCAACGACAATAAAAGATCTAGGACGGGCAATGCCCCCAGTCGTCCTTTCCCTGAAACTTAGAAGACAAACAATTTTATAAAAAAACAAAATGTCTAAGTATTAGAAATGAACCAATATGTAGTCGTATCTTTAGTATCCAATAAAGATAGGAAAAAAACTGTCAAATTCAAGGTGGTTGTCGACCAAAGTTTTTATAGATATTTTTAAAAAGTTTATCCATAATTAAACTATAAAATAAAGTTCATAAAACATTTTTGTTGTAAACAATTTTTTCGAACCTATACCTAAGTATTTCTTAAAAGGTTATTCAAGAATAAAATGTACTTTCGCCAATCATTTTATCGCGACCCAAAAATAATTCTCTGCTACATAGAAGCAGGCAGAGGCAGACAGCATGGTCAAAAACACTCACAATTATGATGAAACCTCAGTTTCTTTGGTCCTACATATTTCTGTTCTCATATACCTACGCTAGTAGGCGAGGAAAAGTTAAAAAACTAATGTCTTAAGAAATAGGAATATTTCTTATGTTTTATATTTTCTAAATGTGCTAAACGTCAACCAAACTCATAATAATGGCTTTCAGAATTATTGCCAATCTAAATTTCAAAAGCCACTAATTTTCAAATGGCTGCCAATTGTAAATTTAAATTTTGTAAATATGTTGTTATTTTTAAGAGAGAGTTTCGGTTATGCAATGAAATCACGCTTCATCAACATAGAGAGTAGAGAGGCATATGTAAGCCCGCTTAGTTATTTTCTTTTCCGATGGACGATGACGCATGCGTCAGCAGAGTAGAATACTGGTAATCAGTAGAATGATGCACAATCTAATTGCTTTGTTAAGTATATAATACTTCATTTCATGTCTACAAGGCACAGTTAGAGGAAACAGTTTTAATCATACAGAATTATCATAAATGCCTCAGGTGACCTGCCTCCGTAGTTGAGACCGTAAAGGTACTGAATTTTGGAACCGGAGGTATGAGGTTCGTAGTAAGCTCTTAGTTTTTAGCGAATTTTTAAAACAAAACGCTATTATATAATGTAAATTTTTGAAGACTGCAGTCCTATATAATATTAATTTATTTAATAACTCTCACAACGTTTCATTGATCGAATGCTCAACATCTTCAGGTGAATCTAATAGATCTTAGATTGAGCTTAGCTCAATGAAACGTTGTGAGAGTTATTAAAAACATTAATATTATATAGGACTGCAGTCTTAAAATTTTTTAAATTATATCATACCTATCATATACTTTTAAAACTCTATTATGAATAGAACTTTACATCAGAGACTTTGCCAACTAAAGTTTAGAAGTTTAAAAGAGTGAGCATGGAAGACATCCCATCTATTCTTAGAAGTGAGGATATAAAACCCTCCCGAAGGGTGTTATATTCCCAGTGTACTGGGGGCCATCCATAATGACTCCTGGGGAACTACTTAATGACTTAAACTAATGTCCAATTACTACTTAATGACTAATGGTGGCCAATGATTATTGATTAGGCCCTACATTTTTACTAGGCATTATTATACTTCTAGAAGTTTGTAAGAGGAAATGAGAAATATGATGAGATCAGTTTCTGTGTGTTACAACAGAATCATTGTGTCGCGTGGTTAGGATAGTATTCTCTGTAATGTTTTTGCTAGTGATAAGCTTTCCTCTCTTAAAGAGTTGAGAAAGTAAAGTAATGTCGTAGCTTGCATAGTCAGAGTGAGATGCTGTAAGCAGTAACAAGTATTGACATCTCCCAGTCATATACTCTCATTAAAACTAATCAAACAATTCATCTATTAAACCAAATCTCCAAGGGCGTCAGACTGAACACGGTATAGTCTTGCAGATACGTTTCCTACAAAGTCCGTGTTTTAATTCCGATAAGTAATTTATCTAACGGAAATGAAGTTGTTAATAATTTTACTAAATATCGGTTTGATATCAAGTGATGACAGTAGGCCGATTCTGAACGCTGTGTTCCGGGAGATGTATTTCAACGCCACGTCTGAAACATGCCCGAACTGCGGCGACAATCAGATCGCTTTGGAATCCGTCATGTCGGAAAATGAAATCAAAAGGTATCGGATCGAGATGTTGAAGCAAGCCATTCTAGACAACCTCGGACTCGACCAACCCCCTGTCCTTAACCAGCAACAGTGGCCACCCCATTTCAAGACCGACCAATTCTTCCAAAAATTCACAACTAAAACTGAAAACCAAGAGGAACAATCCCTACATGAAAAACTATTTCTAATTCCTAAAGGTAAGAGTTTTTGGTCCATCTCTCATGAGTACATATTAACTAATAAATTATTTCGTGGATAAAATTCGCGATGAAGATTTGACATCTATTACGTCAATGTAGATGAAGAATCCGGCAAATCCCTTCCACTGTAGAAGCGAAACGTCAGAATCTTCATGATTTCATTTAAATCTTTAACAATTTGTAAGAAATACCTTCATACTTATTAAGACAGAGGCAGTGTGTCCTAAAATGTTCTTATAAACCGGTTTTTTGCAAAGTCATTAATCCAAAGTATTAGTAAATGTTTTTATACAAGCTAAAAAATAATAACATATATGCCAATCAGCTGTGCTAATGCTGTCCACCATGTATTATTATATTTATTGATATTACATTTCACTTCACTTAATTTTTAATTTTCGCCTTTTTTTATTGAAAATTCTTTATTTAAATAAGTTAAATTAAATTACAATTAAATTTATAAATTGTTAATTAAATTAATTTAATTTTTAATTAAATTACACAATGCAGTATTGAACTTGTGATTCACAAGAAGTATGTAAACTAAATAGTAAATAAACTGACAAAAATATTCAGAAAGTATGTCTAACGATTAGATTTTTGAAAAATATCGGAATATAATGATACTAGTATCAAACTGTCAAAGGGTTGTAAGCCTATCTTACATAATTTCATTAGATTTATTAGAAACATTAATTGGCGTCTGTGCGCTAAGTATTCTAACACTTTAAATGGAGTTTTTGGTCTAGACATAGCTTCAAATAACACTGTGCAATTTATGTATTTTGAACGGATTTTCTGGGTGAACAGGTTATCATAAGCATAACAAGTTAGTATTATGGTTTCCTGTTTGATCGCGCCAAACTTAGCAGGTTCTCACGGGCATATCTATAGGCACTACCCTCAGATTGGAGGTAAGAGAGAACCGATAGGAGAGTGAAGTAAGAAGGGATTCTGGGTTTGGATCTTGGGCCGCGATAATATTACTATTTTAGAGTTTGGATCTTGGGCCGCGATGATATTACTAATTTAGAGTTTGGATCTTGGGCCGCGATAATATTAATTTAGAGTTTGGATCTTGGGCCGCGATTATGTTACTAATTTAGAGCTTGGATCTTGGGCCGCGATAATATTACTAATTTAGAGTTTGGATCTTGGGCCGCGATAATATTACTAATTTAGGGTTTGGATCTTGGGCCGCGATAATATTACTAATTTAGAGTTTGGATCTTGGGCCGCGATTATGTTACTAATTTAGAGTTTGGATCTTAGGCCGCGATTATGTTACTAATTTAGGGTTTGGATCTTGGGCCGCGATTATGTTACTAATTTAGAGTTTGGATCTTGGGCCGCGATAGTATTACTAATTTAGAGTTTGGATCTTGGGCCGCGATTATGTTACTAATTTAGGGTTTTGATCTTGGGCCGCGATTATGTTACTAATATAGGCTTTAGCACCACCTCATCTTATCTCCTCTCTTCTTAGAAAGGGCTCCTCCGGAAGGCAAGTGCCCTTGATTAAACGGAGAGCCCGCTACAAAACTGTCAATGCAGTTGCCAAAACAGTATATTATGGTATCCTCTTATTTAACTTTTCAAAGTTAGAAGTAACCAATTAGCTATAATCGAAAAGAAGTTAGAAAAAAATCTATACAATCTCACATAATATATGTGCATTATTTTTGTTGTGGTAGATATAAGCTGTAACATAGAAGAAGTACTGGAAATGGAAGAGTTATCGATAAAAATGAACTATCTTCTACCAGAAAGCCTGGATGCTAACAGCATTACATCAGCTGTTGTCTGGCTGGATTCTGTGGATCACAGAGATACTTACATGGATAGGCAACCTAAACCTTTTTACATGGAGCTGGTGCCTTGTGGCCAGCAGACTAACGAACACACCACTACCTTCAGGGGATTTCAGTCCTTCAATGGAGGTCATTTTATAGTCAGTTTGATATGCTTGCTTCAAAGAATTGCAATCTATTAACGAAGGTTATGTAAAGTTTTTAAATCAATTCAATAGAATTTATAGGCAAACACATGAATCTGCGTTACAAATGTTTTTTCTAAAACTTTGCTTTGTTGATAACAGACACATACAGACTTGATGTCTTAAACACCTAATAAGGATAATTCATATTATCCTAAATTAAGAAATCCCGGGTTCGGATTTTTAGTGAATCACTATAGGCACTCTTCCTATTAGTCCGGGAGCTCACGGATTATTTTCTACCTCATAAGGGGCATGACATTGGTCAGTGAGATTTTATAGGAGGTAGTTAGTACATCATAAACACTCTTGGTGTATCGCAGAATGTAGGGCTGTTTAGCAGCAGTCATGACTTAAAAACTGAAAAATTAACAAAAATTACCACATTAAAGAAGAGGAAAAGATAAAGGTCTTTTCCTCTTCTTTGATGAGGTAATTTATAATATTTATAGTATAATATTTTAATTCTAGGCATTGAAACTAACTAAAATCACCAAGGTCTGTCGCGATCTATGGGACTGTTTTGAAAACAGAACATGGTTGAAGTTTTGAAAAAAATCCAATATTTAACTCATTTTTGACACATTTGAAAAGAGCTTGAAGTAGTATAAGTCGGTTATTTTATAACATATGTGTATATGTTTTATATGTTATATATATTTTATATGTTTATACTATATTTATACTATACTATATTTATAACATATACTATACATAGTATGGACAATGTATAGTTATAGTCCAAGAGCCGAACCTGAAAAAATGTGACTCATTTTGTACTACTTCAAACAAAATATACCTTAAATTATTAAGGAAAACCATAAGCTGCCTATTGAGAGTGGAACCCTTAATTTGATTGCGCATGCTCAAAATTTTATAAAATTGCCCAAATTTCAGTTTTCTTGAAATAAGCGGTTCCCTGTGGGTCGTTTGCTAAACAGGAAGAGAACATTTTTCAAAGATGATAAAATGTTCTACGAGTGTGTAGTCATCAATATCGGATAACTGCAGCCAAAGTTATGGCTCTTTCAATAACACTAAAAAATGGTTAATTAATGCAAAGTCAGCTAATTTCTTTGGAAAATATTAGCTTTTTGGGCATTTTTGGTCATTTAACAAATGTACCGTTTTTGACGAAAAACACAGGTTTTATAAAAAATTTTATCAATTTTAAAAAAAATCTCTTCATGTTTTGCACACGATCAACAGGGTACAAAAAAAACTAGGACTTGATTTGCTACTAAACTAAGACTTTGCGATTTTCTAATATTTTGAGCGAGTTTGCATACAATTTTTTTAGGTTGCTCTCTTAAAATGATGACTACAACAAACCCCATGTCATCCCAAAAATAGGATGTCTCTACTCACCTGTTGAAGATATAGGAATTTGTTGATTCTACTTCATCAACTGCTGTTTTGAAAATAGTTAATAATTATTTAATATCGATTTCAGAGTGGATAGAGCTGGACGCCATGCCAGTAATGGGAAGCTGGTTAGACAAGAAACAGACGTGTTTCACCATCTCACTCACAATGAAAAACTGGTCCACCAACTATTGTAAACTCATCATGGATTCGGACCATAAACCTTTCTTAACTCTCCATTATAGAACTGGTAACAAGGTAAATTTAAATTTATTTTGTTCACGTACGAGTTCGAGGTACTACGTTGACCTAAAAATGTCGAGGTGATACCTAGACTCAACTTGGCACCGGTTGACACTTTAAGCTATAGCTTATAATAGCTCGAATGGACCCTAGCTTAAAGTACACAGAAAATAAAGATAATATGTGTATTAATTGTCGGTGAATTATTTTGATTCATTGAGAGAAATATTAGTAGAGGGTCGTTACGTATAAGTGCAAGAGAGTGAGAGATAGTATCCAGGCCGACAATGGGTTAAGGCTTTCAGATCTACCCTATGGTCGTCCAGGTGGGGTGTACTCAATCTATTATAGGCTGTAGCTTCAAGTCCTGTTGACTACTTAACATTAATATTTAATATTGTAGAGAAACCAGTCGAGACTAAAGAGAAGCAGAGACTGTACCAAGGGTTCATCTGAATGCTGCAGAGAAAACCTACACATCTCTATAGATGACATAGGATGGGGCAAGTTCATAGTTCATCCTCCTGATTTCGATGCTTATTACTGCAAAGGCTCCTGCAAGGGAGCCATAACCCAGTCTGCCACCTTGCACAACAGCTTTATACAGGTATCAAATCTATGTGTTCCTTAATGAGTTAAGGCCCGTCTACAATCTTAAGTTAAGTTAGGAAGAATCAAAGAAGTGAAGAATTCCTCAGGAAGAATCGAAGAAGTGAAGAATTTTTCACTTAGAACAAACTATTTTGAAATTCCCGCTCTTTAGACTTAAGAGATCCGTAAACACGTCTACAACCTCTGAGTTGTTAAGTCAAGTTTTAAAGTTACAATTACACATATAGCTGTATTTAGACTACTTTTCTTCCTACCGTCTACACACATTTTATTTATTTACTTATTGTAACAACGAGCAGAGCTCAATAACAATTTTAATACAATTTAAATAAACATAAACTACTTTTCTTTCTACCGTCAACACACATTTTATTTATTTATTTATGGTAACAACGAGCAGAGCTCAATAACAATTTTAATACAATTTAAATAACCATTGCTTTTTCAATGATCTTTCCTTCCATTTTTTAAAGACTTTTTGCAAATATTTTTTTAATTTACTTCTAAAATCGACCGTGTTTTATTTATTTTAATTAATAAATAAATCAAAATGGATGAGGTAATTGTTGGGAGCGTTATTTTCCTTATCTCTAGTATGTCTACAGACGTAGGAATCTCATCCATTTCAAAAACTATATAATTCAAAAATAAAAAGAAAAATATATATTATAAAAAAAATTTTCAAACAAACAAAATAATCACATATTGAAACAACAAAAATCAAAACAATCACATCACATCGTTTACAAAATATTGTAATCATTCAAAAACAGATAACGTAGTACATTCTTCTTTAAGTAACTTATAAAAAACCATTCTTATGGTTTTCTTAAGTCAAAAGAGCGGGAAAAAGAATTATTTAAGAAGAAAAAGAGATTTTGAAAAATTCTTCAATTCTTCCTAACTTAACTTAAGATTGTAGACGGGCCTTTACAGTAACCAAAGTTTGAAGTGGTACGAAAGGAGATTTGTTAGCTTTAGAACAAAATTTGAGTAAAGAATTAATACGCTACATGACTTAATAATCAATACGAAAAAGCCTCTCCACAAAGTTAATTTAATAAAATTCAAACCCAGCTTTCAACCTAAACGGTCATCATCAGAAAATAAACAAATAAAAATGAGAAAAGGTGTGAGGAGTGTTGGTGATAGTACTTGGTGTTCTATTCCTTACGTTGGTGAATTATCAGAGAAATTGGCTAATGTTCTAGAAAAAAACGGTTATAGAGTTGGGTTTAGTACGTCTTTTACCCTTCGTTCTCTCTTAAGTAAAGTTAAAGAGGCCATTAAACAAGAATTTAATAATGGTGTGTACATCATACAGTGTGGGTGTGCTCAGCAAACTATTTAGGTCAGACAGGTAGGAACTTGAGGACGAAGGTTAAAGAGCACTTGCGTGTTGAGCTTAGTAGCTTATACCAACATATAACTAATGAACAACACACTAACGCCGACCATAAAGCAAGTTTTATCCAAATAGTTCCCAAAGATAGGAAAATGGATTCCCTTGAAAAGGTTGAGATTTTGAGGAGTCAAAAGCATGCGGTTGATCTTAACCTGAACGCTAAAGGAGCGGGTTCTATGATAATCAGAACGCTTGCTAGCACAATGCCCCCTCTGCGAACTGACCGTTTGAAACTAACCTCAGTCTCAGTCATAATATCATAGACTCACCTACATCTATATATTCTTCTCTTCGGTTAGTTTTATTTTAGCTTTAATTTCTTGTTTTCATACTATGTTTGTATGTTTTGTAATTTTTATTACTTGATTTTCTTTTTAGTGTTTTCTAGTCTCTTTTACTTTTTGTTTTTAGGCACTGACGATGACCGTTTAGGTTGAAAGCCGGTTTTGAATTTTATTAAAGTAACTTTGTGGAGAGGCTTTTTCGTATTGATTATTATAATACACTCCACCTGCGCTTTACCTTAATAACGCTACATGACTTGTTTTGGATCTTTAGAGCAAAAAATATTTTTTCGTCCAACGCAAGGTTCTATACCAACCTATTATATCCATTACCGTATCTCCACGACTAGGATTTAGTTTTATTTTAATTTTAACTAACCATGCACAGCTTAGTTAGCCAAAGCTATTAAGGTGATATTGGATAATGGCGCTGAGGAGATAAATGAGATCCCAAACCCAGCTATTGTTCTTTTCGAAGTTGTCTGTCTAATTAAATAGATAAGCTCAGCAAAGTTAATAATTATCTTCTGAATTCAGACTGAGAAAAGTTTAGTCATATTATAAACTTGTTTCAGCAATTGATATCAACAGGGAAAGACGTTTCATCGTGCTGCGCCCCCACCAAACTACTACCCATGGATTTCTTTGTGAAGTACAGTAACAACTCTATCATACAGACCCCTATGTCTAATATCATCGTAGCTTCCTGCGGCTGCATGTGATCTGTCCATAAACCTTATCAGACTTTTTGGACCAATGTGAACACCTTGGACTTCCCTCAAAGAAGCAAGGTGTGCTTTGGTTTACCCGACCTCTGTGACCAATGAAATAGTCAGATCATTGTTAACTATAATGTTTCACCTGTTTTAGTTTTTTTTTACTTGCAAAAATAAACTTCATGGATTTTAAATATTTCATTTAATTTTGGCGTTTAAGGATTGCCTATGATGTCCTAGAGTTTTTGTATACTTTAGTTATGTGTTTGTATTCATGGTGTGTGCTAAAACCCTGAATCATTATTTACCTTGACATGGTCAAGGTAAATCATGCCTAAACCACAATGTAAGGATTTTTGTTACTTAGATCCTTAATAAGAGATCTACAAACAAGAGTATCTCTCTTTGCAATCAATCAATCATAATATGCTCTCTGTATGTGCACGCAAGTGCGCACATACGTGGGCTCGCTCATAAATTTGTCAATATTTCGTTCATAAATTTTAAATAATTTTTAAATAAATAAATTTAAAATTAAATAAATTTTTTAAATTCATAAATTTGTCAATATTTCGTGAAATATTGAAATTATGTAAACAAAAATGAATAATTACCAAAATATGAAAGTAGAGAATAGGAAAACTTAACTATTATTAAAAATAAGTTGAAGTAAGTTTCAAGCTGGAAGTGCATGTATATTAATAGCTTAAAAGAACATCAATATTGTAAATAATTAATGAAATGATCACAGATCATAAATGAAATCTTAATAACTAAAACTCTCCCTAACCTCCTACTAAGGAGCTCCGTTTACTTAAAACTAAGATTATAAAGTAGTTAAATTTCATGTATTTTAAATCATCAAGTTTCGTATAAGATTATTAATTAGTTAGTTCAATATAAAATAAATCAGTAAATCAAACTTACTTAAAATAAAAGAAAGTTAAATCAGAATATTATTCCTAAAATTATGACGGCAGTTTACCGCGCAAAATATAATATACAAATTGTCATGTCAACTCAAAAACACTATGCAAATATAAAAGAACACTTTCTGTGTTCAAGATTAGAATAATTAGATCCGAAATCAGGCTAAGTTAAAATCCAAGACTAGTAAAATCTAATATAATAAGAGTATAAAATGGTATAATCGCTTATAATCAGGTAACTCAGTGAGAAGATAGAAACTATAATATTGTAAGTAATGTTGAGAATAGAATAGAGCGAAATAAAATGAGTAAGGCTTAGTTGGAGTTGGGTAATCCAAAATACTCCTAGAAGTTCCAGAGAGATTATCCTTCCAATCCATGTAACTAATAGCTAAGGTTAACACTTGTACACACTAGAAACGACCTGTTGAAAACTAAGGTCAAACTAGCACTTAACTAGAACTAAACTTTCGTTTGAACCAATTAACTTTGTTAATTAAACTAGATAGATAATGGGATGCTGAGACCCAATAGTTAAATTTATAACTAAACTGAAACCGCAGAGCACGAGATGTATTTATCCGGCCGGATAGTATACTAGTATACAGTGGAGTAAACTAGATTGATCTTTTATTAACTTAATTTCCTAAACGTCTTTACAGCAAAAGTTTTTAGTTAAGTCCATAAACGCAAGTCAACGTAAAGTGTTATGACAACATAGTTGCCTTAACTTACACTATTAGACCAAGAGCCCAGGGGTGTTCTGTTAATAAAAAGTGTAATGGCAGGAACCGGTCTCAATTTTTCGTAAATACCTTCCTGAACAAGGATCTGCAATTCTGCCGACTCGTATCGGATGGGTGTCCCAGGCAGACCCTTTGACCCCTAAAGTGCGTTCTGCCTGAGACACCCATCCGATACGAGTCGGCAGAATTGCAGATCCTTGTTTAGGAAGGTATTTACGAAAAATTGAGACCGGTTCCAGCCATTACACTTTTTATTAACAAAACACCCCTGGGCTCTTGGTCTATATTTAATAATTAACAAGAAGCTTTTGGACACTTGGCTGCTCCACGCCTCCCTATTTGTTGTCGTCCTGTATTAGGTTGCCACAATATTAGCGAATTCCCATATGATCTGGGCTCCGTTTCACGAAAGTACAAATTTTGTAGGAACAAAAATTGTAAAAAACAACTTATGTTTTAATAATATTTTGACATATTGTTTATAAAATATTGTACATTCAGTAAAAAACTCTAATACCACCTTAAATGAGTAATAAGTCGAAACAACAGTGTTAAATTACCTTGTACCCTAAAATAAAGTCGATAAACAACATATGTCGAATAGGTTGTTTTATTCGATGATTATGGGGTGCTGAATATGATAAAACCGATCCGGAGACGATAAGACAACTTAAAGCAAGGGTTCCCAGGTTCAAATCTTGGTACCGGACTATTTTTTTATCAATTTATTAAGTGTACTTATTATTTTATGTGTAATATTAGCATTTATCATCAAATCATTCTGGCGCGGAGGTCCGCAAGCCGGGAAGATTTTGAAATGCGCGCTTTCTTTCTTATCAATCCAAGATTTTTTCAAAGAAAATGAGCTAAAAATTAGCATAAAACGAGTGCAAATTATGCCGTGGCATGCAGTGTATAATCTATGGGATAAATATGCGCATTCTCTTAGAAAAAGTCAAAAACATTAAATAACAAGTTTTTTTTTAAACAAATATCTTTATTTATTTAATTAATATACAAAGTAAAAATTATACATCTTAACTTAAATTTAGAATAAAAATTAGTTATAAACATAATATAAAATGCTCCTACTTTAACATCCTAAGGACATTGTGCTGTAGGAGTAGTTCTGTGCTTAGATCTTTATATTAAAATTTAATATAAAGTTGTGGCGCTACTGCTTAGGTTTTTAAATATATTCCGAAAACTTCAGCAAAAGTTGGATTTATAAGCAAGAAAGCGCGCATTTCAAAATAAAACCAGCGCTAGATGTTTTTTCTTTCAAAGGAAATGCGCCTTTTAAATATTGTGGATAATAGTGAGCACTCCTAAATTTATAAGAATGAGTGTAGTTTTGTATAACATATCTGGTTTCTTTGCCCAAAGGAAAATCCAGAAAAATAAGATTTTATGATGCAACGCATTAATAGTATTTGATTGAAAGTCAGCTAGTTCATAATGAGACGTTCAATTGGGCCAACATTTTTTGTATGCACGTATCGCAGTAACTCTTGTAAAAATTAACCCTTTTTTAAAACCATTCTGATACTGAAGCCCAGCGATATTTTTTTTTAAAAGAGGTAAATATGCAATTTGACCTCCTGAGCGAAAATGTAAGGTCACTGCTAATTTTTTGAGTGAATTTCCTTTAGAAAAATCGCTAATGGAACATTCTAATTTAATGTCAAATTATAATCATTCATCAAAAAAGAAGCAACACATGAAGGTTTTTGTTATCGTTTTATAGATTATAAGGATAGATTATGAGGAGATACTCCTCATACTATGTGTGACTTCATTAACCCACAAAAATGACCCCACAAACATATTAAAAAATCACAAATCTTCATATAGGGTTTAGAGTGGGCTGAAATCGTTACACAATACGACTATGTATGGTTCACAAACACACAAAGTTCCATTTTATTATCAATATTGATTACGGTTTTATTGATTGACATATATATGTCAAACAAAATATTATCTCATTGATTGACATAATGTAAACAAATCACGTTTTTACTATAGTTTAACTCATCATGGGAAATATTGTTAACAACGCGGAAAAGTAGTGTCGAGGAACCAATGAGGTTGGTCCAATTTAAAATGGTGGGCATATTTTAACACTCAGGAATAACCTCATTGGCTCCCTGACATTATTTTGCCACACTGTCAACTGATTTTAGCCGTGTGTTAGACTATAATACGTTTGAAAGTTCGCTTATATCAAGGCAGTATGCCACTTTTAAAAACACGGCAAATTTTCCACTAAACCGAGCTACAATAGTAACGATATTTATTTCACCGCCCAAAATTTTACTTTCTTATGTCATTTCTTGAAGCATTGTAACTGTAACACACATTATTCATTAAATGTCAATGTTTCAGAATCTATGGATCCTAAAATTCTAAAACAGTTCGTTTCTGTATATTTGTGAAATATATTCTTTTTACTTTCCTTTAAATAAAATTAAAAGTAGATATATAAGTAAAGTACTTTCTTTCTAAACAAAAATTTGAAACTTGGACCTTCTGAGTTTTTTACCAAGTTATCTGTCCATATGTGTGTCCCAGTGAGTTAAAACATCGATCCTGGAGATATAAAAGTAAATAAGTGGGGCCTGCTGTGGCCAGTGCTTTATAATTAATGATATGGACTCTTAACTCTTTATTGGACAGCTTGATTTTTATTTGTTTAATTTTATTATTTGAATACCGTAGCATTCATTTCAAATTTTTAAACAGTTCTACGGAAATTTTGTTTGTTGAACAACTCTGAATAGGACTTAAATGAGAGTAAAGGAATCATTATCAGGACTTGTGAAGCGCAGTACCCAGCTTCACTACTTAACTGTAAGAAAAAAAGAGACTAATAATACTTAAAGGGAGGGTACAACAGCTCTTATCATTCCTTGGGTAGCCAGGTACCATAACTGTACATTGGTGACGTCATTTTTTGATTTTTCATAATTATTACAATTTCACGTAAATATTACATTATTTTTTAACTACTTTGTCTCATATTATGTAAAATAAATGTAAAGTAAGTTGTAATTATTATCTATTGCATATATTTTAATTATCTCTGTTGTATAAAGTGATTAAATGTGACGTCACTTCAATAGGGGTTGTAGTCTCTAGGCTCCCTCTAGAAGGAGTAGAATACCATTATGTACTTCAACGGTACTTAAGTCTAGAAGTCTGACTTCCAGATCTCTTGTCACTGTGTCATTCTTCTGTAAGAACCTTGCCTCTGGAGCAAAAGTTAATTCCTATATGTAGAAAAAGTTAGATATTGTATCCTAGTAGTGTGTCCTCGATGTATTTACAATCCCCCTTTTGCTCCTGTTATCTTTTTTATCACCAAACAGTGCTGCATTCTATCCCATTTGCAAATTCATGTTTCTTAGGGAAACCAACCAATAAATAATGACAACAAATATAAAAAATTAACATTTATTTATTTAAAATTCATCTAAAAATATATAAAATATAATGAAAACATTCTTCCTTAAACACTAGTAACAAATTAATAATAGATAAGGGAATACTCTGTTCATTACATCTAGGCACCTCTGACTTATCTGTAAATATATAACGCTGTAGTACTTAACATTAAATTAGTCGAACAATGTCATGATTTTGTGGCTGTTAGGTCAAATGTCTAATCAAAACATTTTTATCACTTTCAATTGAAAAGTAAAGCATACAGAAGTAATTAATATCAATACTTTATTGATATGATGTGCCTGGGCACAATGAACAGACTAAAGATTAAAATAAAATGTATGTCATGTTAAACACTAGCCTTTTGTTTGTTTGGTTGGCAGTAGGAATATTGGACAGATATTGGTGATATTCTGCTTATTTCTGTTTTTAAGGTACAATACAATAAATAAATTGCCAGCTAGGCAGTCATGCCTAGCAGGGTATGACCAGTTATTTCCAACCCCTGGTCTGTTAATAAAGTTCAGGTGGTCCATGGACAACCTGTCTATAAGTAGAGTTCAATTACACAAACTTACAGGAGCCAATCAAGGGCGTTCCTGGCTTTATTAATTTTACATACACTGACTTGACTTCTACATGACTTTGTTGACTTATTAACTTTAAATTAAATGTTCACTTTGTAAATTACTTTAATCATGCTGGATAGATACCTTCTCCAGAGTTACAGAGCAGACTTAAGAGACCTATGTAGTTTCAACACTTCATCTGCCTTACTCTATCTCAGAAGTGAGCATATGCAGTTATTCTGACCATTACTATGCTATATAGCATTAACAGGTCTCTGTGGTCTAAGTCCAGAGCACATGTGTCAGAGCCGTATCCACATCACACAGTGTTTCCTAAGTGATGGTTGCTTCTCAAGCAAGCATCTATAAACTTGCCACTTAGCAAGCCTCAAATTAAGCAAGGCCTCCATGTTGAAGATCTCTGAACATTCATTCAACCTATTGAGAACTGGCACTATCCTCATCTTGAGGAAAATGTAACATCAGTGGGGCTGCTATTCATAGTAAATACCAAGTAGCCTGGCTGAGATTTGAACCTGGGCTACCTTGAGACTACATGTACCCCAGGGTGGCCTAGAAAAGGCCTGCCCAACTAAGCTATAATGGGAAAGCATTCCAATTAAGTAAAATTCCAAGACAGCAAATTTTGACTAGTCAGCCAGTATCAATGTATTTAAAATTTACTAAAAAAATCTAGGTTTTATAGATACAATTAATTTAACATCAATGGATTACACCTTTGTCCATACCAATATCTCAGCCTGTCTTTTATGTCAGTCGTTTTGTAGAAAACTATAATGAAGGATACACAGTCAAAACTGGGTGGATTTTAAGCAAAAACATTATAAATATCATCAAGTGAAGAGTTGAGACTGGTTATGAAGTCTGATCCATTGACACTGTGGTTGTAGGATGTTGTTATAACTCCTATACGTCCTTTCAGTATGCTGTACCTGGAGACAAAAATAACATAATGACATAGTAAGAAATACATTGTTAACATTAAATCACGAAGAGTTCCACAGTGATTATCATGAAGATTAGACTGTGTCAATGTCAATGAAGAATCTAACGTTCCGCTGCCACAATGAGAGGCAACTTTAGAGATGTTGCACATCGTGGCCGAGTTCACAATGCTCTTTGAAACCAAACTGTTCAGTTTCAAAGAGCATTGTAAACAGATGCTCTATTTGAGTTTGTAATCAAACAGCACTGGTGACAAAGAAGAAGTAAACTTTGTAACACAACACTTGGAAGCATTTAATAAAATACTCTTATGAATAGATCAGGTTTATAGAGATTTTAAGTTTTTATGGAGATCAATACAACTAGCAATACAGGTTAAATATTTTATTTTTATATTATACCTTTTTATATTTTATATTTAAAAATATAAATATTTTATATTATATTTATATATTATTTTATATTTTATTATTCTGGCATCATCTGTAAACAATAGGATTACACAATATTTAATTACCAGAGATCATTAATTGTTAAAGTAAAAATAAGAGGGACATTTGGCTTAACCAAATGAAGTACTCAGTGCTTACCCAAGTCCATATCCATTGGTTACGACCGGTCCAAAGCTTCCAACATATATGATGTCAGATGAAAGAGTGGATGATGATAAGACGTAATGGTTGATATACTCGTACGATTTATCTTTATACAGCTCTGGTACTCTGCCTGCTTTCTCTGCTAGCAGTCTCAAGGCAAACATATGCCGGTCAAACCCTTGACCTAAACACATTGTATCCTTTAGTCATAAGTTTGGCTTTGTCACACTATGACAATGCGCCTTAGTCATACTATATGTCAAAGTGCCTTTGTTATTGTGTGACAAAGTGCCTTTGTCATACTATATGTCAAAGTGCCTTTGTTATTGTGTGACAAAGTGCCTTTGTCATACTGTCAAAGTGCCTTTGTTATTGTGTGACAAAGTGCTTTGTACATGTGCCAAAGTGCCTTTGTCATACTATATGTCAAAGTGCCTTTGTTATTGTGTGACAAAGCGCCTTTGTCATACTATATGTCAAAGTGCCTTTGTTATTGTGTGACAAAGAGCCTTTGTTATGCTATGGCAAAGTGTCTTAGTCACCTAAACACATTGTATCCTTTAGTCATAAGTTTGGTTTTGTCACACTATGACAATGCGCCTTAGTCATACTATATGTCAAAGTGCCTTTGTTATTGTGTGACAAAGTGCCTTTGTCATACTATATGTCAAAGTGCCTTTGTTATTGTGTGACAAAGTGCCTTTGTCATACTATATGTCAAAGTGCCTTTGTTATTGTGTGACAAAGCGCCTTTGTCATACTATGGCAAAGTGTCTTTGTTATTGTGTGACAAAGAGCCTTTGTTATGCTATGGCAAAGTGTCTTAGTCACACTATATGACACACCACCTGTGTCACATTAACATAGCCTTTGTCATGTAGGGTGTACTAAGAGGCAGCCAACAATGACTATATCTAAAAACCTGACTATAAGCCAATAAAACATTAACATACATCCAGTAAGGATACCAATGGTAAAGAAGGAGTTAAAAGATAGGAAAGAAAACTAATAAGATCTCGATATTACGTATTTGGAAGTAATGAGAGATTTTTATAAATGAACCCTAATCCCTTTATACGCAGGGGAAGGCTCCAAATAGTTGAAGTTTTAAACAGCAAACTTGAAGTATTTGTTATTAGTCTAATAAGTTAGATTTAAATCCTGACACCCTAATCATATCACACAAAGTCTTTCTAAAGGCAAACCTCACATGATGGGAGAAGCACCAGCAACTAAAACGTTGTTTGTAAATAGCAATGATAATGAAATATGTCGAACTAATTTTACTCATTGATTTACCCTTCTCACAAACATAAAACATAAATCTAACAATGGTTAAATTTCTCAGCTTCTAATAGATTCTGTTTTTTGCTATCTTATTTGTTCAAAAAAATGGTAGGCGACCATTTTTACTGCCATCAGAGTTGATGTAATTACAATTGTACAATTGTAATTACAATTACAATTTTTATTAGACTAAAATAAAAATAAATGAGTATAAAATAAACATTTCTTTAAAAAAGTGACATTAATCTTAAGAAGTTTGTTAAGTCATTAGTAATGCTTAACTTCATCAGTAAAAGGCAATGCCTCGTAACGATTTCTATGACTTCATCGCAACTGGGGCAATCATTTTGACAAAGTAGAAGGAAGCAGTGGATTCCACCATGAATGGTTGGCGGGATGCAGCAATCTAGCCAAGAGATCTACCACAATCTGTGTGTGGAAATCTAATAGATGTACTCAAATAGTTTTCCAACCTGCCTAAGCCTAACCTTCTCTTTTAGCCCATCCTACCTTCAAGACTCACTTCCTGTGCTATTTCTATATACTATATCTTTATGAATTTTAATGAGAAAAAAGCAAAATATTTTTTTTTGGCCTGGGTCTACTTAGACCATTCAGCCATGGCATTCTTATTTTATACTTTTATGACTTTAAATAAATAATAAAATCTAGGTTTAAAATTGTAATATAAAATAAAATAAAAATATTAGTGAATGAATATTACGGATTTGATATTATTAATAATTTTACAATCTTGATAAAATTTTTATTTGCAAGGAAATTTTATATTTTATTATAGACCTTTGGACATTATTTTTATATTATTTGTAAGATGTTTGATTAAGCCTTATTACTTTAATAATAATTTAATTTGTTACTTTATTACTATTTTTATAATTTAATATCGTATGATATCTGTTTAGTTTAAAACTAGATTAAATTATTTTAACTAAATTTTAATTTTTAGTTTACTAGCAAAAAAGTAATTTTTTTGTACACTTCTATTGACTTTGAAGATAACAACGTGATATAGTTAAATGGTTGAGCAACACTTTTGGTAGCATTTGGCTCATTTAAAAGTAAAACATGTTTCGCTGAATAGCAAGAACAGTGCATTATTATATGCTCAAGATCCTCGACTTTATTACAAAAAGTGCAATTTGGATCATTTTCTAGATTTATTTCATTTAAATAAGATTAACAGATACTATGGTTCATACGAAGTCAAATTGTAACTGTTGAAAAATACCTACTTGTAGCTTGGCTTTTAAATCAAGGAACTTGACAGACTACAGGCTGGTGAGCTGTATGAAATCTAACGGCTTGAAGGTTATTTCATAAAACTTGCCAACTAGATAGAGCTGCTAGTTTTATTTGCCTATTAATATCTATTTATGGTAGTTTTTACTGCTGCAATCCATAGAATATGGCTGACTCATTATCAAAGATCAAAGAAAATTTTAACAGAGACATAAAAGGAAAAGAGACAAAAGCAGTGTTACCCATGGCAGCTTCTTTGATTAGATTACTATGGACATCTGAGCACTTAAGCATCATGTTCTTCAGTTCATCTTTAGACGGCTTTGAAGAAGATGTTATTGCTTTACAGAATGCCTGAACAAGCACAAGCAAGTCAATTAATTGATAATACAAATTATCTACTCAGCCAAAAAATATAATTTTATAAAAACAGTTTGGGAAGCAAAGATGTTGTGAAACAGTTCCAAACAGTTTTTATTTTTTCCTCATTTATACCAAAGTCATATAGGAAAAACTCAGGTACAGGGTACCTCAGAACATTTCCTCATCACATAGGATTTGCTACACTCATCCTCCCTACTTAGGACTCCCTTCACTTGTCCTCAGATAGGAAATAAATTAGTTTCATTCCCAGGGGTCACCCATCCAGTCACTGACCATGGTCGATGCTGCTTAACTTTTTTATAATCCAACAAAAATCATTGCTATACTTGTCAGTTTGAAAGGAAGCTTGGTGTGCTTATTTATTACTTATTCTTTAGCATAAATAAACTGGGAGTTACGATGATAACAAATCACAAAAGATTCAAGGAGGATTCTTATCCTCCCCCATGAAGATTCAATATATGTGACTCAAAAGCATCCAGTACCCCATTTTGATTGCTATAAACACCACTGAGTTAAAATAAATAGCAAGTTTCCTTTAATTGTGTTGTTCTCAAGTGTCACCTTCATTTCAATTTAATTTTAAATTTATTAGTGCAATACACAATATTACACATTGTGTAAAACAACAGTCAATAATTAATCAGAAAATAAAATAAATTAACCTCTATATCTTTTACAAATTGCTAAAAATCAAACAGTCAAATGATTTTTCTAAACCAAACATTAACAGTCTCACTTGAAACAATATTAAATACAAAAGCAGACATTCAGAAAATATATTTCATTTGTACTATTATTGACTGTAGGGAAATTAAAATTAACTTATTCTTGAGAGGAAATAATATAAGGGCTGTAAAGTACCAGTAATAATTTAAGTACTGTACTTTATAATACTTCTTTAAGCATTCAAGTAATTAAGTACAGTGATTTTATTTTCCATCAGTGAGTAGATAAAGAAGATTTATTTATTGATAAATAAATAAAGATAAATGAACTGACATCGGTCTCGATAGTGCAGGGTCTCATGCACTCTGTGCGGCCGTGCTTGAAGGCGGCTGTACTGCAGGCCTCGTATGTTGCCACGTGCTTTCCTGTCAGCTTGTAGTTGCTGAGCTTGCAACAGACAATAAAACACATTACTAAACCACATCAGGCAAAATTAAACTGAGCAGTATTATCTGTAAAACAGTGGCTCACTGACAGGATTTTGAAAACCAATTATACCCCAGCAGTGATTCTTATCTGGTGTTAACTAGATATTATTAACACCATAATATGCAAAATAAATTAAAATGAGATAATATTTAAGAAATTGAAGAATTAGCTACCATTGGTGCGTAGAAAAATCAGCTACTACTTACGTTAGCTGAGCTTCTTCAATTTGCTGTAAATATAAACCTCTTGAATTTTTAAGACTTGAAGCGATGTCTTTACTTGTAATAAATCTCTTATTGGATAATTTGAATATTTCAAGCCATATTTTATCTATAACTTATTTTTAAAAATCGTTCAATTACTTTGAAACAGGATAAAAGACCACAAAATATCAGTTTGATTTCTAAGAAATATAACAAATATTTTTACTTATATTAATTATGAGAGCAAGTACTACCACTGGGTAGATTCTTGCAACAGACATATCAAAGCCATATCTTATGGCTAGAGGATATTCTGTAAATATTTTTACACTAAATTACAGGTATAGGCGAACATAGAAGTCTTAAATAAGCCTATTCATTTTTTTCTCACTCACCAAATTTCAAAATTTCATTGGATCCCATATTTCACTGTTGCATATTTCTATTCTAAGACGATGATTTTTCCCTATCACTAATAGTTGTCTCCTTAAGAGTTGGAAAAAATAGTTAAAAATAAATTTCATTATGGAATATTTGTGTTCTTTAGGCAAAATAAATTATGATTTTCCCATCACTAACAGGTTGCCCCCTATAAAAAAATTAAAGTTGAAAAATAAGGAATAAAAAAAAACTAGAATAGAAGATATAGAGAAAAATAAAAATAATAATTTTGTCTTAACAACACAAATCAAACACAGTAAATTGATTGATAATTTTGCCCCTTCTTAGAGGGCAAACTATTAGTGATAGAAAAATCCAAAGAGTAAAATAGTAGACAAAATATAATTGTGCGAGAGATGATTGTGTCAACTATTCATGTTTTGCAAAACTCGGTAGTATCAAATGATATAGCAAAATAGTAATTATTTTAGTCACAGAATGGACAAATCCTCAAAAAATATGGGGTTCAATTTTAAATTTCTAAACTGTGTCACAGGGTACTGTTGGAGCGGAGCATCCTAATGGTAAATATTAAAAAAATAAATTTTACTATACATAATAGAAATCCTAAAAGTTCAAAAAAGTATCTTATACGGTACAAAATATGGGACTTTTGGACCACCCCTATAACAAATTGTAATTGTACCACCTACACACAGGAAGAGAAGAGAAACTTACTTGGAATCCTAGCTGAATAAGAGAGTCAGGGCTGATCTGTACTTTCTTAGCAAACGACCTGCCCATCTTGTTGTACTCAAACACATTCACATCTAGAGACTTGACAGTGTTGGCAAACTTCTGTCTTGCATCCGATATCGTTTGCTTTAAACTATCCGTTAGTTTCACATCTAAAAATAATAACAAACGCTTATTAAATAACATGGAAAGAGCACTGCACTGCCTTTTTCTACTGTTTTCAATCTGTTCTGTAATAAAAATTAATAATTCTACAATAATTTTATTTATTTATTTAACATTATTTTAATTATATTTTATTATAATTTTCATTGTTTCCTGTCATTGTTTTTTATTGTATTTTTGTATATTTGAAAAATAAAAGAATTAAAAAAAATAATCAGGTAAGCATTTAATTGATGTCTCTTATGAGAGAGTGCAACCATGTTCACACAAAAGCGCATTATCAGTCAATAAAGAGCTCAATACCACATTGACTAGAGGAAAGCTAAAATCAGTTAAAATGTCAGGTGTTTTGATAGATGAGAAGCTTTTATTTCATGATCAAGTATCAGCAGTATAAGAGAAGTTAAACTTTCCTAACATTACCCTACGATATTTAAAGCATTATAACTTAGTTAGTTTACTATAGTTGTATGTGTATGAGGCATTGTATTAAATTATGTTAGCTTTTGACAACAATGTATTTTTAATAACAATAATTTGTATTCTATTCTATGCGGTTATATACAGTAAGTTAAGTTATGCTATACTTCATTGAAGTCACTCTGCTCACACTAAGACTCTCATAGCCATGAAAGAAGAGCTATTAGAATTGTTTTCTGTTATAAATACAGAGAGAATTGAAAGGAGCACTTCTAAAAGATAAAATATTTATAGAACCTTCTATTAATATTTAGGAAATGCAGCAGCGTTCCGCCCCGCCAAGTCAATGCTTGCTAAATGCTAACCAAATATCTATTTATTACAATAATGTTTATAATAACCACAATTATAATTCTCGTTTCAACCACAATCTAGTAGTTAAATATACAAAATAGTACAACAATCGGTGCATCAAATTTTGTAATAATTTACCAAAAATATACAAATCTAGACCTAAAAACATAAACTTGAAATTGTGTTAAAACCGTATTCACAACAATAGTTATAAAAGGTTGGTAGTTTGATATCCTGTAGAATCAAATTTTTATTGGTCGTTATTATTATTATTATGAATTGTCACAACATAGCTAACGTTCTGGGGGAGTCAGCTAGGAGTGACGCAGCCGTGGGTTTCATCCCCTCTCCCTGCTCTGTTGGTATTTCACTGGAGAACAGTCTCTTATCTCATTCAACCCTCTGGTTTAACTAGACTCTGTGTTCGCACCAAGATTTTTATACAAATAATGTTTAAACTTTTTTGCATTTAACAATTATTGTACTGATGTTGGGTTATTAAAAATCAAATTAGTTAGTAAAACAATTTTAAGTCTATTAATTGGATTTATAATAATTCCCTCAGAGGCACATTAGTAAACCTCCTCTTTTGAGAGGGAGAGCCTCAAATACAGCTCACACTTAAAAGCTTACCCCATGAAGTGATGTATTGTTCTATTTGAGAGTTAGATGGTACTGAATCGGGATGGAAGTGAGGTTTCTCAGTCGAGTCTTTGTAAATATCTGTGATATATCTGAGGACAGCAACACCATCTCCCCACGAGTGCTCAAAGTTCATTCCCGCCACTCCGTTCTTAGCTACTATCAGAGAGAAGCATTTGTCAAACCACCTGCAAATAAATAATAAAATATGACAACCTCAGGTGTAAATTGAACTGATGGCATTCCAATTGTTGCTCCGATTCAGTAACAACTGCGCTATCAAGGCTGATAAGACATTGTAAAGAGTTTTGGACAGTGGACTGTAAAATAAAAACTGAATATTAAGAAATAACAATACTTTAGTAGTTTAAAAGGACTTTTTCGCTTTTTATTCAATAATGGATGGTTATAGAATTTGATAGTTCTACATAAAAATCATAAAAATCAGGTTAGTCGGTTTCTTTCCAGAGGGGATTTTGTCACTAGGTGGCCGGAATGGTTCCAACACAGAAGGGTTTGATTCCAAAAAAGTGTACTCTAGTCCAGGATTACAAAATGTAGTGAGATTTTAGGGGGTTCTCTCTAAAATAAATTTTTAACTACAGCTAACTTAACAAGATAATAATTGTACAAGAAATAACAAATAAATATTTGGCATAGCAGGAATCTAAAACACTGATGAAGTAGCTAAAGATGAGGCATCTAAATGGTTTTGTGGGCCTGAGTCTGTGATTAATTGGACAAGAAAGGAAACCACATCCCTTGTAAAAAATTGGATTTGTAAGAAAACTTAAATTATTATTAGAGAAAACAAATAGAACAAAACTGATGTAGACAGTCAAAGATGCCTACTGCTTCTATTAAAACAGATGTTTTTCACATCTAAAGATTTTAGGATTTATTCGAGAGGGTAATGATAATCATAGGAGTCTACCAATTGCCATTTAACTAAAGTGGTGGTCCACAGAAAACTGAAGTTTGCACATCCTTCCATATAGATTTATATATAATGTACAGACTTATTAAGAGAAAGCATCTAGCTGAAGAAAGAGGCAAATCGTTATTAAGAGCATAGATAGCTGAAGAAATATGCAAGTCACCTGTTAGTAGCATCCGCATGAAGCACATGCCGAGTGACAGAAATGTACTCATCAGGCTCTTCCTCATCTAGAACTAATGCAAACAAACTACCATCTATAGCTTTAAGCAACTCTTGATTCCCAGCAGACTCCAGCCTCACTCTGTTGTCAGCCCACTCGTCTCTATCTGTTGCTGTCAGCACCCCTGGAGGGAACTCTGCCGGGGCCTTGCTATCGTTGAGGATGTACTTTAGGCAGCCGTACAGGGTTGCACCATCCACTATGTCACCTACACCACATTGGAACAAATCAAGTAAGGTGAAATAACTCAGTACAAAAAGTTCAACAGCGTCAATATTTGGAGACAGTTTGTCTTTTATCCAGGTGCATATGATAATAGAAGGGTAACCTTTCAGGTCTTTATGAACAGAAGGTTTCATAAAATGTTGCTCCATTTAGAATAAGTCTGGTGCTGACGTCCACAAGTTGAGGGAATTCCCTTTGGAATGGTTAATTCCTTAATCATTGTTGACACTCCATGTCTTGAAATGTTTTCTTGTACAGCATAGACTTAGCTTAAAATAAGGACAATAATAGTATTATTGTATAATAGTAACCAATAATAATTTTTTGATTCTCCTGTTTATTATGAATTATTCACTATTTAAGGTTTTTATTTTTAGGTATTAACGTGTAACATGAATATGCTCAGTGTGGAGCGAAATATAGTTCAGTAAAAACAATATTCACATTGTCTCATTTGTGCCCACTCATCACTACTAAACTAATATGGAGACCAATCATGCAAATCATGACAATAATAGTGATTTCAAACAAAGCCCGACTGCCTGATCTTACCTGAATCTTGAAAGACCCTGAGAGAGTAGAAGTTGCCTCTCCTCATGACTATAATGTGCTTCTGACTTGGATCATGATACAGCTCATCTCTGCCTTTCTTAGGTATTCTAGTTGTATTAAATAAGTGTTTATACTGAGACATGTCTAGAGGAAATGCCTGTAACACAACATATATAATTCATCTAGAGCAGTCCTCTACAGAGATATTGAGACATGAGATGCTTCAAGTACACCATGTCACAACCACAATGACATGCCATGACAATCTCAGGAGTAACACAAGTGTATAATAAAACTCATTTTTAATATTACTTTGTAAACATCTGATAAAGCTACTTAAATCTCTGAGGACAAACTAACCATTTACTCAATTTTAATTTTGAAGCTTGTTAATTTGTCTTAAAATTCCATGAAAGGTTTCAGTTAAATAAAGGTTCTTCAACTTCGGTAGCAATAATCTTGCAAAGTTGGACTCTATCAATGAATCACTGGTTAAGAAGGTTCTGGACTTTGTCAAGGGAAAAGTATTATTCTGACCTGGACCAATTGAGGGGATTTTACAATAGACTTCCAGTCGCAGTGCAAATGGGGTCGATCTTTGACCTCACTCAATAACAATAAAAGGAAGTGTAACACATTTAATTTAAAATTATTGACTTTTTCTGTTACAGATTTTCATTTTCCTTATAAATTCAATATTGAATTTGTACTTTCAATGTTATTATTAACAAATATTATTAATTTAAGTTAATTATAATAAGATGTTGAAGTAGTTATGTTGTTCATTAGAAGTTCAATTTAAGTCAATTAGTGTGCAATAGAACACAAGTCATTTGTGACACGAGGATGTCTCACTTCTGAAAATGAGAAAAGTTGTTATGATGTTAATGAGAGTTGCTATTAATTTATTTTAATTGGGTCACAGATATTAGAGACAATAAATAGTGTATTAATTGACTTTACTAGAACCTTGACATATTTACCTAAACCTTAAAATGAAAAGTGCCAAGAAAAATATAATTTTTACTTCATTTTTAACATGATATCTTTATTATAAAACAAAAAACTTTGTATCAAGAGTAACATGAGGAGCAACTACATACAGGCAACTCTGTCTAAGAACAGGTAAAGCCAATACCTCAATGTTAACTATTACAAGGCAAATTAATTTAATAAGCAAAATAAAACATTAAGCAAAGAGAAACTTCTTTTTTAAATAAACGTTATGCTACAAACTTTTAAAACCTTAAGATCCAAGTGTAGTTTACATCTTACATCTTTGGAAAGTTACATTAGAGAATATCATACAACACATCAAAGTCTAAGAAATTATACACCAATATCGCTCTATTGAGGGTTTTAACAAAAATCTCTGGTATACGTCAAAGAATAGCTTGATGCAAAATAAGCAAATCAGGGTGGTTTGCTCATCAAACTGGTGTTTGATTAGTTAGGATTTAATGTCATTGCTAAAATAGACATTATTATGGTCAACTCAATATAACTTTTCAGAGTTACCAAAAATGGTAACAAAATTACCATATTTGAGTAAAAGTTACCAAAACAATGATGGTAAATTTGAAAAAAATCAATTTACTAGGGACGAACACCACGGCGTCTAGGATCATGTTTTTTCTTATGTTTAAGGATTTTAATGTTAGTGTCTGAAATGTCCCCTCCGGTATATTGAGTATTTGAAACTATTCAACACAGTATATATAAATATATACATATTAATCAAATTTCAGAAAGGCTTACATGAAGTCATTTGAAGCTGTAAGAGTGCAACTCATCAACACTGCACACATTCCTAAAAAATCCTTAGTTTGCTGCTAAACTCGTTAACATTTAATATTTTAGTCTTATAAGTCAGTTTGAGTTTTAGAAACCTGTCTTTTTATACTTAATTCTACTCTTTATCCTGTTTCATAAGAATGCTGGTCAATATTTTTATTGAATGTATTTCCATTTTGTTTTATTTATTTGAGACTCAGCTTGTTCAAATATTGTCTAATATATATTAAGAGAAAAATTTACCAAATATATTTCATGAAAAAAGGTTTTAATGATCATACTTTCTGGCTCAGACAATAATTACTCCAATTAATTTCTTTTGCTTTAATAATATCTCTGTAGAGGTTGCGTGTCCTCACAGGACAATCCTATAACTCGTGCACTTGAAAATAGACTGTAAAAAATATTTAGTGTCCAGATTATATAATTTTTTGATAAAAACTTCTAACTTAAAGTTTTAATATGACTTGATAATAAATCTAAGAAACTTGATTTCTGAGTATGATTTTTCTGTGATGAGTGAGAATTTCATAAATTGAGTTTTCTCGTCATTAAGCGAAAATTGATTTATTTTAAATCAATGTTTCACAAATTCTAAATCCGAAGCTAGAGAACCAGCAACAATTTCTTTTCTGTCATGACGTGTCATGAAATTAATATCATCAGCACAAATTACATTTTTGGTTTCACAGACAAAATTTAATTTAGATTTTTTTGCATGTTTAAGTAATGCAGAAATTTAAATTTATTTTATTTTTTTTTTTTTTAATTTTTTTTTATTTGTTCCATCAAATACGATAATTGTATGAAAAACACTGTCATAAATTAAATATTATGAAAATTGAATAATGCATTTTTTAATGTGCTAATTTAATAAACGATTTCTTCAGTTTTTTAACAAAAGTTCTTGCTTGATTTCATACTTAATGCTATCAGGTAATTTACCATAAAAACGATACATTTTTATTTCTTGGTATAATATCTGTTTTGACACTTAAGAGAACATAATATACTCTACTTCATCTACTGACTATACTTCAACCACACTTATGGTCATAATCATGTCACAGCTGAAAGTCACTGAGACAACAAGGAGGAACATTTATATGTATGGGAAAGTCTTGCAAATATTCATGCTTCATGAGTAGCCAATATTTATATCCCTTCTAAGTGTCACGTGGGCACGAGTTTTCACTAACACATTGATAATAATTATATCCTAATTTTTCTTTTTAACAGTAATTTTGGCACTTGAACTAGAGAAGGTAATATTATCTGATCTTATAATTTTCAAGCCTATTTATAGGGAATTGATATTCAGGATAGAACCTGAATGGATATTTAGGATAGCCTAAATGAAAGCCTTGTAACAACATGCTAATAATTACATTTATCAAGGGCTGTTGCATAATAAATATTTACACAAAAAATGACCACAAACCAGCTGTATGTGTAAAGCAAAGGTTTAAAGTGATAACAGCTACAAAGCAAAGATGATAAAAAGAAACAGACCTTAAAGAGGTAAGCTCCGTACCAGCTAATAGATGAAGGCAGCATGCCTGTGACTGTCCTGAACAGCTGAGTGTTGCTCTTAGCTGGGTTCAGATGAAAAACTTCCGGCTCTAGAACATTTTCCCTCAGGGATCTGACAAATCTACAACAATTCAACAATTAAAGTGAGTTTATAGCACTGGGGTTGGTGGCAGTGGCTAGATAGCATTACCTCAATGACGCAGGTAAAAACCAGTATCCATAACCTAACTTTTGTTTTTCTTTCAAACTTGTTTAAGATTTATTCTAGGGCTATATTAAAATTAAACTTAGTAAATATTTATTCCCATATGCAATAAATTTGTACCAAATTTTAAATCATTCCAATTATTTTTGAATTATTTATTTATTTTTAATAACAAATTTTGGGGTGTCATTAATAACAGTAAATGATGCCATAAAAATATTTTTTAATAGCACAAATAACTCTTAATATTGATTTTATACCATGTTTCAACTCTCTAAGCATAAGTAAACTGGGGCCTACAATCCTAACAGACAAACACACATACAAACAGACAACTTAGTCAATTTGGTTAAGAGAACTTTGTAAAAACCACTTAGGAGGTCTTAAAACATCTGAAACAGATAATTGAAGTGAAATCCAAGTTCTGGACATTCAGTGCAAACACAACACATTTCTTCTATACTCAGGTAAAAAAGGAAAAATAAAAGGAAAGAATAGAGTTTTTTTTATGGACTGGAAACAGTTGCATTATTTGTGATTTCGCCATTACAGTGTATCGACGACTTTAAAAATCTTGACAGCTCAGTTTAGGCACCACCGATTCTAAAAAAAAAATTCCTACAAAAAGGCAGCGGGGAAAAAACTTTGTAAACAAATCAGGTTATGTTACCCGTGTTTTCTTGGCGATGTTTCTACATTTCTTTTGTGTAGTTTTATTATTTAGGAAGTATGCAAATGTGAAAAAAATGAATTGTGAAGGGAAATAATAAATGTACTCATATGTTTTTACATTAAAAAAGAATTGTATGTTTACTAGTTTTGACAGCTCTTAAAAATTGCTGCATAAAAGGCAGCCTTGAAATAAAAGTTTCAGTTATGCTTTTATTTACTTAAGTTATAAAAAAGAATATTTGAGTGCAATAATAATGTTAACAGTCCAACACAAACACAATTCACAGAACACACACAACACAAAAACTCACAAAACGATGTAAACACAAAAAGAACCACAAACGAAGTGAACGAATGCCGGGAAGGAGGTTATTTCCCTACAGGGGTTTGGGAGTAGGGAATTTTTTTTCTCTTTCAAGAGAGTGGTTGGCAGCGGCTTCTCTGATTGGTCGATCCCCAAAATGCTTATGACCTTGAGGATTTTTAAACTTAACGATACACTGTAATGACCAATTTTATGTGTCGATTTAATTCTAATAAATTGATAAATAATTTATGTAAATAATAATTATCATTAATTAAGAAATGATATCAACTTTAAAAAATCATGCAACAGATAGGTAGTTATGAAGCATGCACAATTCAAGAGGTCTCAGTCATATTGCAATGTGTAGCCACTGGCTCTCCCAGCCTTGCTACTATAAATAATAAAAAGCTTTATTTGCATAAATACTAATATAACTGCAATGGCAAATCGCCAAAAGAACAAAAATTAGAAACAACATAATTTTATTAGAGAAGTACTATTTAATACTATAATAAGGCTGCTCTGTCAAGGCTTTTTTAAAGTGGTCTGTTGGCAGCTGTCGAATTTTTACATTTAAGCGAAAAATGCTTACTTTGTTCAGAACATCTTACTTACGTTAAGATGTCTAAAACCATCTTATGTTGCTTTCTGTCACAGGTTGAAGGAAAAATATATTGTCTTGTATTGCTGGTTTTAAGAAACAGCATTGTTGAGCGATCTACATAGCTTTAATGTTGTCAAACGTCTTGTCACATTATGCTATATTTATAAAATAATTATTAAACATTTGCTGTTAATAACCAAAATAACCTTGCCATAATGTCTCTAATGATTCAACATTTAATAAATGTGTTTTAAATTTCCTTTAGCCAGTTACTTTTATCTATCTAAGCGGTTATCAATAAAAAAATAAATCAACTACCACTTTTGGCATATAAATCAAAAGTTCAAACAAGTCAACAACAATGAAAAGTTTCTTTTTTCTTTAGCAAAAGGTCTTCCAAAAGAAAACCTTTTGTACGGTTTTCTTTTGGATCATAAAATACAAACAATGTATTATATGTTCCAAATTTAAAATATAATTTATTTTCAGTTAGGAGGCTAGAAGATAAAAATAAAGTAGTAGTGTTCAAAGCGGGAAAAGTAAAAATTTATAATGCGGAAGGAAATTTAGCGGCACAATGGATAAGGAAAGATAACCTGTACATGCTTTGTTTTAAACTTCGTGATAAGTCCACCGCAAACACTGTCAGTAAGATAGATAGTAAGTCTTTAGAACAGTGGCATCTCCGCTATGGCCACTTAAATTATAAATATCTAAAAAATTTGTCAAAAAATGGTCTAGTTAAGGGTTTACCACAGTTAAGTTGTGATGAAGTTCCACATAACGTTTGTGAAGGTTGTCTAAAAGGAAAACAAAGTAAACTACCTCACAACAAACATCATGAGCCAAGGTCTCAGAGGCCACTTGAGCTAATACACTCAGATGTTTGGGGTAAAGTCAATCCACAAACTTATGACGGTAAAAAGTACTTTGTATCCTTTATAGATGACTACACTCATTTTGCTCAAGTCTTTCTTATGAGACATAAAAGCGAAGTGTTGGAGCATTTTCAAGAATACTGTGCGTCAGCCTCTAACCATTTTAAACTGAAAGTAGAAAAATTAAAATGCGATAATGCGAAAGAGTATCAAAGTGCAGAATTCACTAATTTCTGTAAAATGAGCGGAATAGTAATAGAATATACTTGTCCTTACTCAAGCACACAAAATAGTGTAGGTGAGAGGTTTAATAGAACCATACTAGAGAAGGCAAGATCCATGCTACATGGTAGTAAAACTCCAATATATCTCTGGGGTGAGTCAATAATAACTGCTACCTATATTCTAAATAGAAGTCCTACCACAGCCTTAAAAGATAAAGTCCCAGCCGAAATTTGGTTTAAAAAAAGGCCTGACGTTAGTAGGTTTAGAATATTTGGCTGTAATGCTTTTGTTCATGTTCCTAAAGAATTAAGGTCCAAATTGGAACCAAAAAGTGTTAAAACCATTATGGTTGGATACACACGCTCTGGTTACAAGTTGTGGGATCCTGTAAAAAGAAAAATAATAAGATCTAGAGATGTTGTGTTTGACGAATCGAATGTAATGAGTAAAAACAAAGTTGTGCTCGATGACATGAGTAATGATGAAGATTTGGAGAAAAATAATAATAATAATAAACTTTGTGATATTGAAGCAGTAAAACCTAATATTGAAGATAATAATAGTGACGTCATTAAAGATGACAATAATGATGAAATTAATGATGAAATTAATGATAATGAGGAGAATACTATAGATAGTGAAAATGAAGGAAATAAATTAAGACAAAGCAGTAGGATAAGAAAGAAACCTGACTGGTATCATTGTTCTTATACTAGTTGCTCTGCGTGTGCTCTTTCGGCTGAAAGCTATGTCGAAGATCTACCAAAAGATTTAAAAGATTTGGATAATAGAGAGGATAAAAATCTGTGGCTTGAAGCGGTAGAGAGTGAACTTAAATCTTTAGAGGAAAATAACACTTGGGTTTTAACTGATCTTCCTCCTGGTAGAAAAACTATAGGTTCTCGGTGGGTTTTTAAAGTAAAAAGAGATGTTGATGGTAATGTAACAAAATACAAAGCCCGGTTAGTCGCCAAAGGTTACTCGCAAAAAGAAGGGTTTGACTATCATGAAACCTACTCCCCAGTAGTTAAGTTGGAAACAGTAAGAATAATCCTTGCTTACGCTAATTACTTTGATCTTGAAATTCATCAAATGGATTTCCAAACAGCTTTCCTTAACGGGATACTTGAGGAAACAGTGTATATGAAAATCCCTGATGGTCTGAATGTTAGTCAAAGTGAGAAGGGGAAGGTATGTAGGCTAGTTAGATCTCTTTATGGGCTAAAACAAGCACCTAGAGCTTGGAACATTAAGTTCAATAATTTTGTTGTGAATGAGTTAAAATTTAAACGCACTGAATGTGACTATTGTTTATATATTACATTTTTCAGGAAATCAATATTTATAATTTTAGTTTTTGTTGACGATTTGTTGTTGATTTACGAAAGTTTAGATCTTATAAATCAAATTAAACAGCAATTCTTAAAAGAGTTCAAAATGTCTGACATGGGTCACGTGACAAGTTTCTTAGGTTTTAAAGTCGATAGAAATAAAGACGATGGCACAATAAAGATATCTCAAACTCAGTATATAAAGAAGTTGCTTGAGAGATTTGGTATGTCTGACTGCAATCCTAAAAATGTACCAGTGGAAGAAAAACTGGGAAATTACCTATCTCAAAATCAAGATGGTGATAAAACAGACAAACCATATCGTGAACTAGTTGGTTGCATCATGTATCTTATGTTAACATCAAGACCAGATCTAAGCTTTGCCATTAACTTGTTTAGTAGATATCAATCCAATCCAAAAGAAGTACATTGGAAGCATCTCAAGCATGTACTAAAATATCTTAAAGCTACGTCCGAAGCTGAATTAGTTTTTAAGAAAACAGAAGCTGCAGCACCACTTGAGTGCTATGTAGATTCAGATTGGGCTAGTGACCAAGATAGCAGAAAGTCAACATCTGGTTTTTTATGTAAAGTGTTCGGCTGTACCATCAGCTGGTCTACAAGAAAACAGACAACAGTAGCACTTTCCAGCACTGAAGCAGAGTACGTGGCACTTGCATCAGGAATTTGCGAATGCCTATGGATTCAGAAAGTACTTACTGAATTAAACGTCTCAAATATAACTCCAACTACAATATTTGAAGATAATGCTGCTGCTATTGCTATAGCCAACAATCCAAAAGATCACCGTCGTATGAAACACCTAGACGTGAAGTACAACTTTATTAGAGAAGCTGTCCAAGATGGAAAAATATTCTTAAAACATCTTCCTACAGCCGAACAACCAGCGGACACATTAACAAAAGCTCTGTCCATACGAAGTTCATTAGGCATAGAGAAGCACTTGGTGTACTTGGTTGAGAAGGGGTGTCAGTATTGACAACCAAGTGACATTGAATATTATTTTTTTATTATAATTTTTTGTTTAGTCTAATACAAGCATTCGTTTAAGAAAACTCTGCGTTATTAATAGTTAATAACCAAAATAACCTTGCCATAATGTCTCTAATGATTCAACATTTAATAAATGTGTTTTAAATTTCCTTTAGCCAGTTACTTTTATCTATCTAAGCGGTTATCAATAAAAAAATAAATCAACTACCACTTTTGGCATATAAATCAAAAGTTCAAACAAGTCAACAACAATGAAAAGTTTCTTATTTCTTTAGCAAAAGGTCTTCCAATAGAAAACCTTATGAACAAGAAAATCATGACAAATTTCCTAATTGACAAAGGAATATCAATTAAACTGAAAGTTACTTTGTCACTACATCCAGCCCACAATAACTAGTAATAACAATTACAACTAGTAAGAACAATTGACTGAGACCCAAACCCTTAAGAATATTAAACTAATCACTGATTTACCTAACTTATTTCAGAACTTACACTGAACACCTAATGTATATTATCTATACAGGACTTACTTGAGAGATGAAATAAGTAAGTTGGTGGATCTAAGCAATTGGTTGTTATACTCGATTTTAGGATCGTTAACAACAGCTATGCCAGGATTGTAGTTGATGGGAAGGGGTTTCCTGTCCTTCAGGTACATGTCAAACCACGGTGCGGATATATAGCTTGTGGATTTGTTGAGTGAGTCATTGTGTTTGAGCTCCTTATGAAACTGAGCTCCATCGCCTGTCTCAAAATCTTTGACTAGTTTCTCGACACGAGCATAGTCAGAGTCGTTGAGGAGGGGCCTCTGCGCCCTCAGGTACCTCGCACAGGTTTTAGACAGATCAGGTACAGGCAAGCGAGGCAGTGATGCTTGGAAGTGTAGAGTGGGTGTTTTACTTCTTTGAATATATTGATCCTCTGAACTCTTAGAGCTAAAAAATAAATAATAAGTATACAATAGTTATTTATTTATTCCACTCACTGGTGAGCTTGGGTAGAATTAAAAGATAAGCCATATAATCACAATTTGTTTAATCTCTTTTGATGAATAGAAGTAAATTGTAATAATACTGCATGTAAAATGTCATCAAAACATAGCAGTTTTTTGATTAGCAAATTTAATTCCAAAATGTCTAGATTCCATTTTGCTGACACTTTGAAGTCTTATTCCATGTTTTTACAAAAGTATAAGGGAAACAACATTTCCCTACAGTCGTAAGATAATATTGATAACATTACATTGCGAGTGTATCAAAATCTAGTCTATTACTTTCAATAAAATATCTGCATTTCTTTCAAAGATAATAGTAGATTATTTTAAAAAGTTTAAATTCTACCCAACACACTTTAATATTAAGCTCAATGTATTTGATCTTGGAAAGCATATAAAGTCCTTCTTAAAAAAAAAGCTTGGCAATTCAATAATAATAACACATAACTGATACTAAAGAATTGAGTATAAATAATGCTGCAACGAACCTCATACATCGGTGATTGCTTGACAACTGAGATGTACAGTGCTGAAAAAACAAATAGTTATGGTTTGACTGACGTTTTGTGATACATAATAAATGAAACAATATACATTTTAAAATGCTGTATGGAGTACCTCAAAACTTTTTCTCCCATATTGGCTTTGCTACACTAATCATCGCCATATTGGCTTTGCCACTCATCATCGCCATATGGCTTTGCTACACTCATCATCGCCATATTGGCTTTGCTACACTCATCATCGCCATTGCTTTGCTACTAATCATCGCTAATCATCGCCATATTGGCTTTGCTACACTCATCATCGCCATATTGGCTTTGCTACACTCATCATCGCCATATTGGCTTTGCTACACTCATCATCACCATATTGCCCTTGGCGATGATGACCTTACACTCATAGCAAGGCATCATGGAAATGGTGATGATAACCATTTTGGACTCGCTTCGCTCATGCCAGAATGGTATGATGTCTTATATTGCAGTATGTTTTTGGACTCATTTTGATGATCCTTCACCAGTAATAATCCGTTTATTTACAGTGGTCACCAATCCAGGCATTGACCTTGATTGATGCTCTACTTAACATTAGTTATCTGACAAAACTAGATATTTTAGCTATATTACAACAAAACTTAATATACTATATTATATACTGGGATACACAGCCACCAAATTTCAACTTAACAATTTTTAAAAATGTATATCTGTCATTCAATAAAAATGAACTAAATGCTGATAACTAAATGGAATTTGGCTTATTTGTTATTATCTAGCATAAACACAATGGGATGGTGCAATTGTTTTTATGTCAGTAATTGCATAGAATATTTCTTTATTTTTTCTTTCTATACCAAGTAAGTAGAATTTCTTCTCTTTCATCAAAAAGATATCTAAAATAACTCCACCTTGGTGATTTTAGGCGGAATAACAACTAACCAGAACCAGGATAATAATTACTTCATTCATACGCTTAGAATAATACTATATATAGGAGTACAGGACCGTAAACACAATGTAATTCCACTGATAACACGAAAGCCAGTAGACTGGTGCAACTAAGTAATGCTGCCAACCTGACAACAAAACATTATTTTAAATATGTGTTATAATATCTATTAATGAAGAAAGATCGTAAAGAACAAATATATAATAACTTAAAATACCTGCTGAGTATTTAATAAAACTGGTCTTATATGGCAAAAGGGTGGCGAAATACAAGAATCTACATTTAGTTGACGAGGACTACTTTTTATATAATTTTAATAAAAACGTTAAACTAATAAATATTGTAATGCACCAATATTTATATTAGTATTTTATGAATAATCAATCATTAATTAATAATAGAACATAATAATTCAGCAACCGGAAGTATTGCCAACTTTTTTTTAAAATTGTATATTGTAAGGGTGGCGGCATTACTTAGGTGCATCAGTGAACCGGCTTTCGTGTTATCAGTAGTGCTCCTTCTATATATAGTATTATTCTAAGTTCATACGTGACATTTGGCAGGGGTTCAACCTTCTTTGGGGTCAACCGCCACTGTTCCCACAATATTTTTCACAGCCAAGAATGAGCTTCAGGGTTCACCCCGTGTTGAATTCTCCTAGGGATGAGCCCCTGCCAAAACCTGCTTCTGAACAAGTATTAATTACCTCTCATTAACTACACTTTGGCAGGAATGACAGGAACTGCAAATTGGGTAGATTGGCTAGTTTAAACTTCTTAAGCCTACACAGTTTATTTTCTTGAACCTAATTCTTTTTTTCAATACCTTAGCTGGCATAAACTTAAAATAAACTAATTTTTCCTCTGGAAAGTCCCTAAAATGTTATATTTAGATAACAGCTACTCACCAGTCCTCGATTGATGTTCTTTTTCAAAGTTCTGGACAGCATGTTTAAATAAAATATAAGAAAAACTTACAGCAACCAACAACTAAATAAAGTTAAAACTAAAGACCAATTAAAAAAATTACTTTGTACTTGCAACTTAAACGATAACAGAAAAGATGATAAAAATGTGTGACGTCACCTTATCAGCCTAATTAAACCTGGGTTTCACTAATTAACCACTTACTATTTTTTATCTTGCATTTTATGAAAATTTAATAAAAATACTTTATAGGCGGTTGAAAATTATTAGGCTAATAATTATCAGGCTAAAAAGAAAGGGTTTATATCACTACTTTTAAACGTTTAAGAGCCGGGCCGGCTGGGTGTCAAATGGATGTACAAACGGTTTAGATTTTATAATATCTCAGTGTACAGGTACCTTGCTCTATTCTCTGTTGCGGACTTTTAACTGATCAAATCAATCGATCGATCGATTGTATTGTTTTAATACAATACAATAATGTCTTTCCTCTACATTTTTGTAAGAAAGAAAAATATGACAAATAAACCTGGGTTTCATCACTTGTTTACATTGTTGTAAGGGTTTTATAGTGCATTCGGTTTTATTTATTTATTTAAATAGTGCAGTGTTAATTCTATAGATTAGTGCTTTGAAATGTCTCTGTACGATGACTTTGATGCGCTGAAGGAGAAATCAGACGAAGTTGTGGGCTGGTCGTCTGGAATGAAACTGTTCCAGTCCCAGCTTCAACTCAAGAAAGCAGCCTCTCAGGTACCGCCGCCTCTCTTAGATGCGTGTTTCTGGTTTTGTTCACACTTGGGATTTGGTCTGAATGTTCAAACTCCTTGAAGGTTTGATCTAATAGGATTCAACCCTATCTCGACCCTTGTTTAGACTATTAATGAGTGTGATGAAGTGAAATGGAGTTCATATTTAAATAAGCATACAGTGGAATGTAGTTATTCTATTTCACTTCGAATCAGTACGTTCACATAGCCTACTATATCCACGGATCGTATTCAGTAGTTAAATACTCTGTAAGCACCTTGCGAAGGGAATCCAGTCCTATACGCTAGAACTTGGGAAATGGTATTTAGATTGATCCCCCACTAAGCTGTATGTTCTTATTGAGGCGATCATATTTATTGGATAACCTTCACAATGAAGTATTATCTCTAAATTAATGTAGAAATTCATACAGTAGGGGTGGGGGCGGGGGACATAGTGGTCTAACTCCCCCGGAATAAGCTGATTTAGATCCTGCTTGTAGTTCACCGTTTCTCTGCTTGCTAGAGGCAGGTCGGTTCACCTTGCACGGCATATATAAAATTATTAGTTCTTCATTTTCAGGATTTTAATTATTTAAAGGGATCTTTAACAATGTTAAAAATCTTATTAATTACTTTAAATGTATAATTTTCATAAAATGTTACTTACAAAAATATAAACGCTGTGTTATTTTTAACTAGACATGATATCATGATCACCATGACATGCAGAAATGGAAATTAATTTGCGTGTTTATTGCTTTTATTATTTGTTCTTTTAATGGGAAAAATTATAAATTTATCTTATTTTCTAAACAAATAATCTTATTAACTACTAAAAATGTTCAAAAAGAACCTCCCATAAGATTATGGACCTATTCTTCTAACCTATTACATAGGTTAGAATTTGAGCTATCACCGCACGCATCGCTACCGCAGTATTGTGTATGCACCTTACCTCTGACATCACACAAGCAGGCGTGGCTGTTTCTGTATTGTCAAAAATATTTTTTTTTATATTCTAATATTTTAGTGTGTTTTTTTATATGACATACTTTAAGATAATGCAATAGAGATATTGTGCAAATACTCTTTTCCAAAAGTTTGTTTGACATTTTGCTACAGTGTACACCAGAGTAACATAAAGTGAGAAGTGTGTTCAGGCACCTGCAAGGATACACTGTAAACTGTCCTTTACTGCACTGCTCTGTGTTCTGTAACACATTTCAGGCAAGAAGAATGTTACTTTAAGCTGCCCTTTTTACTCCCAACAGGCCGAGCAAAGTAATGTTCTGCAGGAAATTACTCTTATCATTTGATATAACAATAATTCTTCTGTTATCAATGTATTTTAATGATAATAATACTTTATTTTTAATTATTTATTACTTTTTTAAATTGATATAAAGAAATATTGCTCATAATTATTATAAACTATTTGCTCATAAACTATTAGTGATAAATTTTCTGTTGCTTGACGTTCAACTCATTTTTAATTAAATTATATCATGACTACTTGGATTTAGAGCATATAAAAAAAGATTGTTTGAGCTCTGTCTTTAGTTACCAAGGCGCCACAAATCCTTATATATTTATTTATATTGCTTATTATTGTAGTTTGTGGTTGGCTTATATTCTAATGCCTCACAATAGTCAATATATGTATATACGATCTCCTTATCAATATAGTTATTTAAAATTATATTTTGAAATCTGGTTGGGGAGTATTTTTGCTGAAGCCAAAGACATCAGGAACATGAATGTGAAGATATTCTTTCTAAAGTTGTTAATGAAAAGTTAAAAGAAACAGAACTGTGTCATGAGCATGTGTAGTGGCTTAGAAGCACTTATTTCCTTTTCTGATTTGATAAAAGCTTAAGATAAAATTAATGTAAGTCTAAAGGCTGGCCTCAACATTTAGGCTTAAATTAAGTCTTTGTTGTAAGCATGAATTGTGACAAGACTTTGGCTTGACTGGAGATAGATTTATAACTACAAGAAACAATGAATAGTTTTATCAGATGTTTATTAATTTTCTTTTATTATATTGTATTACATGACATTAAAGTTTTATTGCAATGCTCTTTGATTGTGTGATTCACAGCCTAGAAGAGATATAAGGAAAGGGAGTAGTATCCTAGCTCCTGTGTTTGATTTGAATCCTAAGAGAGACGATGATGAGGACGAACCTGTTGTCAAGGTAACCAACCACATGTGGCATATCTTTTTAAGAACCATTTGTGGTATGTCTCTATAAAAACCACCTGTGGCATGTCTGTATAAAAAACCTGTGACATGTTTCAATATCTTTTTAGTTTTCTATTGAGGGTTTTCTAAAATTTCTAATACTTTTAATAAAATAGTCAATAAACTAGCAGCATAAAGTTCTATAGGAAAACAAAAAGCTAAAAATTAATTAGCTATATAACATCAAACATTGTTGTCATCTTCAGGTTTAAACACAGACAAGACTTACATAACTGGTTCAATAAATTAAATATTGACAAAGTCATAAAAATACTAAAAACTAAATCACAGTTAATAATTAATTGACATAGTAAAAAAAATCAATGTTTAAAGCCTGTAGATGTCAACAATGTTTGATGAAATATATAGCTAATTAATTTTTTGTTTTCCTATAGAACTTTAAGCTGATAGTTTATTTCCTATTTTATTAAAATGTGGGAGTTCTATAAAATTAAAAGTGCTACTAAAGAGAAATTACTTAATGTCTAATACTTTGCTGTATCGAAAATTTTAGTAGCTACCTATTTTAAATAGATGATGGCAGATGGGGGAGATACATGTTCTTCTTGCTTTTTGTAAATTTCTGTGAATGTGAAGACAATTCATATGGTTGTTTGCCAAAACTAGAGGCCTGATTGCCCCAGGTAGAATCTTAGATCATTGCTATCCCACCTTTTTATGAGACAGGAAGTACACCTGCCTCACCTGTACATCACCATTCACCTCATGTTGAATGGTGATGTACGAGGTTCTCTTGGTGGAGAGTATTTTCATCTTACCACACTAGATTACTATTGATCTGTGTTGACAACTGTTTCTTTAAAATCACAGGTTCCGTTGAATATTATAATATTGAACACGTTATAAAAAGTGAGGCTCGGCTGGGAGCTTACAGACTGCATAACAGTGGGAACTGTTAGATCCCTTCTATTAAAAGTCACTCTAAAGTCGTAAATGTATGAACACTGATTACATGACCACCCTCTACTCCTAAGAAAAACCCTTCACACTCAGTTGTGATAGTTTCAATGGGGAACCACCTCAATCCTCTGGTGACACTGTATGGTATACAGATGGACTCTGGCTCTGGGAGTGGCATATATGCCACTGATTGGCTCATGCCAATCTCAGTTCTGCACACGACCCACAGGGAACCACTTATTTTAAGAAAACTGATGTTTGTGCGATTTTATAAAATTTTGAGGAGGTGCAATCATATGAAGGCCTCCACTCTGGATAGGCAGACTATGTTTTTCCTTCATAATTTAAGGTATATTTTTTAGAAAAATTTGGTTTAAAGTAGTACAAAATGAGTCGCATTTTTTTCAATATCCAACTCTTGGACTAATATACCTACAGTATAAATGAGGAAAAGTAAAAAACAATTAAATGGTGATGTTGATGATTTTTTTTAATTTCAACTGATTTTAAGCAAATTGCTCATTTTTCTTTTAGAAATTTGCAGATAAGGAATTAATGTGAAATGTATTAGTTATTGCAAATTGAGGGTCATTTATGGTTGGTTTCTGAGCTCTGAGTTGTTGATAGCTTTGGTTGTGTGATTACAGGAGAAGCCGATCCCTTTCCCAGATGATGTAGACTGGGTTTGCGAGGAGGAGGAATACGATCCACTTTGGCCCAATGACTATGAGAAAGTTGTTAAAGGTCAGTACAATGCAGTACTAATGTTAGCGTAATAAAGCATGTGTTGGAGATGAGTTCTGTTGAAACACTCAAAGCTCTCTATTAAAGAGGATGTCATCAAGTTCAGTTTGTATGCCCTCACGGATTCCTTTCGATGAATTTTGGCTGATGTTTTAACTTCTTTTTCAAAAAAATGCAATTTTGTGGTACTTGCATGAGACATACCCCACCAGACCATTCCACTAGCGGGGTGATGGCCTCTTTGAACAGCAGGAAACAGTTAGTTAGTTTCCTTGGAGCTGTTCTGTCGGTTAAACTTTTCTTCTATGGTAAAAATTTTTTCGTCAGAAAATAATATTTTTCATTCGTGCACTGCTCTAAAAGAACTCGGCATCTTTCTTTTGTAATGGTCTTTAACCTAGTGTTAGAAGATGACCAGTATGGCGTCTGTAAGTATTCAGGTTAAGATCATTTTTAATGATCCTTCTCATGGTTTAAGAGCAATGCCCATTTCTCTAGCCATTTGTGTTTGTGACTGGACAGGATTTCTTCTTATCCCCTTATTACTCTAGCCTTGATTAAAGCTGGAGTTCTTACCAAACAAGGGGGCCAGATTTTTCTCTCCTCAACACTTTCAGTCTCAAGGTACCTAGCAGTGGTAGGATAAACAAAACTTCTTGAAATTTTTAATTTTTGAAGTAAATTATAAACTCTTTGTTTTCAAGGAAGATATTAATCAACATTGTTGTGGCCAATCGAATGCTTAAAGGAAACTAAATTGTAACATGGATAATTAAAAGCCACAGTCCAGGCAAATAAATAAAATAAATCATTGTTATTGTGCCCTTTGGACCTATCTAACTTTGTGTCATAACATATAGACATACTAGGTAGTTTGACTCCTGCTCTGCCTTAGTAATTTTTAATCCTAGGGCCAGAGCCAGCTTTTGGTTGATCATCACCCAGGTTCAGTGTCTGGTGTTTGTTTTGGCTTGCTTTGCCAAAACAAACGAATGACCTGTATTGGTTATTTTATTTTGCTGTATTTCTTTTGTTGAGAAATTTATGATGGTTTCATTTCTTTTCAGATCTGAGGGAATTAAAAGAAAGAGAGAAGGAGAGAGAGGATGTGGAGAGAATGAAGCGAAGAGATGAGAGAATCAGAATGGAGAGAAAGGAGAGGTAAATAATTTGTACATCTTTGTTCCATTGTAGATGACACTTTACAGTTCAGTAGGGTGTATATAGAGGTTAGCTAGACAGATAGTACTCTTGTCTACTTACACTACATGAACAACCTGTCAATCTACCTTCGAGACACTGAACAGAATAACCTCGTAGAAGTTTTGGAACAATCTTTTTCTAGCTTTATTATTTTTTTCAAAAACAGCTTAAAAGTTTTTAAAAAAATCATTAAAAGTGTAAAGTGTAGCTTAGAATACCAATAAACCAATATAAAGATATCACAATAATAAATCAAAACTGGTATAAGAAGGCATTGGTGTATAGGAGGATAAAGTATATCATTAATATGGGGGATGCTGCTGTGTGATTTGCTTTAGAGTTGATTCTTGCCACAAAGCTAGGAGATGCCGACTAAATTGCTGCATTTTGTGAACCATTGTTTTTCTCATTCACTCTAGCAAATGTTTTGATGCTTCTCTTGTTTGGATGTTCATAAATGCTTTTTATTGCTTCAGAGGCGAAGACATTGATGTGGAGGAGAAAGGACCTGTGGGAGGCTTAGGAGCAAGACTGGGAGCAACTATTGCTCCTCCTCCCTCTCTACAGGAGCAAGTTATACCCAAAGCTTATGGAGCGTCAGTAGCTGCTAAAATTATGGCTAAATATGGATTTAAGGTATACCGATATATTTTATCTACTCTTAATATTGTATGTTTGTTGTGTATACAGTCTTGTTTACTCACACTGTTAACACTGTTTTCCTTTATAAGGGAGAAAAAAAATTCTTTGAACTCCATAATATAGGGAGAGAAATGTACGATTACACTCTGGTTGTGGAATACAGGGAAGGAATAAAATTTAAGAAAAAAAATGAAAAAAGGGAGGAATAAATGTCAAGATTTCCTATGTTTTTTTCCACTTTGGCACTGATTTGTAAGTCACGCCTGTTTTTATTCTTTTGTTTTAGAATTAAACTATGTTATTAGAAATAACTCACTGGTTTTGGTTAAATACTCTCAGATAAAAAAAATGGCTGCTCCAAGTTTTTTAAAAAATTTTTTAGTTAATGTAAAAAATCATCAAATTGTATAGCCCAGAGATCTTTCAGAGTTCATGGGTCAAAATCCAATAGATAAATTAATTTGTTTGGATTCGTCTGATATGCTCGTTCCAGTGACTCTAAGCTGTTCCATGTTATTACTTACCACCGAAATGAAATGATTATTGTCCATGTTTGCAGGAAGGACAAGGCCTGGGTAAGAAAGAGCAGGGTATAGCCATGGCTTTACAAGTAGAGAAGACTTCGAAACGAGGGGGCAGGATCATACACGAGAAAGAAATTCTGCCTCCTCCACAACCTGTGTTTGTTAACGCCACCCCCGCTACCCCACCTCATCTGGATCCTGAGTTTGTTGAGCCCATGCCGCCCCCTTCCTTTGCCAAACCTGCCTCTCCTAAGAGTGATGTCTCTATCACCGAGATCATGAAGTCTCCGTCTAAAGTTGTTCTCCTTAAGGTTTGTATGGTTGCTTAGGGTAGCAATAATTTTATGCTGCGGTCTCTTTGTTGGAACAGTTTTGAAATGAAAACAAAATTGAATAATGCATAAGAAAAATCTTTTTACAGAAAGAAGTGCTTTCAATTTATCACTACTTTCAATATGATCAATAACCTCTTTCTTATTGCTATCATTGCTTGTCATGTAATCTATCATCTCTCCTTTACAATTGCCTCTACTTGTGAGGCGATCTATCACTACTCCCCCAATAACTATCACCACGATTAATGTGACCCATTGCTATTCCCTAACTACTATTGCAACTTGCCAGGTGATAAATCAACTTTTCCTAATTCCATCATTACTTTTCAGGTGATATGTCACTGCTTTCTAATTACTACATTATTTGCCAGAATCTTTATCACCTATTCATGATTTTCACTTATGCCGCTAGCAAGCAACTTATAATTTGCTTGCAAGCAACTCTTATTTGCTTGCAAGTTACTCATATTCTTCACTATACTTCTCATCATCTATTGCTGACAAATATACTGAAAAACCTCAGCTGGAACAAATATCAGATTTATCTAAAATACCACTATGATTTTAGGAAACCTTAGAACTGAGTATCAGATGAGACCATGGTTACTGTTTATAGTTTATTAGTCAGAGTACAGTTTATTGTTATTTGTAGGTAATAACACCTTAAGCTTTAGGTAAATTGAGCAAAGTGAGTACAAAGTTGTGAGGAAAAGTACTGAGGTACCCTGTACCAGATTTTTATATTAATTTACAAAACTATTTGGTATATATTTTGCAGAACATGGTAGGACCGGGAGAGGTAGACTCAGAACTTGAGCCAGAGGTGAAGGACGAATGCAACACTAAGTATGGTGATGTAGTTAAAGTCCTCATTCACGAGCTGCCTCAAGCCGAGCCTGAAGAGGCTGTCAGGATATTTGTCGAGTTCAAAAGGATTGAATCTGCTATCAAAGGTGCTCTTTTCTATAATAATAATTTGTCTCTTATAACTAGGTTCATCATATATATATATTTTATTAAAGGCAAGGTATAATACAATACATAATCACAAGCATGCCACTCATTTAGAGAAGAATTACTTGGCTTTTTGAAATATTTAATTTTTATTTTAGTTTTTATTAGTTCAAAGTTGTTTTCTTTTTAGTCTTATATCAGATTTATTTCATTCATATTTTTAGTTTATTTGATCCTAAAGTAATTAGGTTAAATGAAAGCAAAAACAGAGTTCATTCGAATTATTAATAAAAACATTAAGCAATGTGGAAGTTTAAATATTAATTATAAAGGTACAAAAATTAATAAGTGTGAAACAGCTAAATTACTCGGGGTAAAGATTGATAAGAGAATTAGCTGGAGTAACCAAATAGAGGAAATCAACAGTAAGCTGAATTCAAGTTCTAAAGAATTATTATAAATTAACAATTAAAATGAAAAAAAAATTTGGCTTTTCACTAATATAAGGTTACCCTGATAGGATAAAGCTTGTAAATTTTTTTTTCAAAATAAAGAATTATTATAAAAAGTTATTATGTAATCAGGGAGCTTAATGTCAAACACAAGACGAGTTAATTAATGTTTATTATGGTTTGTTTCAATCCAAGTTATACGGCATAGAATTATGGAGTAATACACCGGACAAGAAAAAAACATTAATTATACAAAAAATAGTTTTGAGATGATTTGGAAAAAGGAAAAGAAGGGAAACATGTAAACTGCTATTTCACTAAATTTAAATTTTAAATGTGCATGGGCTCTTTATTTTAAGACATTTACTTCATGTAAAAAATAATTTAAAAAATGTTACTGATTATAGAGATATATAGATACGAAACGAGGAATAATGGAAATTTAAGGTTTAAAAAACACCATACAACTAAGTATAAGAATAGTTCTGTATATATTGGTAAATTTGTTTAATGTTCTGCCAAAGCAAATTAAGGATATTTCAGATCTTGATGATTTCAGTAGATAACCCTGTATATAAAATTAATGATTTTATTAATAAAATATTTAAAACTGAAATTTAAAATCAAAGGGGCATTGTACTTTGTCATATCATGTTAGTTCAATGTATTTAAGAAACTGCTTTAATTTTATTGTAAATTAGTAAATAGTTATAATTTTTGTTAATATAGGATGTAATGTTTTTGACTTCAGAGATATTGTACACACCTATGTACTTATAAGCAACCTAAAATTATTATTTATTTATATTTATTATTTCATTACCCCCCCCCCCTCCAACATCTCTTTACAGTCCACACTACTGGAGGGTTGGTTTTAAGATTTTCCACCAAAGGAGTAGTGTAAGGGTAAAGCTAAAAGATGTAGTAGGGAGTCAAGCCAAGTACCGAGAGCTTGAGACATTGTGTAAAACATTCCATGTATAGCTGGGTCTCTTTGATTATATTATATTACTTCTTTGTTTGTATTACAGCTGTGGTGGATCTGAACGGGAGGTTCTTTGGAGGGAGACAGGTCAAAGCTGGCTTCTACCCTCATGACAAGTTCACTACCTACCAACTCCTTCATTAAACTCCTCAACTGTGGTTGATCTTAACAAGAGGTCTTATGACACGTTCTCTACAAACTTAA
>JACMZG010000008.1:91503780-91511307 GCA_018340805.1 Microvelia longipes | reverse complement strand
ATTATTAATATTATATAATACTTATTATATACTAAAAGATAGGGGCCCCCAAAATTTAACTATATGTAGTAGTATTAGTAGATATATATATATATATAGCGGCGGATTTATGTGTAAATATCCAGAATATATCTATTGTAATATATTATATTTATGTAGGGATGACTATATGATTTTTAGTCAGAAATAAATTATTTAATTAAATACAAGTTGCAGATGCTTCAATTTTTTCGGGGCACATGAATGGTGTTTGTTATCCAGAAAGACTGTCGAGATGAGGAACCGTACGGGAATTCCGCTCACTACCTACAGCTCATTCTCAATTGCATACCGCATTCGTCAAAACGAGAGCCTCATAAAGGCTCAATTTTCCGTAACTGAGATATAAATTCGCCTAAAAAAAACCTCAGTTTTCATTCATATGAGTTAATCATTTCGAAATGCAATTACTTCTAAAATACTGAAAGTGTTATATCTATAAAAAACGTTTACAAACTCATAATTGGTATGCACTAGATTACTAATAAAAACTAAAGTTTTATATTTATAAAATGAATTGTAACAGTCACCTAGGTTCGGACTGGTTTCGGTGACTAAGGTGGACCTGAGTTAACTTGAAGTCCATAAATGGTCATTGGAGTTTAATAATTTAGTACAAGAGATATATCTTAACTTTAATATAAATAGTAACACTCGTTTCGTTTCAATGCGACAAGTATAAACAAGTTCCATGAATCTTTCTGCTATGCAATCGATGAAGCGTTTAAGTCGCATTGATTGTTTAGTGTCAATGCTTTCGTATCTGGGTGTACGGCGTGAGGAGAAGAAATCGGAATGCCTCCTATCTAAAAACGACGAAAGTGAGTCCGTGAAGACATCATTGCAGTAATATCAATTTGGGCAAATTGTACATTCTGAAGACAAAAGCGACACAGAAGTTCCGAATCGAAGGATTGACTTCGTACGTGTTACCCATCCCGTATGTAAAGTAAGGAAAGTTGCGATAGTTACCTCCTTTCCGTACCTTTGCTATTTTTTTTATCTCTAGTCGCCTCTTTAATATCACCATATCGAATAGAACTTCTATACTGTTCCTTACAGAGTAGACCCAATCTCAATCGAGGTGTCATAATATTATTATCTAGTGAAGTAGAATGCGCTTGATATTATACATATATCAGATATACAGGCACTCTAATTAGAAGTAGAGGGCCCGTATATATATATATAATATATATAATATATAATATATATATATATACTTATCCTAGAAGTATAGGAATGAGTATATATTTATAAGAGTATATGCTAATGTTAAATAGTAGATTAGTAATATAGTTCATATACGTCAAATGTAAAGTTATTGAACTATACAATTATTATATATATGTATATGATATTATCAGTATAGTTATATAATAAGTTATATATAATATCGATATATATATATTAATAGATTATACCACTCCTATTGAAATAGAAGGTCGCTTTAAGGCATTGTTATTACCTTCAAGCGACCGCAAATTAAACCTACTATTGGTGAAACTTACAGTATTGAATTAAGAAAGAGCATGTAAGAACTTATTACTCTGTACATTACGGCACCAGACGCCTAGCCAAATTTAGAGCGAATAATTAAACCACCTGAATGACACAGACATTCTAACCGCAGGTACTCATCAAGGTACTGTGACGTCACCAAAACAATTTCCACCTCATATAAATGACATTTTGCTTATATTTATCTATTATATAAGTGACATAATAGGTTTTGCTGACGATACGGATATGTACCTGGTTCTTATGAGACACTGACAGTTGGAAAGGCACTGTTGGAATGGCGCTTGTAGAAGAGCATCAATCTCTACTGAACTGAAAATCTTGACTGTAAACGGCGTTGTGATTGCAAATTTCAATAATGGAGTGCACAAATGAATACCGTGGAACAATATCAAAATGTTTTCAATACACAAACCTTAAAGTAGTATAACATCGATCCAGGGCCGTTGAAAAATGGGAAGGGGGCAGAGTGCCCACGGAAATAATTTCGAACGAAATATTATTTTGGGGTTAAGTAGTATCGAGCGTGTTAAGTGCCTGGATAAATGACCACTTGGAATGAAACAAATGTATTTACTACCTAAGGACGAGCGAAGCGAGTCCGAAGAATTGCTGCAGTATAAATTAACGACTGTACTTCTGAGGACGAGCGAAGCGAGTCCGAAACTGGAGATGAGTGAGCGAATCCGATGTAATGAGGAAAAGTTCCGAGGTACCCTGTACCCGTTAATTTTTGTTTTTACGCTTAAACCGTAGGGCCATATTAGCACTCATCTAATCCACCCTAGGGTTTGTACACGTCCATATCATATAGGAAGCACACCCTCTATGCACGGCGACACATTTGACTAGTCCACAGTTTACCCAGTTCATCTAGCACAACCCTCTGGCTAGGCTAACGTCGATTTCCAATCCAATAGTGTGCTTAGTTAATGTAGTCTTACTAGCTCCTCTGATAGTCCAGCGCCAGCCAACAAAGAACTCTGGCAACCCTGACGCCAGTGTGTGCACAAACTTATTCTATAGTCTTGAGGGTATGAAAAATATACAAAAAATAGTGTATGACAAATATATACGTGTGGGTATAAAAAAAACTCGCTTCGCTCGCAAGATTGCAAAAATATTATAATACAAAAAGGGCTCCCTTCGCTCGCTAAATTGCTTTATGATTATAGCAAGCGTGAAAAATAAGTCCGCCTTAGAAAAAAAAGTATGACTAGATTATTTAGGGAGAAATTTAAACTTTTCTACTGTCACTGGGCTATAACAGTAAAAACAAAGTTGCTGTACCGTATTAACATTTGAAATTGCACTTAAATGATGAAAATAAAGAATTTATTCATTATTAATTAATATATTGGACTCACTGCTAGCCCCTACTGCCGCCTTGCCATGCCACTTGCCATCTACTTCACTAGAGCATCCATCCAAAGGAAATACGCTAAAAGGGTTTCAGTTTATATTGAGGTTATTTAGCGAATGTCTATTAGAAAAAAATCTGGGAGCCACGATGATAACAGACACACGCACATACATATATATTATTAAACCAATTATTAAAAAAAATTACCTTAAATTATAAAGGAAAGTATAGTCTGCCGATCCAAAGTGGAGCCTTCTATATGAATGCGTTCGCTCAAAATATTAGAAAATCACACAAAGTCCAGTTTTCTTGCAATAAGTGGTTCCCCGTAGGTCATGTGCAAAACATGAAAAGAACATTTTTATGTTATAAAAGCTTATAAAATATCCTGATATTTTTATTAAAAACAAGTGTTTTTTTTTCGTAAAAATCGGATAAGTACCACTAAAGTTGTGAAGTTTGTTAAAGGGTCAAAAAAATTATAAAAAGCAAATATTTTTCTAAAGACTTTGCATTTAAAGAACTTTGCATGAATTAACCTTTCTTTGGTATTTTTAAAAAAGTCATAACTTTACTTGCAGTAATTCGATTTTGATGATTAAACCCTCGTTTTATAGGTAATTTTATCAGCTTTAAAAATGTTTCCTTCATGTTTTGCACACGACCCACAGGGAACCTCTTATTTTAAGAAAACTGAAATTTGAGCGATTTTTTATAATTTTGAGCATGTGAAATCATATGAAAGGCTCCACTCTGGATTGCCTGACTGTGTTTTGCTTTAAAATTTAAGGTATATTTTCAGAAAAATTTGGTTTGATGTAGTACAAAATGAGGCATAATTTTTCAGGTCCTGCTCTTGGAGTAATACACACACACATACATACAGACAACTTTGTGAAAACCACTTAGGAGGCCTTAAAACACCTGAAACGGATAATTCCGGTGACATCCCGGTTTCGGATTTTTTGCATACACAATACTTTTCCTGTATACTACGGTATAAACGAGAAATGTAAAAATATCTTAAGCATACAAACGCTTAATTATTTAACTAAAAAAATACAGTTGCAATTTGTAATAAAATAAAGTTCATTAGTCAAAAAAAGTCCCTACTCAGTCCTTGAGTGTTCTTCCCTTAAGTCTACCTTAGTCTTAATACACCCTTATGAGAAGGATATTATCAGGCCGGTAAGATCGGTGCAGTGATTACTGTCATAAGAAGACCTTGTTAAGAATGTTGGTAAGAATGTTTACATAGAAGGATTATTAGTGGGGAGGTCTGGAGAAAGGAAGGTAGAGTCAGTCTGTGCCGTGATCTGCCCGAGATAGGGCACTGCGTCGTCAAAACGCAAGACATGGACGAGTATACATTCGTCGTATTAGCGGCACAAGTCGCTGCCCTCGCTACTGTCGTTACTTTTATCGTTGCCTACTTAGCTTGCAAAACAAAAAAATATTTAGCGGGCGAACGACCCGGTGAGGATCGCTCGGTTTTGGTGACTTCCGCCGATACATACCTCGGTCTCCAGTTGACCCTACGACTTGTATCGTTAGGGTTCCGAGTTTTTGCCGGATTAAAAGGTGATGTGTCTCAACATGAAGCCGGTAGGGTTTTGAAAGCCAAGTTGAAGGAAATGGAAGCCGAGGAACAGCTGTCACAGCCTCAGTTAGGAACTTTGATTTTAGTTTCGTTAGACGTCACAAGAGAAGACAGCTTGCATGATGCCGTCGATGCTGTAAGGCGACATCTGCCTGTCGGAGAAAATGGTAACTAGATGCTACTTTTTTGCATGCCACCCAGCATTGGGGAGAGGGGGACTCATTCCTTTTATTTATAAATTGTTTTTAATTTTCTTAATATATTTTTCAAGTTGAATTTAATTTTGGTTTTACGAGAAGAAAGCAATATGCTTTTTGGGGAGCTAATTTCGAACCAGAGGTGGGGACCCCCCCCCCCTCAAGAATCGCCTATGAATAGCTAATGCCACAGCCCTCTGGCAATACTAAATTTCATTTCAAGTTTTTAAGAAGAAATAATCGTAGGATGACAACATAAACTTTATGTTTTCTCAAACTCAAAGATAATCAAATCCTTTGATTTGATTTGACACTACTAGTACTTCAAATCTACTTCAAGCAGATTTGAACAAAACCGTAGTTTTGAATACGTCGAGCCTGGATATAAGGTGACTTGACTTTAACACTTTACACTTAACTTCTCACTTGTAAACTTAGTCGTTTGACTTAGATAAGGCTTGACTTTTAATTCAATTGAGAATCTATCGGTTGGTTGGACTTAGGCGGGACTGCGGTTGGTAAAAAGGGCAGGAGGAAAGAAGTGCCGCTAAAAGTCGGGTCTTATAGTTTGGTAAGTGAGAAGGTTACATTATTGTTGCTAGCACAGATCTACCTTAACGGATAGATGAGTCATACTAGTAAAGTCCCTAATGTCTCGCCATTTTGGTAATGCTTTGGTAAGTTACCCAGAGGTAACTTAGATTGACTTCAAATACTTGATATATTGACTTTAATAGGTTGACTTCAAATACTTGATAGATAGACTTCAACTATTTAATAGACTGACTTCAAATACTTGATAAACTGTCTAAAATGCGCTTCAATAGATTTTACAAAACTTTGCTAAGGTTGTTTAAGCGCGTTTTGTTAGAAAATATAGGACAATTGAGAACATTTTTGAAGTGTTTCATTGCAAAAATGAGCTAGAAACCAAAGGAGCAACTGGATGCTAAGCAAGAAAACCAAGATTCGATAGGAAATTCCCCCGGCTTGCGGACCTCCGGACCTCAAGTATTTTACAGCTATATACTTTATAAGTGTAAATATGGCAATATAAATTATCGCCGGTACCAAATTTTAAACTCGGACCTCAGTCTTGACTCTGAAATGGTTTCATAAAATCAGAGCCCCAAAAACCATCGACATCTTTCTTCAACTTTATTGTTAAAATGATAGGATTTCGGTTATTTGCTTTCTTTGGGCCGGTTCATATTTTACTCAGTAATCAAAAAACATTGAGAACGACCTTTTCTCAACTAAATGATGTTAATATTTAATATTAACCTATATTATTTTAATTTTGCTGACACAGTTGACCGGTTCATTGACGTCTCGACAATCTGGTTTTAAATAGTAAATCTGTTACTTTTAGAAATAATATATAATATATATATATATATATATATATATATATATATAATAATATATATATTATATATATATATATATATATTATGCCGTTTAAGGCCTTTCGGCCCTTCAGGGTATTCGCCCTGCGGGAACCACCTCGAGTGTCACATCTACTATGCTCAAAGTAAAGCTAAGTTGGCGAAATAATTTTTCTATCAAATTCTATTCATAAAAACTGAGAGCATAGCCCGGGCTGTGAACCCCGGATCTCCGATCCGAAGTTCAGTACTAAACGACCGCGGCTACGGAGGCAGATCATATGTATAATTTAGTACAAGTGTTGTGTATACCTTTACTTATTAAATAAGTACACTAAGTTTCGTTTCTATAAAAGAAGTATATCCATAATTTTTGTTAGATCATAAAAATTAAGGAGCATTGAGCGTGGTCAGTGCTGTATGTGTGACCGCTGAGAATAAAACGGATGCATTTAATATTTGAGAACGAGCGAAGCGAGTCCGAAGACAGTTGCAGTATAAATTTGGCGAGTCCGAAACAGGGAAATGAGCGTAGCGAATCCGATGTGATGAGGAAAAGTTCCTATAAATAAATAAAAATCTTCATTTGCATAAATACTAATACAAGTACTATGGCAAATCGTCAAAAGTACAAATTTAGAAGTAACATAAATTACTCAAACATAATTTTAATAGAGAAGTACTGAGTAAAACTATAAAAAGGCTGCTCTGTCAAGGCTTTTTTACGACTTTTTTAAAATGATCTATTGGCAGCTCTTGAATTTTTACATCTAAGTGAATAAAAATGTTAACTCCCAATACGCTATGACCCCACTTCTAACTACTTAAGTCTATGAGTTGGTATTATAAGTACATTTTTATTCTTGGCATAATCACTATTGGTTTTAAATTTATTTAAATTATTTTTTAATAAAGAGCACTGAACAGATTTAGGTACCCCGTACCCGAGTTTTTGCTGCTGAATTGATTAAAACAATTATTACTTGGGAAACTTTTATAAATGCATTCGTGAAAATATGATGTATTTTCTGTATTATTATTCTGATCAAATGGATATCTGTTTAATTACCTTTCTAAGTTTAAGATATTCTAAAGTTATAATACTCTAGGTTAGACATTGGGTTAATATTTTATTATCAGGTCGAGCATAGCGAGAGCGAAGTAATTACACTTGAGTAATCATGACATGTTGAGCCTGAATTTGTTTAAAAAATACCGAAGAGCATCCCTCCCAGTTTGTTGAATACTCGCGTTGTATTTGGACTGATGTTGTTGTTTGTAGGAAATAAGCTAAGTATTGTATGGATATAGTGTCAGGGATGTTGACAATAGGTTGATACGGTGTAAGAGATACGGAGTAGAGAGATGAGGGTGTGACCCGGCCTCTCCCATCTCCATATCACTTCAGTCTCTACCATT
>JACMZG010000008.1:91493780-91498780 GCA_018340805.1 Microvelia longipes | reverse complement strand
GATTAAAAACAAATATAGTCCTTACGTACATAATTACGCAAGCCCTTTCTGGCCATGGTTCCAACAAAGCATATCTTAACCGTTTTAAAACTATTCCAGATCCATCATGTAGCTGCGACATGGTAACTTCCCAAACATGGCACCACATTATTTTTGATTGTCCGTTATTTGATGCTGAGAGACGCTCATTAATTTCTAGCCTTTTCACAAGAGGAGAGTCTTGGACTCCTTCTAATCTTCAAATGTTTTCAAAATATTTTAAGATTTTCATTAAATTCATTAACTCTTTGGATTTTGACAAATTAAGTTTGTAACTAAATTTCCTATAGTTGACACAATATAATTGTGCGAGAGACACCAAGGAAATGTATCAAGCAAAATGCAATGCTACATCTGGGAACTGTTCCATCATTCGACATTCGTCATACTTGATGGCTCGACATAATGTCATGTCCCACTCTGTTTCGTTATGTCTAACTCATCAGGGCGCCGACAGAGCCTGAACTCACTCTGACCTTCAATTAATTCCGAAGAATATAATGTGAAGTACTTACCAGAGACGAGCGGTGCTCTCTTACCGCCATCATGCATGGCAAGCAAAACATAAATGTTTTGCTTTAAATTCTATAACAATCATAAATGAAGTAAGAGTTTATACTCTTTGTATAGTGACGATAACTAAAGCTGATGAAAGATGAAACTATAATCTTTTCTTACCCTTTATACACAAGTTACTTCAACAGTTGCAACGTGTGGATTTTTTCCTTGTATTCTTTATACCTCTATAAAAACGTATTAGTTATGTATTTAAAATATACTTATTATTTTATTATATTGTTGTTAACTGTATATATTGCTTACTATTAATAATAGAGGATTAATAAAATAAAATTTGTGAGAAAGCCTCTCAGGCCCGCGAAGCGGCCCTGTGAAACGAGTCTGTGAAAATTCGCTAAATACGTGGCAAAATGCCATGTAACAAGAAACGATAGTGAAACCATACATTAGTACAAAACAACAACAATGTGGCCCGTATTTTGTGTGTATATAAATATCTATAAGTATATAATTTAATTATGTATTTATTCAAGTTACTTTGCACATCTTGTTACTACTTAAAGATTCAAAATTTTACATATTTGTCCCTGTTAAAATTTAGTAGATAACACATGTAATATTTGTATGGAGCATGTGAAAATGTGCATTTTAGGTAGGGTAAAAAAAGGATGTTAAATAAAGAGGATGACGCATTAAGGAACATTTCTGACCCCATGGAAGTTGTTGGTATGTAGCAAGGTTGTCGAGTTTGCTTCTCAACTTTCTTCTGTGCTTCTCGTGATTGTTACATTTGTGGTGCTTGTTAAGTCATTTGTGCTTATTTAATTTTAAATTTTGGACTATACTTTGCCACTTCAGGGAGTGATAATTTAAGCGTGTTTTGTTATAACCTCCTCAAGCGATAAACAATGGGGAACCATTGAGAGGTAAATTTGCCTCTAAAATTTAAGACCTGCGCTGTTATAAGAATTGTGAGTATGCGCAGTTTGTACCAAGCATGTGCAATTGGTTTTTGACGTGTGTTTCGTGTTGAATTCTCTCTATTTTTTGGTTTTCGATGGGGTCACCTTTTGGTATGGCAAATCGGCGTTCGTCAACCCCTTTATTCAAGGTCCTTGGTAGAAAACCCTGCCTGGATATCCCGGGGAACAATTGTTCAGTTACACTACCAAGGGTAGATTTACCCTGGGAATAAACACTCGATATCCTTAGTACTAGGTGTAAATACTCGTTTTTTCTAGGTATTTTCTCTTACAGACAATAAAACTGATCTGTTAGTAAAGTATGCTTTACAATACTTGACGGTAACTAACGGTTTGTGCGCAATATATTACTTCGCCATTAACATTGACAGACACCTTATAAACTTATTCTTAAAATCTTCAACGAATGTGTTAATTTTCTAAATGAATGATTTCTAGAAGGTGCGTTTTGAATTAAGGGTAATTAAAACAAGGAAATACAGTCGGTAGAAAGCTGATAGAGATCTGCCTCACTGAGCTCGTCTTGTCAAAGTAAAGGTACGTTTGTCTGTATACAATGCAAGATTACTCCTGATTACTTGTAGCGATAACTTTCTACTACACTCCGTCTAAACATACTCTATAAGTAGAGTATGTTAATATATAAACCTGCTCTTCCAGCTTATAATCAATTATCAAGCAAAGATATTTAATAAAGGGGATGACGCGATAAGGGAACTTTTCTGACCCCATGAACGGTTTATGAGATAGAGAAATAATAGTAAACTTACCTTCCCTATCAAGGTTATAGCAAAAGGCGCGAAACGCAGGTTACGTATCAAGAATAAGACGAGTTCAACACATATTAACACTTGAGGGCAAAGAAAACATTTAAATGACCAACCTTTATTTTTTTTAATACAAATACTGAGACACGAGGGGGTAAGAAGCAATATAAAGTGTGTAACTTATTATAGTATATTGTAAATATATATATATATATATATATAATATATATATATATATATATATATATATATATATATATATATATATATTTACAATATATATTTTATATTTGTTTATAACCCTTCTTTGGAAGCTACGTTTGTCTCTAGATTTAAGATCTGCCCTGTTAATAAATAATAATACTAATTAATTTAGGGGGAGGGGTGAGTAGGTGGATTTTTGGGTCTCATTAATCAAGAATATATGTATATATATAGTATGTATGCGTGTGTGTGAATATGTATGCTTGTACGAAATTTTCGTTTTGAAAGCTTTTCGGATCGAAACTTGCTACACGTTAAGTGATGTACATGGTAAACAAGATAAATTTTACTATTAAGCATTAGTTCTGCTTTTATTGAGTGACATAAAATATGTGACACATTTTGTACTACTTAAACCAAATGTTTCTGAAAATATACCTTAAATTATGAAGGGAAAGCATAGTCTGCCTATCCAGAGTGGAGCCCTTCATATGATTGCGCCCACTCAAAATATTAGAAAGTCGCACACATTTCAGTTTTCTAGCGATAGGAACTATTTATTACAAGAAAACTGTGGGTCGTGTCCAAAGCATGAAGAAAAACGTTTTTTAAAGCTGACGTAATTTCCAATAAAACGAGCGTTTTTTCGTCAAAATCGCGTAACAGCAACAAAAGTTATGACATTTGTTAAATGAACAAAAAATGCATAAAGAGCCAATATTTTTCAATGAAAATAGGCAGACTGTGTTTTTTCTTCACAATATAGGGCATATTTTCAGAAAAAATTGGTTTGAAGTAGTACAAAATGAGTCACATTTTCTCCGGCTCTTGCACTAGTAGTTGTGCTGTACGGAAAGTATTTTTTATGACTCGTAAAACGCAGAAAAATGTTGTGATTATTTTGAGATTTGGCAAGCAAGTGGCTATGTATAATTTTAACGTATGTGCGTAAGACTTAAAAAATGCTAGACTGTTGGCTACAGGCTCAGTAACTATTATTGTTTAAGAAATGAGACAAAAAACTATAGACCATTAAGATTATTTTATGCAATATGTAAAGTGTTCATGTCTATATTAGCAAAGAGGCTACAAATCAAACAGGCTACATAAAAGGAAGGGCAATTTTAGATGATATATTAGTATTAAAGCAACTTATTAGAAAATCTAAAGATTATGGATTTACATTAGTGCTAATTATTATTGACTATGAAAAAGCTTTCGATTCAATTTATACAAATAAAATAATCCAAGGTTTAAGAAACTGTAACATAGAAGAAGATTACATTAACATTTTTGAATACATTTATAAACATTCAACGGCAGAAATAAGAGAAAATAAAATTAAAAGAACAATAACATTTTTTGGAAAAATGTTCGTTAAAGTATCGAAAGATTCAAAATCAGATTTAAATTGGGACGGTTATAGCATATGAATGAATGGCAAATCGTTGAATATTCGAGGATTTGTATATGACAGCGTATTAATATCGAAAAGTTTAAATGAAACTAAAGAAATTATAAATCAATTAAAAGAAACTGAAGGAAAAGTAGGTTTGAACAGACATTTTACAAAATCTAAGTTGATGACATTCAACACAGAGGATACGAGTGAAGCAAGGATTGAAGTGGAAATAATTGAAATAAAAAAATGATTTTACTAATTTTTTTAGATTTTTTTTTTAACTTTATTGATTATTGTCTACAATAAATGTATTTGACATAGTGCTAATGTTGGTAAAAGTGACTTGGCAGTCTTGATAGGAGGAATCACCCAGTGGTGATACTCCTTGGCGTGGTTAGGTAAATGTTGAAATTTTACTTATAATATAAAAATTTGGCTTGAACTAAATTAGTGGAATAGAAATTAGTTGACTTTTGAATAGTTGAATTTTCTGAAATGTTTTGCGTTTTTGAATTTAAATTAATATTGGTTATAAAAGAAGGTCACGCGGCCACTGTCGTCGAAGGCGCCGTGGAGGATTGGAAGGAATGGTTCTGGAATGTAGGGTTTGGACAAGAGGATTAGGATGGATATCTAATTTGGAATGAAAGGAATTGTATCGAGAGGAAACAATGTCTTTGACGAACGGAATTTTGAGGTCATTGTGGATGGTTAAGTTAGATACGAACCAGGGAGCTTGAACTATTTTGCGGAGAACTTTTGACTGAAGGACTTGAATACGTTTGAGATTTGATGGTTTCGTGGAACCCCATACTTCAACACCGTATGACCATGATGGTTTTATTATGCTTTTGTAAACGAGTAGTTTGTTATCTAGTGTAAGGTTAGACCTGTTATCGAGTAAACGTTGGAGGATTCCGACACGACGGTTCCCTTCCAAACGTTTTTGTTTAGTGTGATGTGCCCATGTTAGTTTGCTGTCGAAGTGTAAAGTAAACCCAGGTAACGTGCAGTGGTGGACATAGGAATTTGAGACTGATTGAGAAATAGGGGTGGACAAATGCCTCGTCGGAGGGTGAATGTTAA
>JACMZG010000008.1:91428780-91491280 GCA_018340805.1 Microvelia longipes | reverse complement strand
ATATTAATAATATAAATATATATATAAATTATATATATATATATATATATATATATATATATATATATATATATATATATATATATATATATACCTTAGTTAATTTCCGGAAAATTCGCTAAAAAGGATACATTTGAAATAAAAGGAACCAGGTATCTGGAAAATGTCTTTAGATGACAGTTTAATAGCAAGTTTATTATTTACAGTTAATCTTAAAAAGTTTGACAAAATTCTCTCTCGTCCTGTAAAGTAACGGACGTAAATGATTCTGTTTATCACTGCGCAGGTTGAGGACGCAATCACAACTGTAATGGCTAAGTTTTGTTGAAGCATAACTAATAATAACCTCGTTAAGTCTAATCCTTCTGAGCAAAAGAAAACACAGATTGCTTCATGGGAGTCTTTTTAGTTTGTCTAATTTCTAACATGGGTATGTTGAAAAGAATTGGTTCTTTACTACCGATATTTCATTGGGTCAATGTGTGTGTGTGTTATCATCTGGGATAGAAACCACTTCTTGTGTTTTTTTTCGTTTATAACTCATTGAACCTATTTGAATTCAAGATGTTAGAAATTTATAAGGTGTTTCAATTCGATGTAAACAAACCAAACGCATTCGGAGGTTATAACCTGGCGTTTCTATGAATGACGTGTGACGTCATTGCAGGAATCGGTATAGGCAGTCAACATTGAAAATTTACTATTTATTCCTGCAATGACGTCAATTACGGACTATAACCTAACAGGTAAAAAAATTGATTTCATTCATAAAAACCCTCTAATTGAACCACCTTATAAATTCTCATTCAGCTTGATGTGAATTAACCTATTTAATGCAAAATTTGACTGCGTTGAGAGTTCTTTGGACACATTTTTATTTGCATTCCTGAGGTTAAAATTTTTATTTTGTTAACCTTCTAAAAAATAAAATAGGGTTAATTTTAATTGGAAATCTTTTGTCCACGTTTTAAAGTAGACAGTAAACCAATAGAAACTTATTTTAAACAATTTACTTAGTTTCAAACTTGAACTGTAAGAATTATAGATATTTTATATCATAACCAAGATATTTGTGGTTTTCCTTTCCCCTAAAAGTTAGCACAAGGCCTACGAGGTCGAAAACTCAACATTGTCATCTCAGTGGACCCCCGAATGACCAATACAATTTTCACAAGCTTAAAAATATTTTCCAGGCAAAGCCCCTTTTTTCGACCTGGTTCCAGAAATAAGACATCAATAATTGGGTCCAATTGTACTTCCCTAAAAATAATTTTATTATAACTTCATTAACGTAATTAATGAAAAAAAAATAAAACTTTAAAAAAATCTAATCTTTTTTTTTTATAATATTCTTTATTTAATAAATATAAATACAAATATAATTTTTACAAAAATCATTAGTACAAATGTAACAAAAAAAAGCAATTAATTTATCTAAATTTGACCTTGTGGAAAAATGGTCGAGAATCGGACCATAGTATAAATGAAGTTTTTTTGTTGGAAATGAGCTGTAGTACCACCTCCTTTCGGGAAGGGAGTTTTATTTTGCACACCCTGTATATGTGTGTTCTATGAATCCTTTAAAACTCAAGCCGCCGTAACACTGTCCCAGGCAGGAATAGACGAGGTCCTTGTTACACTTTATAAGCATTAGAGGATACAGGACCCTTGAATAAGTTTATATTTATTTCGTCACATTTATCAATTACATCTTTATCAAGTCATTAGTAAATAATCATCCATTTATCATTTCTACTTTTGTTTGGTAACTATTATTACATTAGTTATGATCTGTCCTATATATTATGTTTAGATTTACAAATTATATACATCTCTCTGTAGAATGCAATACGTATTAATATAGTGACATTAATTGGAATATATTGATAGTTTTTAACAAGTCTTTCCAAACTGATAAAACTCTATTACTTTACTTTCTAACAAATACTCTTTGTATAACTCTTTAAGGAATTTTTTTAAAAAAATCTATCTTTAGTCCCCTAAACCCTTCGGGACTTCAGCGGTAGATACCTATCACGTGTTCACTTAAGTAAGAACTCAAGATATTGTAATTAATTCTCAAATTTTAAAAGTTGTTGTTGTAGTCCTTGGATAACTTGTTCACATTCTAAAAATATTTGTAGATGATTAAAGTAAAGACATTAATCTCAACAGGTACATGTAGATACAGCGATATGAGGGCTCCAGATGGCCTTGGTCTATAGTGCTACTTGTATTCAGTCTCACTGTCTTGTAACTTAATTTAAAGAAGAAAACTTTGGTATTGGGTTTTCTTGGTCAAGCCAGGTACTTGACCAAAGGCACTTAACCAGGTCTTTAAAACATACACATCTTGTCTTTTAGACTTTCACGCTCAGTAATTTACTTTCATTTAATTTTAAATAAAAAGTCTTGAATGGACGTGTCTCAGGTCCTATGTTAGAAATAAACAGGACCCCCTCCCCCAGATGGACCCCCTTTGGTCATCTGTGCCTTGTGTCGAGTCCTATGCTACCATAAGCATAATATCGGGTACGGGGTACCTACGAAATTTTCCTTATCACATGATTCACTACGCTCATCATCCCTGTTTCGGGCTCGCTTCGCTCGTTCTCAGAATATACAAATCTTTAAATTAATAATGCAACACCTTAACCTTAAGACTCGCTTCATTAGACCTCAGGTAGTAAATACAATCGTTTCATTACCAGCAGTCACCCGTCCAGGCACTGATCATGCTGGATGCTGCTTAACTCTTATGAGACAACAGAAAATCGTAGATTGACTTGTTGTATTGAAACAAAACTTGATGTAATCCAAGAGGTTTGTGATGAAATACGTCTCTTCGCCAATAATTATAAAAAGCTAACTTTCGGCTGCATTCAGCCATCATCAGTCTAGACGAGTGCTTGGTTGCAGCAACTACTCAATTGAATTATTTTCCCATTATTTACAATTTGTTAAAAAACTTACACAAGTCATTCAATAAAAATTGTACTACTGCTGATAATGAGATGAAATATGTTAGTCTTATACATGGCTACATGCGTGCCAAATCTCAATCCCATCGCATCATTTTTCCGTGTTTTACGATAATTTAAAATTTTTGCTGAGTCATTATTGCGGATTAGTGACGTCATAAAAAATATTTTCAAAATAGCACAACTGCAGCAGTAGACTGATTTTTGTACAAAGTTTTAACTCTCTAGCATAAATACACTGGGAGCTACGATGGTAACAGACACACACACACACACACACAAACTGACAGATAACTTTAAGAGCCACTTAAAAGATCTTAAAAACACCTGAAACGGATGATTGCGGTGACATCCCGGTTTCGGATTGTTTTGCAGACACAATACTTCTCCTATATAGCTATGGTATAAATGAGGAAAAGTACAAAGGGACGTCCCTTGTGTACTGCTTGTTGTTTTATTTATATTTGTCTTTACTTAGTATTGTGCCATCATGCTAGCCGCTACGCGGTTAGCTCATATCGCTGGCCCTCTTGAACTCCCGAGATTCAGTTCTTGACATCAGATCTCTCATGTAAAGTATTACCTTCCTTGGGATTAAAAGCTACACTTTTTTTTCAAACACACACGGGCTTTGTTTTGTGTCAAGGCAGAAAAACTTGACCTATCGTATTAGTTTTAATTACCTCCTAATTCGGTTTATTGCAATATTTGTTCGAAGATTATTGTTTTCTTTATTAGTTCTAATAATTTATGATTGTTGTTATTTATTTAATAGTTATTTAACTCGATCAAAAAAAATTAACAAGAGACCATTAAAGTAGATTTTTGTTTAGAAAATAACATTATCGAGGCAATACCGCAGTGTGACTTGTACTTTATTGTTAACTAAGTTTATTAATTTTTAATAAACTTTTTAATAGTTACATTTGATTGCATTATGATTAGTTTTTGGGTTAACATTATGAAAAGTTATTAATTTATTGTTGTTAAATCGAAATAAACATTAAAAAACATTCTATATTTTTCATAATAGAGGAAAGTAGATAAAATATTGAATGCAACAAGGCAGGAAAGGAAACATTAGACACGTAAGAATTTTATCCGCCTCGGCAGTCAAATGTGTAAATTTCCTGCTTCGGCTTTTTAGGGCCTAAATTTTAGGCCTAAATTTAGGGGCTAAATTTATTACTAGTCAGTTATATTCCGTTTTTCTGCATTGATATACATAGTTATTGCTATTAAATGTCTTCTGCTTAAATTAGGCCCTTGCTTTAAAATCATATTCTATGTACTGGCCTTGCAGGATGTTTTGTTATGGGTAATCTAACAAAACCCTTAGATATACTTGGCGTATTAAAACTAAACTTTGCATATATATTTACTGAAATAACTCGTTCTAAATTTCATGTTAATTAGCTTTAATTGTTTTCAGCAATTAATTTGAGGGGTTAATGTTAACCTATGTTTGCGTTATAGACATTTCTACAAATATTTTTTTAATAATAATAATAGTTATTTATGCCATAAGGCTGAGAAGTGTGTCTTTATGTCACGGCAATTAGATTTACCGACGAGCGAAGCGAGTCGGGAAAAATTGCCAAGACATAAAGACATTCTCAGCCGGATGGCATACACTATTTTTTTTGAGGTAGCACCTATTAAATAAACTGCGCTATATACTTAATTGGAAAAAAAACCAACGTCCAATTAACTCTATATTATCGTCGTCATTAAATTTATCCATAGCTTCACACTTTTACTCAAAAATGTAAAAGCTTTACAAATAAACACACAAAAATTGTCAATTAGAACGCCTTTTAAAAACGAAAAAAAATTAGTCTACGAACAAAAACAGAAACAAAATGAACGTTTTTAAAAAAACCTCATAAAGGTTTTACACAGATTGTTTTTTGAACACGCTACATTACAGTAATGGCGGCAATATATGAATTACTTTTACGTCCTAGGAGTTTTTTTACATTCATTATTGTCCTCGGAGGTGAAAAGTACTAAATAACTTCCTATAACAATAATGATTGGCTTCTCATCCTAAAAACGGTCCAATAAAGTGCTCAATTACGTACTACCTTAAAAAAATGTATTTAATAATTTACAAGTGCAAGATTAAATGATACATTTTTAACAGAAAAAACATAAACAATTCTAACCAAACCATGTGTTGCATGAGCACAGGCTCGTGAGCAACACAGAGTCTACTACCAACAAACACACAGTCGCTCCAAGTACATAAATAATATTAATATAATACAAACAAAAACTTAACTAGATACAATAATACAATAATATAATAATAAAATTTAATCATTTATTTATTTTTTTAAATTTAATTTATTTTTCATACATATTATTTTTCGGAAACTAGATGGGACGGAATAAATTCATTCAAATTAGTGTCCTATATAGGGTCCGAAAAATAATATGCATAACACAATGGAGACTTAATACTTAAAATTTATTTTTAATTAATTCTTCATTTACTTAGGTAGCCAAGAATTTTTTTAATTTGCTTTTGAAGGTCTTATATGGGGCAATAGTAAGAATGTTAATTGGTAAGCTGTTATTAAGTCTAGGCGAAGTAAATGCTGCATGACTAAAAGCGGCCCATGTTCTACATTTAGGCTCAACTATCCTGTCATAGTCCTGATCATCTGAATTTGAATTGTTTGATCATTTGAATTGTTAATTTCGTAAATTCAGTGTACAGTGTTTGCGGGTCCACCTCTCTTCAGCCATATACTCTAAATATATATATCCTACTCTCCAGAAGGTAAACCTTTATTTGTTGTCATAATTAATAATTATTATTTATAGTCAATATTATATTTTTTATACTTTCTTATTAATTTTTATTTTTAATTATTTTTGCTCTACCCAGCTGCTCTAACAGTAATTTCCAATCTCTACAAAACAAGGGAAAGTAATAAAAATATTATGTTTAATAAACTTGAACTAGAATTCAGAGAGTTTCATTTTTTATTGAAAATAATTACAAATATATTGTTTATTTATAAATCAGTCTACGGCTAACAGCGATTAGGTACATTTATTTTGCATAAAAAATGAATTCTGGTCCATAGAACAGGCAGGAATTCTGAGTATTTACACACACACGTACAGAACACGCTGAGTATTTACACACACACACTAAGACATATACTTTTACTCGTTACTACAAGAAGTAGATCGTAAAATGTAATGTAACAGCTGCGGCAAGGTCTCACTAATATGATTTGTTTTTATTTAATAATTTTCTTTTTTATTTGTATTATTTAATTTTTGTGTGTAGTTAATGACCTGATATTGTTTACGCAATAATTTGATAGTTTACTGTGTTGGTCAGTGGTCACGTTCCTGCCTTTGCTGTTTAGTACCAGTCTTGTTTTAATTGCTTATCCAGTTGAAAATATTTACTTTTTTCATTTACACTCAAGGAAAAGTGTTGTGTTTGTAGTAAAAATACGAAACCACGATATTACTTGAATCCTTCTTATAAGATGTTTCAATTCGATACGAAATAGCGTTTGAAAGTTATCGTGTCCCATAGAAACGTCTAGGAAACAAAAATTCCGTACATACACGCACACACACACACACACACATATATATATATATATATATATAATATATATATATATATATATATATATATATATATATATATATATATATATATATTCTTGATCAGTGAGTCCCCCGCTTCCAAAGTATTCCCCCCACCCCTACCCTCTCCATAACCCTAATCTCAAAAAATTGCTAAAAATATTTTTTATGACGTTATTTTATCGTCCGTAATGACTTAAATTCATTAAATATTAGAAATGATAGAATCCAAATGACATTTAGTACGCATGTAGAAGTATATAGTCTAATAATTCGGGTACGGGTTACCTCGGAACTTTTCCTTACCTTATCGGATTTGCTACGCTTTTCATTACGACTTCCGATTCGCTCGTCCTCAGACATTAAAACATCTGTTTATTCGTAGCAGAACCTATCCTAGTACTGGCCTCGCAGGATGTTTTGTTATGAGTAATCTAACAAAACCCTTAGATATACTTGGCGTATATTTACTGAAATAACTCCACCTAAATTTCAAGTTAATTAGGTTTTATTGTTTTCAGAAATTTTAAAAAATATATTCATGTCATTCCATAAAAATGAAACTAATGCTGATTACAAAATGAACATTTTGCAGTTTCGTTCCTTACGGTTAGTGATGTCATTAAATATTATTTTTCAGATAGCCCTGCTAGTCTCTAAGATTAATTTTCTTACAAAGTTTCAACCCTTCGGCATGAAATGAGTGGAAGTTACGATAATAACCGGCACATACACAAATATAGACAGACAACTTTCTAATGCCCTCTCAGTTCTAAATAACTTCTAAAATGGATAATGTAGGAGGAATCCAGGTTTCGGATTCCGATTGTAGCGTTTTAAAGCCCCCGGTCCTTACTGAGGTTAACTGAATTTTTATAAGTTCATAAAAAGCTGATTTGGTACCATAGACGATAAAAGTATAGTATGGAACTTAGATACTCTATTATTATCATTTTTGTTCAAATCCGAAAGAGAAAAGAGAACCGTTAGGTTAGAGAGCTTTCACGAAGACCGGGCACGCCTTCTAACCTCTCCGCGCCACCAGTCCTCTACCAAGTTTGAATTAAAAATATTTATCCGTTTTAAAGATAGCGTGTTAACGAAATTCCACTAGAAATACAAGTGTATACACATTCGCACACACGCGAGCAACCATACACTTACAAGGTTATATATATATATATATATATATTATATATATATATATATATATCCTTAATCAGTGAACATAATTGTCTCCCCTTTCTTTGTCCCAAACATCGCGTTAGCGAATTTAGTTTTTTTAGATCGCGGAGTGTTGTCTTTGATGTATAACCGTCATATTTTTATTGTGCATTATTATTATAATTTTATTTATTAATGGATACTATTGTATGTTTACTTTTCCTCATTTATACCATAGGTATGTAGGAAAAGTATTGTGTTTGCAAACATATCTGAACCTAGGATGTCTCCTGAATTAGCCGTTTCAGAGTGTGACCACCACTTAACAAATTTTAAATCATTATCAATTACCTTAACCTTCCAAATAGTTGTCATGGATGGCCTCCAATGAGCTGAACAACAATTTTTGTCTACGTGTTAATTTAGTTTTTTTCTAGGATTTTATTGTATATTCTCTTGTTGTCGGACGATAATAAAAGCATATTTATTACAGCAATATAGGATTGGGCACTTCTGGGGAGATAATAATACTCTTTACAGTCTTACTATATTTCGCCCCCTTTCATCGAGGCATTCTCAAGTCTACAACACAAATAAATGATACGAACTTTTTAAAAATCCAAAATTAAATCAACTTTTTAAGGAAACTAATCAACTCTATGCTAATATTCTAAAATTAACAAATGAAAATATGCTTACAAATATTCACTGAAATATTAATAAATGAAAAGTAATTATATCATTTGATACTACCGAGTTTTGCAAAACATGAATAGTTGACACAATATAATTGTGCGAGAGACACCTAGGAAATGTAACAAGCAAAATGCAATGCTACATCTGGGAACTGTTCCATCATTCGACATTCGTCATACTTGATGGCTCGACATAATGTCATGTCCCACTCTGTTTCGTTACGTCTAACTCATCAGGGCGCCGACAGAGCCAGAACTCACTCTGACCTTCAATTAAAGTTTCGTAGATTTCAATGTAAAGTACTTACCAGAGACGAGCGGTGCTCTCTTACCGCCCTCGTGCATGGCAAGCAAAACATACATCGCTTGATACTACCGAGTTTTGCAAAACATGAATAGTTGACACAATATAATTGTGCAACTATTCATGTTAAATTGTGTCAACAATTCATGTTTTACAAACATGAATTGTTGTAAAAATGTTGTAAACATGTTGTTTATTTATATTAAATGATATAAATAAACACAACCTAAAAGTTAAAACGAAAAACATTTTAAAACAAGAACTAACTAATTTTTAAATTTCAATTTAAAAATATTACAGGTATGTAATTAAATAATAGTCTGCTTCCCAATTAAAGCAAGGAGTAATTAAATAGACTCCTTTTCATGACCACTTTACTTATTTCTGCTTAATTTTAAAAATGTTTAATAATCACTACTTATTTGAAGTAATTAAGTAAGTAAAATATTATATAAATTTAATTACATACCTGTAATATTTTGACTTCAACTTTTAAATTCTATAGTCCTTGTTTTAAAATGTTTTTCGTGTTGTTGTGTTTATTTCATTGTGACGAAGATGTTTTCTCTGATTGTGTTATATCTAAATAATTACTTTTCATTTATTAATATTACTTCTGTGTATATTTTTAAGTATATTTTCTTACATTAAATTGAGGATATTGACATAGAGTTGACTAGTTTTCAAAAAAAGTTTGATTTAATTTAGTTTTTTTTTAAAAAAAAGCTTGTATTATTTATTAGTGTTTTAGACTTGAGGATGCCCCTAAGAAAAGGGGCGAAATATAGTAAGACTGTAAAGAGTATTATTATTTCCCCAGAAATGCCCAACGCTACATTACTGTAATTAAAAAATGGGAAAAAAGGACCAGCAACCTAGAAATTACTATATTTATGCCTTTAATAAAGTCAGGTTAACACTCTAGAAGTAATTATTACCTACTCCGTTGTTCTAATACCTGCATACAATCTGTAAACCATTCTACAACCTACTAATGTAATTTGTAAAAGAAACAACATCATATCAACAAGTTACTATATAGTGTTAACTGTATGTTGTGACAGTACTTAATACAGCTAAACAACATGATCCCATGTAAGACATGTTAATCATGCTCTGTATGCTACTGGTACAGTTATACTGTAATGTTTTTATTTCATCAACAGTACCGGAAAGCAATTTTCTTACAGATACTGAAAACAGTGTGAAACTTGTCACATAACGGAAGCGTGTTTCCTTGTTAGATTTTCTTGTTTCTTTATATCAAGGAAGTTGATGATTTTCATTTACAGTTAGTCTATTAAAGTGATAAATCACTTAGTCATAAATGAATTAGCGAGGAGGAAATCAGCTCTTAGTCGACTACTAGCACAGCTAGATCAAACATGGTGCAAACTTATAATGCAAGCTCATTGCTGAAACTGCTTCATGTCAGATGCAGAGAAAATATAGGTACCTTAAATTATGAAGGAAAAACAGTCTACCGATCCAGAGTGGAGCCCTTTATATGATTGCGCATGCGCATACTCAATATAATATAATATCGCACAAATTGGAGTTTTCATGTAACAAGTAATAATAAGCTCTTTTTGTTTGTTCTGACTTAAATTTATAAATGTATGTTTTTTATACTTTTTACTTTATTTAATTAGATATAGAAGTAGATATAAGCATTAGATATAAGGAGTAGACTCGTGTCGCGCACAAGCCTTGAGCTTATGCGACACAAATGGTCAATATATATTATTTTATTTATTTGTAATTTAATCATTGTAAACAGGTATTTAGATATAAATAAACGATTTATTTAAACAACCACTGCTGATAAAACTTCCAAGTAAAACGAGTGTTTTTTTTTTGTCAAAATCGGATGACTACAGCCAATGTTATTGTTCTTTCTAATACACCTGAAAAATGGTTAATTCATACAAAAACAGCAAATTTCTTTGAAAATATATTGGCTTTTGTGTAAAGTTTTTTTGGCTATTTAACAAATGTCATAACTTTAGTTTTAGTTATTCAATTGTGATGACAAAACACTCTTTTGATAGGAAATTTTATCGGCTTTAAAGAAATGTTCTCTTCATGTTTAGCGCACGACCCACACGGAACCTCTTATTCCTAGAAAACTGCAGTTTGTGCGATTTTATTAAATTTTTAGGGTGCTCAAAATGTTCAACCCTTCATATGAAGGGCTCCACTCTGGATAGGCAGACTATGTTTTTTCTTTATAATTTAAGTAGTACAAAATGAGTCACATTTTTTAGGTCTGGCACTATGTTGTTATAGATGCTAGGTGATTCAAGCGATAGACTCGAGCCTAATTCCAGTGCAAACGCTTATAAGTTGCTGTAAGCAAATACTAGCTGGATAACTATCTATATTTCGTATTTTTCTAATATTTTTGTCCAAAGTCAGGCCGTATTAATTAGATATTTATGTGACAATGTAATTGTGCTAAAGACATCTAGGAAATGTAACAAGCAAAATGCAATGCTACATCAGGGAACTGTTCCATCAGTCAACATTCGTCATCATTGATAGCTCGACATAATGTCATGTCCCACTCTATTTCGTGGCGCTGTCTCGCTTCGCTCGACAGTAAATTTAATTGCCACGGTTAAAATTAGTTATTTCATGACCTAGTAGTATGATATAACATTTTATAAACTTTCCCGAAACTTTCCGTCCTTGAATTTCTTGTATAGTCCATGCTTCTACCTTCTAGATGAGGATCTGGCCTAATAAAAGAGTATGAGTTGTAATATTTCTGAGTAATATAAGTGAAAATGATTACTGCAATATTAGGAAGCACACGTGTGAGGGAAGTAATGGCTCATGTAGGGAACAAGTGAGGCGTGGATTGGAGGGCCTAGTAGCGGGATATTGCCCAATCCAGTGTCATATAAAAAGGAAAGAAAGTGCTGCCATGTCCGCTTTTCTGACTGCGTAGACAAGTATCTTTAATAAAAAGGACGACCCGATAAGTAAACAATACTGACCCCATAAACGTATAACATATGGGAAAATAAAAGTAAGCATACCTCCCCTAGCAAGGTGTAGCAAATGGCGCGAAACGAAGGTTATTTAATAAAAGAGGAAGAAGTCTCTCCATATAAAAAATATATTTCTTTATAGCAAAGCGCTTTCAACTTAGCAAGAGTCCATTATAAGTCTATCTTTGATATCTGATCTGTAAGACTCATCTATCACCCTCTTCTTTATTCAACGGCTAGCACTGATGATGACCTCTTGTTAGGTTGAAAGTGCTTTGCTATAAAGAAATATATTTTTGTGGAGAGACTTCTTCCTCTTATATTAAGATGAACTCCATTAACGCTCACCTTAGTTCTTCAAGGTTATATAACGAGAATTAAGTCGAGTTCAACATATCTTAACAGTTCAAGGCAAATATAATATTTAAATAATCAGACTATGTAATTAATAGAAATATTTAGACAAGAGATAGAGACAAAGCGAAAAAATGCATTTTAAAACTAAAGTATATTACTTTTGTCTCGTTTCTTATAACCTACTATACAAACCATAGGGTATTTATTGAATAAGCTTAACTCTTAAATTTCAGTAAATTTAATCAAACATTTAAAATAATATAAAGAAAAATTAAAAAAAGATATAATATAATAATGAAAATAAAAACAAAATTGTAAGAAATAAAAGTATTTTTTTTTTTATAATAAACTCTTAATGATTAAATTTATTATTTAATAAATAATAATACTATCTTAAGTAAAATTATTGTTTTTTGTAAAATTTATAAATTCAAGGATGAAAAGCTTATATTTTTATATTTGTTTGTTAACAATATAATTGTATGCACTCTAACTTTATATAGGACTATGTCTTAAGAAAAAAAAAAATTTCTTATTCTCATTCCTATTCTGCAAACAAGCATAAGCAATTTTTTGTCTGGTGTTTTGTGATGGATTATTATTGCCTTCTATTTTTATTATCCGCCCACCAAATAAATGCATAGGACAATTACTTAACTATATAGGATAAACTTCTGTGCTTGATATTTTTAAAAAAATAACAATAGGGGAAGTTGTAATACTCAAAAAATAGTACAGGTGAACTAATGAAAAAACAATATATAAGATAAATAATAAAAACATATTAAAAAAGAAAGTCTAAAATTTTTTCAAAAAAGCAGAAGTTATAATAGACTTTTCTCTAATTTTTCCTTTTTTATTTTTTTTTTGTTTCATTTTCTCAACGGTATCACTATGTTGTATGGCAAGTAGTTTCCCCTATAAAATTCCCTATACCTAACAATAAAATTAAAAAAGTTAGCATTAACATCTCTATGACAGGCGCGAAGCGCGCCCGAAAACGGATTACTATTACATTGAATCCAACACCGAAAACCGCATCCTTCTAGCTATTATAGTTCCCGAGAAAAAGGTCCTTGTCCTCCTTAGCTGGACCACCCTGTATATATATATATATATATATATATATATATATATATATATATATATATATATATTATATATATATATATATATATATATATATATATATATATATATATATATTCACTAATTTTCTACAAATATATAGGTATGTACTGTTAACATTTTGAATAAGTAAAATGTATTTATCAATATTATTTGCAATTTATCGATCGGAATACATAATTTTATATATATTAATTTTTATATGTCACTTTTTCTACTACTAATGCATTAAAACATTTGCTAAAATCGTGGCAGTGTGCCACTTCAATTTATGGAAAGCTAAATAAAATTACCTTATTATATTATAAAAAGCCTCTTATATTTCGCCGCTATCAATTCTTTTGTGGCGTATTTTTTTCAAAACTACTGTCACTTTTACTCACTTCTAGCGAATTCTCAAAGGAAGAATGAGCTCAAGAGGTTAGTTTTAAGGGGGCAGATGGCTTTATGAAAAAGGGAAACTTATTGATCAAGATGTATGTATATATATATATATATTATGTATATATATATATATATATATATATATATATATATATATATATATATATATATATATATATATATTATATATATATATATATATATATTAAGAGTTGAATCCTCCTTATTGTTCCTCATTATATTCAATGATAAAGTATGGGCACTTTTGAGGAAAATTAAATCTAAAGTTTAGTTTGTAATTATGACTATATTTCGCCTTCTCCTCAAGGCATATTCATGTCTGTAAGTATAAAGATAAAATTTAGGTATTAATAAGGATTAAGTAAAAAATTAAACAAAACTGAATCAAATTGAATTGACTTAAGTATAAACAATTCGAAAGAAAAACATACCTCTTAGTAATTACATCGATTAAATCAGTTTTAAGTAAGCCAAATATATATATATATATATATATATATATATATATATATATATATATATATATATAAATATATATACCACACACACACACATATAATTGATGGCAGATTTGAAATGCATCATCTTTGATTAATGATAACTCAGTTTTGTGTGGTGCTATCACGATAAAATTGGTATCCATCCCCCTCCCCCTATTGTATCAGTTGACTACTGGAAGTTAAAATACCAAATTATTTTATTGGTAATTGTCTGGTAATCTGAATACCAAGATGTGTTTTTCTACGGTAGCTTTAAAAAGTTATTTGGAATTATACCTTTATATTAATTCTTTCAGAAACTGTGGCACGTTCCAAACAATTTTATACCAATATCATTTAATTCCGGTATACCAATATCATTTAATTCCGGTATTCCAATATCATTTAATTCCGGTATACCAATATCATTTAATTCCGGTATAACAATATCATTTAATTCCAGTATACCTATATAATTTGATTCCGGTATTCCAATATCATTTAATTCTATTTATATTATATATTATATGGTATACCATTATTATTTAATCAGATTAGCATACATGCCAGACGATTATAAATTATATAATAATAATGCCTGTTTAGAGCCTTGCGGCTCATCAGGGATAACCCCTGCGGGAACCACCTCGGATGGTAGTAGCAACCGTTACGCTCAAAGTGTATTCTAAAGTTGGCGATAATTTGTCGAAACAATAATCTTTTATAAACTGAGAGCGTAACGTAGGATGCGAACCCCAGACCTCCGTTGGTGTCAAGGGTCAGTGTAAAGACTAACGCCTTAACGACCTCGGCCACGGAGGCGGCTTGCCAGACGATTAGCAAAGTCAAAAAAATATATTTAAACTGCCAATGATTAGTCATGAGGGGGTAGATTGCAATTTGATGGATTTATTTCCTTATGGAGCTGAGTAGTCAGCGTGAAGTATTTCCAAAGGAAATTCGCTAAAAAATAATTAATTAATGAGAACATAAAGGAGTCTTGGGGTGCCCAAAGAACAAAAATGAACATAAAAATACAAAAAAAAAAAACGCTAGCGTAATAAGTGTAGCGCGACTGAAGTAAACCACCTTAAGGTGTTGTTACTTCCACCAGCATTACATCAGAATTACCTTTAGCTTAAGCAAAAGGTAATTTAGAAATTTTGAAAACGAGCGAAGCGAGTCCAATGTCATTACACTTAAAATTTTTACTGTATAGCCCTATGTCAATTATTCCCTAGCATTTTGTATTTTTCATAAAAATACGAATAGTGGTGCAGATTTATGTTGAAGTACTGAATTTTCCACAATTTCACAGCTCTGTAGGAGTGACTGAACTGATTTTCCTCCACTGCACGGTTTGTTATAAATAATAGTTGTTTTTAGAAAGTGTCATTTTCTATTACACAAGAAGTATGGCCCGGTATTGGATGGACTAACTCGGCTGTTTGTCACATACAGACACTTTCACAACTCGACACTGCCTTATCGCTACTGTTATATCTAGCATTAATCAGTTTATGAATTGCAGATCTTATTTGTGTTATTTTCTATAACTTTGGTCAGTCGGACCCTTTACAAACTGGTTCTAACCGATTTACCTCACAAAAAATATAGACCATTATGTCTCCGCTTAATTCATAGCACGTTTCCATGTAATAAAAAAATCGAAGAATCAGCTACCGTCGATACTTGCTGTTGGATATAAATATCCCTGCACCGGTTTCGGCATAACGCCATCATCAGCAGGCGGGGCAACACTCGAGTTCTCAACTAATAAAGTTATATCAGTGATTAACTTCTAGTTTTGATGAGCACGACGAGCCCTCTGAAGATGACAACCTTTTTAATTTTAATAAAAAAATGTTACAATTCATTGTAACATTTGAATGAGGCAAATTTTACAAATTTTCCTTAGCATATTGAATTTGCTAGGCTCATTCTTACTACTTCAGACTCGCTTCGCTTGTTCTCAAAATATGGAATTCACCAAATTTATATTGTTGTGATTCGGACTCCCTTAGCTTGTTCTCAGACAGTAAAAACGTCCGTTTCATTATCAGCGGTCACTTATCCAGGCACTGACCTCGCTTGATATTGCTTATAACAATAGTGATCCAACAAAATTTGTAGATATATAAGTTTTATTGAAAATAAAAATTATAAGGAATAAACTTATGATAAATTTGAACTCAAATATATTATATATACTCAGATTATATTTCGTTTTTTACAATTTTTTTTAAAAACTTATAAATGAAACACCATAAACTTAAACTAATACTGGTAATTAGATGAAACTTAGCACATATGATGGTCTTATAGTAAATAATCAAATGCCTGCTAAACTTCAACTAATTGATCTACACATATTTCCATGCTTTATGAACTGTCGAATTTTTCGTAGATTCATTATTGTCGGTAATGACGTCATAAACAAATTATTTTCTGGATACCACAAATGGACCTTAAGATTGATTTTGCTAAAGTTTCAATTCTTTAGGATAAACACACAGGGAGCCTCCATGATATCAGACACACACATATAGACAGAAAAATTAGTCAAAACTACTCAGGAGGTCTTGTAAAAACAGCTGAAACGGATGATTGTTTTTTTAGTACAATCTCCATACTTTTCAATATAAAATAATAATAAAACGACAAATAGTACAATATGTTTTGTATGTGTCAAGTTTGTATTTGTCAAGTTCTATGCGTCAAATTATATGTGTCAAGTTTGTATTTGTCAAGTTCTATGCGTCAAATTATATGTGTCAAGTTTGTATTTGTCAAGTTCTATGCGTCAAATTATATTTGTCAAGTTGTTTCTTGCTTTATGCTCAAGGAGGAAGTAATGCTTGTTTGCAGTTACAATAATTAACCATCATCGTATTTTCTCAGCTTTTTTACATTTATTTTATTTTTATTTTGTTTCAGGTAAATAAATATACTTGTTCAGCTTTTACCAAGGAGAAAGGTAAAATTTACGATTTAGTGAAATATTTAAATTTAAGGCTACTCTGCCACTAACATGGAGATATATTACTAGAGGAGCCATATTGTTTGAATTTTGAATCATCGTAAAAGTAACGTGACCACATTTGGTTATCAAAATAATCAAAAAAACAAAACAAAAATACACTAAGTTATATGTATAGTAGAATGTTTAAAATACAAATCAAAACACAAACTATGTGCGGGAAGCCGAAAACAATCGATGTAATATAACCTTAAATCACTCTTGGAGGAGGTTTTAACACAGAGCCTCTGAGAGCCCTAAAAAGATGCTTCGGGTTTTTCAATGTATTAAGATAGGCTATGCCCCCCCCCCTCTAGTATATTATATCTCTATGGCAAAATGCTTATTTTCCATTATAACGGGAGTTTATTTTTTAATTTACCTTTGATCAATTTCTTTACCTATTGACCATGTGACGCTGTACGCAGCCTTATTGTTATCGGGCAAAAAACAATTTCACTCTTCAAACTACGGCCACAATGTTGAACAGAAACACAATGTAATATTTTGAACGTAGGTAATAGAGTGATTCCCTTGAATAGGTTTTATTCAGGAAGAAGAAAAACTAAAGCGGGTTTCTTTGCATGATAGCGATAATTTAAAAAAGAGTGATTATATGTAAATAAGTCAAACAAGTCATGAGCCGAATAGAGACGGTGCAAGAAGGGGAATGCGAAAAACAGAGTGCCAGTACACCCTTATGTTGAATTACTATTGGTTTATTAGAATCAATCTGAGGTCCATGTAAATAAGTTCGAATTCTCTCGGTGACGAGCCCATTATTGAGGAAATTGTTGATGCCAACTTTTTTCCGTTCGTCCGTTTGCAATGACGGAAACTCTTGCAGAAGCCTAGAGTACCTAGATGTAGGTTCTGAGCTATATTCTGAGCAAATCACTCAGAATCTCTAGTTCCTTGTCCACTCGATCACTACTGGATAGTGACAATTTTAATTTGTTTAACGAACGTGTCTATCTTTTTGACGTACTATTCTTCTTGTTAATTGTTTTTATATTACATGGGAATTCATTTCTTCTAAATAATTAAATATCATATTTCATAAATAATACATAAGGAGGCCTAATAGAGGGGGGGGGGGTCACAAGATCGGGCTCCTCCAAAATAACTCCCATGTCAATTAAAATATTTATCAAATGGACTTTTTCTGAGAATAAATGTCTTTGTCGGCTTGCTTTTCTTGAATTTTGGGTAATTTATCGTGACTAGAATACCGTGAATTTTCATTAAATTTTTGCAAAAATTTAATGAACCAAGCCGATAGCCTGCCAAAATTTGAAGTAGGGTGGAAAGGGCGATGTTTCATAATCCTATGAGGCACTGCCGCTGAAAACTACTGTGCCAGAATGGGGCGGCATTTTTCCGGGAAAACAAGGCCTGTGCTGAACCTGCACTTGGATACTTCCCCAATAAAATATATGATTACGCCACTGCAGGAGTTTCCGAAAGGCAATAATTATTTTCGTTCAAACCAAGCATAGGTTTGTTGTTATCTTCATCTGCTTCTCTTCGGTATTTGTTTCTGTAAAGCTTACAATAACTATCTTATAATAAGACTATAACTGGAAGTAAAATTAACTAACTAGATCAGTAAGATATAACTATACAAGATCTACGTGATCTATCTGTTTACTGTTAATATAACAGTTTCTCTTATTACAGCTTCAATCGCTATTCGTATCTTTGTTAAATAATTGATATAACAGCCTCGTTATCTATGAGCTATGTGTCTATATTATCCTGTACTTATACATAATTTCTTCTATCTATGTATTTATCTATAGTGTGAAGTATAGGTTAATTATTTCTCGCAAATCTAGACTTTGTTTTTGTTATAACAAGCAGATTAGTTTAACTGTATATACAAAGTCTAACTGTTGTATATTGTTGGGTTGATACTTGTAAGGTTTCGCATTTAGTCACCATGAATAATTATCTCTGCCTCTTACGTATCCATTGTTCGAAGTGTATTTATAAGGTGTTAGCAAGTTAGCAGAAGTATGTCTACTATCTTGTCAGTAGTTAGGTCACATTATATAATTTTGGGGCGTTGTTTCTAAAACTTGGAATATCATAGCTGTTGAAATCAGCATAAGATTAAGTAAGATACTTAATCTTACGTATCAATTCATTATATAATATATATATATATATATATATATATATATTATATATATATATTATATATATATATATATATATATATTACATATATACATATATACATATATATTATATATATTTGTGTGTGTGTGTGTATACTGCCTAAACGTTGTTTTGGGATGAGCGATCTTTTCGAGTGTCTGACGTTGAACTTGTTTAGAACCATCGGCTTTCAAAGGAGAGCATTTGCAAGGATTTTCATGCCTCATATGAAAATCTAAGAGGTCCACCCGAGAACGAACCAAGCCTTTCTGGTAGGCAGACACACATGCTAAATACTAAGCCACAGGAACAAATCCTCCTTAATAATAAGTAACTAGTTATTTGATTTTCCAATAAATGACTGTAAAAGATATCCATCTAACTAAACTTTAATTACACAGGTGACAGTTCAATTTTTTATGTCAATAATATCCGTTTGCTTTGTGGAAGGAACCAGTTATATAGAAATACTAGTTACCGCTTGGTTGGGCATGAGGGTCCTGAGTTCGAGCCCCGGTTCGAGCTATGTTCTTTAATCTCTAGTTGCACTGGTTTGTTACAAAGTAGCAGAAGAAACCCAGTTCGATAGAAATCTCTGATCCATTCAGCCGACATTGTTCTTTTATTGATCGAAGAAAAAAATATTATTTTACATCCGTTAATTTTATTTCATGCCTAAAGGGTTTTCGATTTATTTTCTACTGAACTCTGCGGGACCGAGCTCTAGCTGCAGAGTCCATAGAAATGGCAGTATCTGTTTTATTTTATTCACTATTGCGGGCGTTCTGTATTTGGTTATTATCATTGGAGGGATAATGCCAGGAAATAAAGGGTTAAGTAAAACAACCTAATTATAAAACATCAAATAATTCAAAACAACAACCAATACACAATGAAGTTCTTCCCATAATAACAGACATACAACTTGATAATAACTTTGTATTTTTAAAGCACCTACAACAGATAATTCAAAACACAACAACCAATACAGAATGAACTTATTTCCATAACAACAGGTAATTCAGGTGAAGTCCTGATTTCAGATTTTTAGTGCAATCATAATAAATAACCATTTATTTGCAGTTATAAAATTTATTTCAATTCGTTTCATTCTAACAAAAACATGCAAAATTAGTGATAAGCTGTGGTACCTCTTATCAGAGTTTGGGATGATATGTCCTGCGTTCAATTATTTTGAATATTCCTTTCCCATAAATTACCTTAATAATCATATATCATATTTTCTTATTATACCTATTTACAATTTCATCTCTTCCTTCATTAATTTTCATAATATCCATTATTTTATAGTTTTTATAAGTTAATTAACTACAGGTATAAAACATAACATAAATTTAAAAAACAAATTTAAAATATAACTAAGAAAAGAGACATGCTGGAAAAAATTAAATTCATTATATAAATTACTGGTATTCTTGCTGAGACTTAAATTCATTCCAATAAAGTTAATAAAATATTTTATCAAATAAATAAATACTGAAATAGAATCTTAAAATTTTAATTTGATTAAGAAGTAAAAACATTTTATAAAAGAAATTCTAAAACTAAAATGGTTGTTTAACCTATACTAATCAACTTATTAATAATTGCTTTATAAAAAGATTTTAGAATAGATTTTTAATATTATCTGATATGGACTTTTTTTAATAACTGATATGGACTTATTTTTATAACAACTAATATGGACTTATTTTTATAATAACTAATATGGACTTATTTTTATAATAACTGATATGGACTTATTTTTATAATAACTAATATGAACTTATTTTTATAATAACTTATTTTTATAGTAACTGATATGGACTTATTTTTATAACAACTAATATGGACTTGATTTTATAATAACTGATATGGACTTATTTTTATAATAACTTATATGGACTTATCTTTATAATTTGCTGATTTAGATTAATTTTTATAATAACTAATATGAACTTACCTAAAACAACATCTAACATTTAACATCTAAAACAAATTTACTATATTCATAAAACTGAGAATTCAAATATTAAATCAACTTATTTTTGTTAATTATATTGTTATTATATTAATTTCTATAGTTATTTTGTTGAATAAATATAAATAAATCGTTTATTTATACCTAAATACCTGCTCTAGGTATAAATAATTAATAAATAGATAGATTAATAAAAGTAATAAATAAATAATTTGATAATTGAGTAATAATAAGCATACAAACATTAAAATAGACATTATTAACCACATTATTTTAACTAAAACTATAGTGGCTATGATTTAATATTAATATAAAATTAGTATTACTATTGCAATCATAATACTCACGATCATAATACTTTACCTATTTACCTACGGTATAAATGAGATAAAGTAAAAATCTCTGTTTCTTACCTTCAAGACGTTTGCTAAAATAACAAATTTGATTTTTAATTTAATCTTTGATAATAACTAAGATAACTAAAAATTTTATAAATTTAAATACAATTTTTTCAAAGGTTATGTTTATAAACATTATGAAACCGCGGGCTGTTGTTGGTTTTGAAATGCCTTGGCCTCAAATCTTTAGCACACCTGCCTGGCGTGAAGTTGTGCTACGACTTACATTCCAACTTAGATGGTCTCGAGTATATATGTGAGTAATTGGAATGATGCGTAATGGTTTACGTAGTCAAGTGAAATGTTATACATAAAACTTGTTATTAGCGTTGCATTGTTTCATAGATGGTTTGCTTCCATAGTAGATCTTATTAGAAGTTACGGCAGACGTATTTACTAAGCAAAGACGATAAATGTTAAGGGGTTCATACGTAAGAATTTAGTTTAAGTTGCCTTTCACTTAACTGAGGAATTTATTAACATTTTAAACCTAACTTCGCTGATCTCTGTCTCATTCTTACATACGCAGAGCTGTGATTGGATAAAAACCATCTCTGTGGTATTTTAAAAGCTCGTAATGATGACCCGTTGACGTTAAAACCCTCAAAAACATGACAATAGATCGCCATTCAATTACGCAATACGAAACTAAATTTCAATGTTCATGGAAGCATTAAAAGACGACTCAACAACGAGTGGTCATACTAGAAAACCTTAATTATTTTCATAAAATGACCATTGTAAATCATTTTACTATATCATTTGTTAATTTTAATTTATTTATGGTAAAACGAATATTTTTGACAAAAAATTAAACAAGACAATGGCTTGGAAGTTTACATGCTTTTGGATGTAATTTTAGTACAGCGCCTATAAATAGTTGTTACACAACATTGTTTAAACAAACATTGTTGTATCACTAATATATTGAGTAGGTTACCTTTCGTTACTTTACGAATGTATAAATTTTGTACAGCGCCCATAAATACTTGTTAACAACAAACATTGTTGAACACTATATATTAAGTAGGTTACCTTTCGTTACTTTGCGAATGTATAAATTTTAGTACTGCCCATAAATATTTGTTACAACAAACATTGTTGTATCACTAATATATTGAGTAGGTAACCTTTCGTTACTTTACGAATGTATAAATTTTAGTACAGCGCCAAAATACTTGTTACAACAAACATGTTGTATCACTAATATATTGAGTAGGTTACCTTTCGTTACTTTACGAATGTATAAATTTTAGTACAGCGCCAATAAATACTTGTTACAACAAACATTGTTGAACACTAATATATTAAGTAGGTTACCTTTCGTTACTTTGCGAATGTATAAATTTTAGTACTGCCCCAATAAATATTTGTTACAACAAACATTGTTGTATCACTAATATATTGAGTAGGTAACCTTTCGTTACTTTACGAATGTATAAATTTTAGTACAGCGCCAATAAATACTTGTTACAGCTAACATTGTTGAACACTAATATATTAAGTAGGTTACCTTTTTATATATATATATATATATATATTATATATATATATATATATATATATATATATATATAAATATATATATATATATATATATATATATATTTTTTTTTTAATTTTCCTTTAGTAGTAACCCTACTAAAAGGCCGTATTATATCAGCATGTCCCATATAAATACTACATGCTTTTGAAAACAATAGATATTTGTACATTACTTCGTTCTTTTTGAGAAATGTTTTTTTTTCGGCTGTTCTTTTCTCCTACAGTAAAATGTTGAATCTTCTGAACAAATAATTTTCTTTTTAAATTTAATGTCTTGTGTTTTCCTGTGTTCGATATATATATATATATATATATATATATATATATATTATATATATATATATATATATATATATATATATATATATAATATATAACATATTATATGTGTGTGTGTATGTGTTTCTGCATATGTTAAAATATAGAGAGAACTTGGTACAAAAATAAATTTATCGAGAAATTTTATTTATTTATTACTAACAACGGTTAATGACGATAAATTATGTGGTCCTCTCTTATATTGGCCAATAGATAGTCATATACTGTTTGCAGTAAAAACGGAGTACAACTACGCATTACATTAATTAATAATAAGCATACCGCTCTGTGTTATAAGAAAGACAAGGAGAGCTCATACTACAAGACTACAACGTGCGCCATTCCAAACAATACTTGACCTAATATTTACAAGCAACAAGGACTTAATAAAGCATCATCAAGAGAAAGTACTTGACTTACTACCATCCAGGGCTTTGTTTCCAGTCAGGTCTTCTTGTCTATTGCACGTCTTTTTTTATTGAGAATAATAATCAATACAACAATCGATACGAGCTATTATATGAGACAATCGATACAAGCCATTATGTCAGACAATGAAACTGACAGTGTCTCTTATTAGATGGCGTGCTTATTATTAATGAAAATTTCATAATCATATTAGAAAAATTTTAAGGAAAAAATAAGTTTATAAATTGAGGGTTATGCTAGAGGGAGAGAAGAGAGATATTTTTTTTTAAAAAAGGGCGACTCAGTGATCAGAAATATATATATATATATATATATATATATATATATAGATATATATATGTGTGTGTATGTATGTACGTATATATGTATGTATGAAGTTATCTCGCGATAACTTTCGAACGCTTTTTTTTAGACGAAATGAAACTTTACAAAAATTACAAATCAGTTATATAAAATAACAAGAGCCTATTGCTTATGAAATATTTATGATTTCATTAACCCACAATTATGATTTAGCAATAATGTCAAGAATTTACTAAAAATCTAAAATTCGTTGGATTGAACAGAAACTTATTATTCGTAAAATGCAATATAAGGGATACAAATTAGCGAAGCCAGAAAAGAAATATTTTTCACTATTACATTTAGAAAGTTGCTAATATTGTGGTAACATGTCACTTATATAAACAAAAGATATGACAAACTGATACAGTGGCGTAGCCAGGGTGGGGGGCTAAGGGGGCTTCAGCCCCCTCCGAAATTTTTACATAACCTAAACCAGCAATAAATATGTGAAAAAAATAAAACCTATAAAAAGTATATAAAAATAATAAATTACATAACACATATTTTTTAACAGTAAACTTATAATATAAATATCATAATATATAAAAAATATACAATGAAATTGAAAGATATACAAATAATTTGAAAACATTGAACAATATACAAATATATATATATATATATATATATATATATATATATATATATATATATATATATATATTTACATATACAATTTACAATTTTTAACATTCAGCCCCTTCCGAAATTAAATCCTGGCTACGCCACTGAACTGATTCATGTGAATATTAGCAACTTTCTAAATGTAATAGTGAAAAATATTTCTTTTCGGGCTTCGCTAATTTGTATCCCTTATATTGTATTTTACGAATAATAAGTTTCTGTTCAATCCAACGAATTTTAGATTTTTAGTAAATTCTTGACATTATTGCTAAATCATAATTGTGGGTTAATGAAATCATAAATAAGGAGAACAGCCATGTGGCCACAACGAGACGCTGGACCTTCAGAGTGGTCTCCAGCGCCGTCAAATACATTTTTTTTGTTTCTGCAAATGCCAATACAAAATACATTTATTTTTGCTAACAATACAAATACTTTTAATGAATGTTAACAAATGTTTGATTTAATATAGAATGCAATAAATAATCCGAATATACATTCGTCTTTTCCAATCTCATTCATTCTAAACTGGTTTTGCATTTGTAGCACTATTTTTTTGTCTATTTCCTCACAGAACCGCTTACCTAGCCGTTTCCCTCATTGTTTCAAATTGATAAATCAATCCTTGCAAAACAAACACAATGCGTGGAATTCAAATCTATTTGAACTGTTAAATTTATTCAGAATTATACAGAACATAAGCTATCTCGTCACGAATCATAGATTCAGACAGTAAGTTTTATTTTTACGTAAGATTGTGTATCTGTGTTTGGTGCTGGAGGAAATGTACGTCTTCACAGTCGAGTTACTGTGCAACACAACTACTAGCTGTTATGTTGCAGTCAACACATCACTGTGTAAATTGTAACAGTTTGACAGCTACGTATGTTATCTGTTAGCTTGTACACTTATTGCTTATGGATCCATTTTAAAAATACGTAAGACTCCAGTTAGATAATACGCGATCAAATCCGTATTTTATTTTATACTTAAAATGTTTGTTATGAAGCTAACACGAAATATATATTACGCATGTCGTTTTCATGTACTAAGCGAACTATAATCCTATACAGTCGTGTGATTCGTCTTCTGCCAATAACGTGCGGAGTCTATGTTTAGTAGTTAACTATAGACTAATAAATGTTCATTATTCTAATTAATACGACGTGTATGTATGTTTGTTTGAATAATTAGATATTGTGGATAATTCATACAAACAAGCTAAAAAATCTACTGAAAATTTAAACACATGCTTAAGCTGTTGCTTTAGCATATGTGCATAAGCTTAGAGCTATTGCTTTTATGAGTATCGTCTATGACAATACATGAGTATGTTAGGCCAATTTATATTATTATTAAGTATTTGAACTTTTTATTAAACTTGGTATTTCTATAATCGTTTGATATACAAGCTGGACCTAAAGTCTCCCCCATCCTTTTTAATTTTGTAGGTACCTTTAAACATAAGTTATTGAAATTTAGTGTACTTTTTGTATATAATTAATTTTTTTATGTGAGAAGGTATCTTTAGTGTCATATGTAACACGAAATTTTGGGAAAAAATAGAAAAAATCGGGTACAGGGTACCTCGGAAACTTTCCTCATCACATCGGATTTGCTACACTCATCCTCCCTATTACGGACTCGCTTCGCTCGTCCTCAGATTATACAATTTGCCAAATTTATACTGTAACATGTCTTTGGACTTCGCTAGTTCTCAGACAGTAAATGTATCCATACAGCACTGACCATGCTCAATGTAGCTTAACTTTTATGATCCAACAAAAATCATGGATATACTTGTCTTATTGAAACGAAACTCAGTATACTTATTTATTACGTAAAGATGTATTCTTGAACCAAATTTAAACTCAATGGGTTGTTTTTCAATTTTTTATAGTGTTTAAAAAAAATCTAAAGTTATTTGATAAAAATTGAACTAATGCTAATAATTAAATGAAACTTAGTACATATGTTAGTCTTATACATAGCTACATGCGTGCCTCAATCTCAATCCGATCGCTTCATTTTCCGCGTTTTATGATTTTTCAAAATTTTTGCTGAGTCATTATTGCCGGTTGATGATGTACGAAATAAAAAAATATTAAAAAATATTAGTTTCTGAATAGCAAAACTGCAGTGGTACGGTGATTTTCGTACAAAGTTTCAACTCTCTAGCTCAAATCCTCTCGGAGCTAGGATGATACAAGACACACACATGCAGACAGAAAACTTTGTGAAAACCATTCAGTAGGCCTTTTCCGGGAAGTAGAAGAGACACTAATCATAAGACATAAGCAAAAAACAAAAACTCTGATAGAGTTCTTGCAGAGAGTTGCTACCTGGTTTGTTTGAAGTGTGAGAAGACTGGAAACAGGTGTAATTGTGAGAAAATTATTTTGTTTTTCTTTTTACCTGACTATTATATAAACATCTTAACAGAGCAATGTCAAGGTCACGTCTTTGTTAGGTTTTACTCTGTGAAAATTTAATAACAAACTTGTTGATGAAAAGCCGAGGTCAAGTTTAACATTATCACATGTAGATGTAGCTCTTTGTTTTGTTTCATACTAATTATAGATCGAGCTTTCATTAGCATTATTGTCACTCAAACTCGGGGATCTAAAACTTTTCTATTGACTGTAGTCGCTCAACTTCGGGGATCTAAAACTTATCTATGGACTTTAGTCGCTAAAACTCGGGTAACTAAAACTTTTCTATGGACTGTAGTCGCTCAACTTCGGGGATCTAAAACTTATCTATGGACTTCAGTCGCTTGAAAAATATTTATAATTTTAAATTGATCAATAATAGAGAGACAAGTAATTTAGATCCGCCTATGAAGGTAAGATAAGCGGATCTAAATTACTTGTCTCTCTATTATTGATCAATTTAAAATTATAAATATTTTTCAAGCGACTGAAGTCAGTTAGATAAACTTAACTGTCAATTATCTTTTTTTTTAAAAAGGAACCAATTATTATAAGGCTGTGCTCAATATAACGATCACTTTGTTACGCAAAGCACTTATATGGAACTGTCACCCCATACCTTAGGAGTTAAGAAATAGTTAAAGTTGCAATGCAGTTATCATATGTAGCTTGTAGCCAAGGTTTTATAAGCAATGATGAAGTATATTGAATGAAATGCAACGCGACTAGCGGCTAAAACAACGATGCTATCATTACAAAAGTTAATGACTGACACAACATGACTAATGGCTTACACTATATGGCTGATAGCTGATACAACAAGGCTAATGGCTGACATAACATGGCTCATGGCTGACTCAACATGGCTAATGGCTGACTGGCTAACTGACTCAATGGCTAATGGCTAACACAACATGGCTAATAGCTAACACAGCAAAAATAAAGGCTCTTTATAAAATTTACTACTTTTGAAAATAGTTGAAATATTAAAAATTTTTAATAGAAATTCATTGGTTTATATTTTGTATGTATTTTGAACATTTTATTTCATTTAATTTCATGTCGTTAAATGTAATATCGAGACCTTTATTAATAGCAAAATATGTTTTTAAAAATGTAGAGTAAATTTAAAATACTAGTTTATTTTTTATGTTTGATGTATTGTCGATATTTAAATCGTAAAGCGCTTGATTGTAAAATTGTTGTCATGTTTTATAGAACGACACACGGCTAAAATCAGTTGACAGCGCGGGAAATTAGTGTTGAGGAACCAATAAGGTTGGCCTGATTTGAAATTGAGGGCGTGGTTTAACATCCAGAACTAACCTCATTGGCCCCCTCGCATTATTTTCCCACGCTGTCAACTGATTTTAGTCGTGTGTCGTATTATAATACTTAAAATGTTCGTTGGAAATTAACAGTCACGCTGTGACAGCAGTAACTGTAACAACAGTACGCATAGAACAAGTGACACGCATTGCTGCCAACTCTCTAACAGTCACAAGATTCTAAAATTCTTAGATTATGGTTCGGAATCATGGTCATTAAACTTCCAAGATGTATCATTGACCAATTCTAGTAGCTTTGAGTTCTACATACCTTCAAGCAAAAACATGATTTTCTGTATACAATTTTTTTTACCAAAGATTAAGAAGTTTTCTGTTTTATAGTTTCTTTTATACTTATACTTCGTTATTCAATGTGTGTACAACTTTTTAGTATTCCATAAAAGCTAGGTGTATTCAAACTTGAAACACCGACTAACAATGATTAGATCTAAAGTAGAACAAAACCTGTTGAGCACAACAAAGTCTTTGTCCGAATAAGACTCTCTGCCTATCGTAATTTATTCCGAGGAGAATTTGAAACAAGAATTTAAATTAATTCTTAAATGTAATGGGGTTTGACCTGCTTTGGATGTCTGCAGGATTGTATTGAGGGGCAAAATCACGAAGCTTGTAAACATGTATCTAACAAGTACTATTAAAAATTCTGGCCTAGAGGTCTGCAAGCCAGGTCCATTTCTTTGGAATGCTTGAGTTTTGCTAAACCGTACATTTTTGAATAATTTGTCGCTATATTTCGTTAAACTCTTAGACGTGTTAGTTAATTTTTCTAGGGTTTTCAAAGGAGTTTCGCAAGAAAATTCAATTTCTTGACAAAAACAAATATTCAACCTATAATTATTTTCATTGCAATTTTCTATAATTCCCTTTTAACGTAAGTACAATATCTTTGTCAAATGAATTTTCTCTTTTATTATTATCAATATTGAATCCAGCCCTTTTTAATGTCACTTATATTTATTAAGAGTGGACTTATAGGGAATTATCTACCCCCCCCCCCCCAATCAGGTCTAACCAACAATCAATTTAAAAAAAAAATTGTTTTTTGTTAATCAAAATTTTAAACATACAAAAAGTTGTAGTTTAAATTACTAAACTACAACAACTAATGTTATAGCGTTGGCAAAATACTAAAATATTGTTGATTTTGCAAGGTCAGCCAAGTTCTTTAAACTTAAATTGTCGTCCTTGCATTTTTCGTCGTTCTTGACGAACTTAAGCTAATTCTGTGATTATTTATTTATTTAATTCTAGTCTTATTTATATGTGCTTTATTTGTTTTCTGTTATTTTTAGTTATTAATGCTATTAAATTCGTCTACATATAATTCTATAAAAATTGAACTGATACAGATAGGATAATAAAACAGCATATTTATTGCTCATTATATTTTTATATTACATATATATATATAATATATATTATATATTATATATATATATATATATATATATATATATATATATATAATATATATATATATATATATATATATATATATATATATTATATATATATATATATTTTATATATATATATATATATATATATATATATATATATATATATATATATATATATATATATGACTACATGCGGGCTAAATCTTAAATAACTCGAAACATTTTTTTCGGGTTTTATGGATTTTTGAATTTTCGTCGAGTCATTATTGCCGGTTATGGCGGCATACAGAATTTTTCCCGAAAAGCACAACTAGACCGAAGATTGGTTTTTGTATCGAGTTCCCCCTCTCTAGCATGAATACACTGGGAGCTACCATGATCACAGGTATAAAACTTGGTAATAATTATTACTCAGGAGGTCTTTAAAACTGATTCTTAAATATTCCCTATAATCTGTCTCCTCGTGAATTATGCTATATAAGATAATTTCAACACCTGATGAAGACACAAGATGAAGACACCTGATGAAGACACTATAACATATAAAATTAATGCCCAGCTCAGTCTGGCCGCTGGGGGTGGGGGTAACAATCGAAGTAGATACTAAACCGAAATTAGGTCCAAGAACTTACCAAATACTTAACTAATGAGCGCCAGGTTCTTTTAACCCACAAAGGGGGGAGGGGTTAGAACCAACCCTCCAGAACTATTAAAAATGGATCTATATATGGCTTAAGATACGACATGGATAACTTAATCTAAGTACTCAATAAAATAGAGTTTGAGATTTGATGATTATAATTAAATTAGATTAAAAAATGATATAAATTACATTTCTTCTTACAATCAACAACTCTAGTTTTAAAACATACTAATACATATCCTTTTCATAAAGATAAAACATTATACATGAGTTATTAAAATTAAGGTCCTACCTAACAATTTATGGTAAATGTATACATAATTATTATAGGAAACAGAAAAATTAGGTTATAAGGTTATTGGTGGGTGAAGTAGACGAAATAGTTGATAAAGGTTAAATATTTAATCACACATTGTTTCTCCTCATCCAGAAGTTTCAAACTTATAAGCCTCAACCGAAGTGCATCCTTGCCATCAGCCTAGGACTAGAACCCTATGTGACACAAAAACCAATTCAATTAGAGACATCGTAAATAAATCCTGCTTACAAGACTAGGAAAGTTAGAATTAGGGACAGTAAAATTTGCAATGTAAAAAATATTTTAAGAAATCCTATGTATGAAATTTCAGTACACCTACCTTCAAACGAAGGGCGTCCAAAGCACTTGTACAATAATCAACCAATTCGAAATGAAACGGATACTCGCTAAAATCAAGACTAACTTGAACAGAACGTTGATAAAAAAAAAACTCAAAAAAAAAACTATTAAATTAATAAATTAAAATTAATTTACAGCCCTACGGCCGAAGCCGTCCCCACCGGGCCTCGCGGAAAAAAAACCAAGAAAAGTCGGAAAAACCTTCTTCCACCTCATCAAAAACAGTGTTACCAACTAGATAAGCATATAAAATAAATCAAATAATAAATACCTTCTAAATCGAGATTAATTATTTAAAAGAAAATTTCAAATTTATCTAAACTAAATTCTAATTAAAATTTTTCTACCCAAAATATATCGTTACAACACATGATGAAGACACAAGATGAATACACCTGATGAAGACACATGATGAAGACACAAGATGAAGACACCTGATGAAGACACATGATGAAGACACAAGATGAAGACACCTGATGAAGATGAAGACAAGAGACACCTGATGAAGACACATGATGAAGAACAAGATGAAGACCTGATGAAGACACATGATGTAGTTGACGTGACATATTGGCTTTGTTTTCTATTTGAAAACTGCATCTTTAATTTGAATCTTATTGAGTGTGTCCTTTTCTGTTACAAACGATAGTTTTATTTGTTGGTAAATATTTTTTTTTAACTGTTTCAATTACTAACTACTAATCTATAGAAGTTATTTATCTACTATAGAGAAGTTATTTACTTCTACTATATAGAAGTTATTTACTTCTACTATATAGAAGTTATTTACTTCTACTATAATATAGTAGATGTAAATAACTTCTATAGAGTAGTAGTTAGTAATTGAAACAGTTTAAAAAAAATATTTACCAACGAATAAAACTATTGTTTGTAACAGAAAATGACACACTCTTCTACTCTATACAAGTTTATAACTTCTACTTTATAGAGGTTGTTCAATTCTACGCTATAGGAGTTAATGACTTCTACTTTATAGAAGTTGATCCCTTCTACTCTATAGAAGTTTATAACTTCAAACAAAAATCAAAGAAAGATCAAACAAAGATAAACTGATTCGGCATTGATGGATTTCTAATGAGTATTTTTCTGCTCTAACTCTAATGTGTACTTTAAGCTAAATTGACACTTTGTTTAACTAGCACGCGTGAATCATTTCCGCCATTTTGTTATTTATTTTTTACTTTTCAAAGTAGAAATAATTTTTATTTCTACTAATCTTTACGGTTTAACTAGAGCGATTTGTCTTTCACCTTGGTTTTTTAAGAGTTGTCTTTTAGGAACATATTTTTTTCTGCTAATGCGGTAGCTAGAGGTAATTGTTTACGAACGTGGGTTCCGTTGAGTTAATATCCTTGCGGCTTAACGTCACGACTCGAAATTCTTTCACTTACCTTGTACAGTGTTTACGAACACACCTAAGTCATTATATCGACTCGCTTTAAGTAGCTGGTATTGGCTGGCAATGGAATTCACGGCTTCTTAAAGTTCTTTCGACAAGTGTCCTTAAGTTAGTTTGACTCAAGTTGACCTGCGTTAGTGCTGTAACTCCTCGCGACCTGAGTCTTATCGCTAATAGAGACAAGGCAATATTTGGGAGGCATTACTGCTTCATTTTTTTCTTCTCTGCTTTATTTTGAGATCAAGCGTTGTGAGGTCGAAGTATGACATGTGGAAGTAAATATGACAATCTAAGAACGAGCGAAGCAGTTGCAATGTCTCTGCACCCGTGGTGCTACTTGAAAACTCTTGTGGAAAGAAGTTGATTTTTATATAATTTTCAACAATCTAATGATTATTATTTATAAATCTTTTTAATCGATTTATTAATGAAACATTATTATTTCATGATTTCTTTAGTTTAGACACTAAAGAGATCTTTAGTGTCCCTAACAAAATATCATTGAACTATTATGGAGACTAACACTCGTAATTAATGATGCACTTAATTGCAATAGAAGCACATAAACATTTTCATTTAGGTAGAATAAATGACGTTTTATAAATTCTTAGTCTTATTCTCCATCAGGAATGGTTTGGCATAATTTTTCAATTTTTTTGACACCGTTGTAAAATTTTGCCCCTTTACAGGGAGTAAACTATTAGTGATGGAGAAATTTGTTAGAGCATAAAACATTTTTTATTTTTAGAGTTTTTTAGGGTTAAAAAACTCTAAACTTTTATAACAAGTTATTCATTTACGTCATTTTACGTTTTTGACTCTATATAGGAAGCATAATAATTTATAAAAAAAAGTTTACTTCAAACTAATATTTTGCTAATCAAAACAGTAATTATTTTGGTTATATAATCGAAATATACAAGAAAAATAGGGTAAAATTTGAAATTTCGAAGTTATATTTTGTAGGGCTCAATAGGAGCGCTGTGCCTAAATGGTCAATGCAAAAAATAAACTTCACTATACATATGGAGATCCCCCATGTTTCACAAATGCATCTTTTACTGTTCAACAATCAAGAGGATTAAGGGAGACATATGGACCACCCTGTATAATAAACAATTATATAAAGGTTCATTTATGTCAAAGTGACCGCTCATCGCTGATCTTTTCTATCAGACGTGTGAAGCGAGTCTGAAGATATATTTAATTATAAATTGTAAATGTTTCATATTCTATGAAGGAGTGAAGGGAATCCGAAGAGACGAGTTTGAACGTTTCGAAAGCCATAAAGTGCGGAAAAGTTCCGAGGTACCCCGTATTCGATTTTTTTAGAATTGTTTTCGTAAATTTTCTTTTGAACATTAGTGAAAGAAGTATCTATAGGTACACATGCCTTCATCTGGGTTCCACCGATGTTTTTCATTCCACGTATGTCCGAGAAAACAATTCGTTACGGAAATAAGTTAGTTAGATTAGAGAAAGCCAAGACAAGCTATAGAAATATACAGGGGTACCAACTTCAACTCTGACCTTTTGCTTTCTTTCCTATAAATCAGCATTCTTCTTTTTTATGGCTTTACCTCCTACAGTGTTGCCATTTAAACTAAAATACTTCAATCAAGTTCAATTCATCTTTTTTCACCAGCCATTTAAATTTTTCACACATGTTCCTTACGCTATTACCATTTCTCAAAATATTTTAAGTGTCAACTTAAATCTTTGACTTTCAGAGTTATTGCCAATAAAATTTAAAATTCGGGTATGGCGTCATGATAAAATCGGAAATGTCATGATTATCCAAAGCTTAATTTAGTATTACTTCGGCCTCGCTATGGTTGACCTCAGAATTATTAGGCAACCGAATGTCAAAGCTGTTATAACATAAGGTTGGTTATAACTCTAACTCCTCCTTTAACCACCACAACTAGGCGTTTTAACTCTCTCGTATAATCACATAGGGAGTTATGCGTGACCAAGACTCACATCCATGTATTCACACACACACACACACACACACACACACACACACACACACACATACAGACATCAGGATGAGAACTATTCAGAGGGTCTAAAAATGCCTCAATCGGATTTTAGGGTGAACGCACTATTATTTTTTTCATATGTAGATAAGAAAATTTAAAAATTGGTGATTGAGTTCCTCAAAACTTTTCCTCACAACTTTGGACTTGCTTCTCTGGCCAAAACCTTAAATTCCTATTACTTTGTATCGTCTAGAGATAAGAAAGCAAATCACCGTCTAGTGCAGTAAAACTTGGGACTCGCTTCTCTGGCCAAAACCTTCAAGTCCTATTACTTTGGACCGTCAAGAGATGAAAAAGCAAAGCACCGTCAAGGACAGTAAAACTTCGTACTCTCTTTGCTCGACCAATAAATTTCATAATTCCTCAACGCTTAAAGTTGCATTTTCATGTGCATCACGTAAGATATGATGTAACACTATCCAGGTGTTACACATTCCTTGTTACATTGCAAGATGTCTTTCGCACACATATATCATGTCATAAAACTTGGTACTAGCAAATGACAACGAAGTATTATCTCTTTGGCAGCCGATATAGTATTTTATCGACTTAAAATAGGGAAAACCTTGGTGTTTCATCTATAAAGCGATGCTTTATGAATATTAAATTAATTAAATATTTCTAAACACGTGACTATAAACATGAATAGTGATTAGATAATAAACTCATTGTTACCAAGCATGGCCTTACAAAATGTCAAAGTATTTGCGTCTAGGAATACTATAGATATAAAGGTTATCGTGTAATAACCTTAATCTTTCCCTTTTAGCTTCAGCAAAGTCTTACCGCTGTAACCTTTTTACTTTTCCTCATATATAACGTAGATATACAGGAAATGTATTGTGTTTGCATTAAACTTCCAAAACCGGAAATTTACCTGAAATATCCGTTTCAGGTATTTTTAAGACCTCCAGAGTAGTTTTTACCAAGTTGCCTCCTTGTTCTTAGTGTGTGTGTATTTGTGGTAATATGTATGTATGTGTATGTCTGTTAATATAATAGCTCCCAGTGTGTTTATGCAACAGACAAAAACATGGTGCAAAATTAAAATATATAAATTAGGTACATGGTATTTCAATATAAATTAGGTTGACACAGTGTAATTGTGCGAAAGACACCTGGGAAGCATAACAAGCGAAATACAATGCTACATCTGGGAACTGTTCCATCATTCGACATTCGTCATCATTGATGCTCGACAAATGTCATGTCCTCCTGTTTCATTACGTCTAACCATCACGGCGCCGACAGAGCCTGAACTCACACTAACCTTTAATTAAAGTTCCGAAGATTTCAATGTAAAGTATTTACCAGAGACGAACGGTGCCCTCTTACCGATAACAATTATATTGTGTCTACTATTCATGTTTTGCGAAACTCGGTAGTATCAAATGATAAATCTCTTGATTAGTCGATCTCTTAAATCACGTGACAAAGCTCTTTTCAACTCAGTATATAGGGGACCAAATGTTACAAAGCTCTTCTCAACTCAATATATAGGACCAAATGTTACAAGCTCTTTTCAACTCAGTATAAGGGAACAAATGTACAAAGCTCTATCGTAAGCTCAGGTGTATATATATCATACCTACGGTATTAATAAAAACAATATAAATAAATAAATATATATACCTGAATGTATGTATGCGTGTATATACTGTATGTTCGCATGTTTATATTACCACTTTTCTTGTTAACACAAAACTCAAACAGACAGGTGCTGGAGCAATTCATTGGAGACATAGCGCAAAATGAATTGGTTGTTATTGTGTTGCCTTACAACACAATAACAATAACACAATGACGGGCATCTTAAATTTAACGTTTGTTAGGTAATAATGATTTCTGAGTAAGTGTAATAGTGATTTAAAGTGTTCTGAGTTCATCAATATTTTAACCACATCTGTGGCTTTCAATTCAAATATAATGTTATCCAAATATCAAATTGGAAACAAAGAAACCTGGCGCAAGGTACCCGGAATCTTTTCCTCACCATATCGGATTTGCTACGCTGATCCTCAATACTTCGGACTCACAATATGATCATCATCTAATTAATATTGCATTGTGTCTTCGTACTCGCTTTGCACGCCCTCAGACGGTAAAAAAATTGATTTACTCAATTGGTCACCTATCCATACACTGACCTCGCTGGATGCTGCTTAACATTATGTTCCAACTAAACATATAGGTATAGAAACCATGGTGTACTTATTAATAACATACATGGATATTTTTGCACCAAACCTTATCTCTATTAGATAACTTTTCGATTCTCAATAATTGTTGAACAATGTTTACAGGTCTAAAAAAGTACCTAATTCTGATAGTGAGATGAAATTTGGAACTTTTATTAGTCATATATTAGGACCACTTGCGTGCTACATTTCAAAACGATTCAATCATTTTTTTAAGATCGCCTTAAGAAAACTAACGGAAGATTCTGACGAAATTCCGGTTTCGGATGTTTGGAGATAACATTTTATTTTCCTATACGAGACGAATATCGAAGACGATCCAAAACACGTGCAAGCAAAGCAGCTGTCAACAATTAAGTGAACATTCAAAATGGCCAAGGTTGTCGGCATAAGTGAGAGACATGAGTACCAACATAACACCACAAAAAAATTGAAATTCGAATATATGTAACCCGCGAAAATTCAAAATTCGCGATACTTTTTGAACACACCTCATACACTTAAAGAATAATAGAGGAAAAGTAAGGATTGGTGATAGCTCGTGTATATGTAAGTTTAGTTTCATATTAGGTAGATTATTTCAAAGTATAATATTCAACATTAGAAGTATGTAATTCTTCTTTACATTCTAACCATCTTTTTAAAACAAAATAAATAAAAATACAATACTTTGTTATTTATTACATCATCGGAAAAATATTTCTATTTAAAACCTAAATAGGTATAAAGATATATGGAGTTGCGCAGTTTTGCTGAAGTTAAAACGACTTGGATATTTATGAGTATTAAACAAAGCCTTTACAAGAATGTGAATACGAGGGGACCCAAGTGGGACCTTGGACCGGTGGCTTGGGTCGACACTCGCGGTTCGCATATTTCCCCGACTGTGTGCTTGGTCTTGATGAGTCTCGTCCTTGCAAAGCTTTGTAATATCAGGTAGCTACAATTATCACACACGGACACCGAGTACTCAGAGTATGTAATTTAAGAATAACCACAAATGTGTCGTCGATAAAAAGGTAAAAATGAAAGTTAACCATTGCCTAGTCATTACCCTACATTGCGTATTACTCTAACTTTTTACTTTTTCATTTATATCATAACTATGGAAAAAAAGTATTGTGTTCGCAAATAAATCCAAAACCGTGATGTAACCGGAATTATCCGTTTCAGATGTTTTAAGGCCTTCTAAGTAGTTTTCTCTAAGTTGTCTGTGTTTGAGTGTGTGTGTGTCATTATCGTAGCTCTATTTTTCATCGAATCACTTAGCCATGCCTTCACACATTTTTTAATTACTGTAAAATAATCCAATTGAGTTGTAATTCGGTATTAGGGTATGCCCAAGCGAAATATATAAGTACACCAAGTATCGTTTCAATATGACACGTTTATCCACGGATTTTGTTGGATCATAAAAGTTAAGTGGCAACGAGCGTGGTCAGTGCCTGGATGGATGGCCGCTGAAAACGCAACGGATTAATTATCTGAGGACGAGCAAAGCGAGTCTGAAGACATGTTGCAGTATAAAGTTGGTGATTTGTATAATCTCAGGACGAGCAAAGCGAGTCTGAAGTAGAGAGCTTTAGCGTAGAGAAAACTTTTTCGATGTCATGAGGAAAAATTTCGAGGTACCCTGTAGCCGATTTAATTCGAATAGATTATAGAAAAACCTGGGAATTTATTCTCGGACTCACATCAGACTCGCTGCTGCTCTTGTCCTCACTGCTTCAAACTCCCTTCCCTCGTCCTTAGAATATAAAATCACCAAGTTTATATTGTAAAACGTTTTTGGACTTGCTTCGCTCGCCCTCAGAATATACAGTACGTATACAGTACCATCCAGGTACTGAAACGTTTTATGCTTCTAAACCCTTGTGATAAAAAAAATGAAGACATAAAAGCCGCATTAAAATGAAACTAATAAGTTAGTTTTGGACCTACAATTCACTACTGCCTATTAAAAATGTAGGCATATCAGCGAAATTAGAAAAATTCAATAAAAGCAAAAACATTTTGCGTCAAGTCATGCTGCTATATAAGGCAAATAAAAATACAATATCAAATCAATATCATCAGCAATAGTATTGATTATAACGTTTGACATGGAAAATGTTGTGTAACATAACATAACCATGGGTTTCGACTAATATGTTTGAAATGAGCTAATATTAGGTAATGAATAGAAGACTGTAATGTTAAAAGATTTAAATATAAAGTTTTCAACTAGAGAACAATGTCTTTTTAAAATACCAAACCACAATTATAAACTATTAAAAAACGATATCATTAGAATGATTAATAAGGTTTTTTTATATTTTAATCTTTTTGGACTAAAGTCTTTCATTTATTACTTATTACTAGTTGAATAGTCCATAAGGATAGTAGTGAACAAGTTTCATCTATTACCCAACTGATGAACTCAATCACAAAATTGACAATGAAAAGTGTCCAAAGTGAGAAACCGTATGAAACGCTTATTATAATAAATGCCTCATATAAATACCAATGATACATTTGTACACTGATCAGTTAAATAAAAAATATTTTCTCCTACTTCCAAATGTACAGTTTGAATCAAATCCTTCGTCCCCGCCGATTTTGATTTAATTTTTGTTGCCATAACTGATTTACTTTGCTTGTTTTATGGCAGGATGCCACTTTCATACAATCGTATTATAACAAACTAATACAGAACAACAACAATGAGGCCACAAAGTGGCCGCAGGGAGGTTCGGGGATCCTCTCCTTCTAAAGGACTCTTTTATTATTCCTTCAAAATTATCTGTAAGTTTGCTGCTGAACTAGAGCTTTAAAAGCTTTTATATCTTCCAGCTGTCAAGCTAGCAGCGCTTCCAGCTGTCAAGCTAGCAGCGCTTCCAGCTGTCAAGCTAGCAGCGCTTCCAGCTGTCAAGCTAGCAGCGCTTCCAGCTGTCAAGCTAGCAGCGCTTCCAGCTGTCAAGCTAGCAGCGCTTCCAGCTGTCAAGCTAGCAGCGCTTCCAGCTGTCAAGCTAGCAGCGCTTCTAGCTGTCAAGATAGCAGCACTTATGCGTAAGTTTTCATCTAGTCTGATTTTACAATGTTTAAATATTATTTTCAATATGTTTTGTCTGATTCATAATATTGTTAAAACTTGGAACAACGCGTCCCCCACCCTTATTTGAGGCTAAACTACTCTTTAGAATCTAAAACAGACTCTATTACCAAGAAGACAGCATTGGTAATAGTATAAGTGTGACAATTCTTGTCATTAATTGTCATGTCTATGTATTTTTGTTAAATTTATTATAGTGATTAATTTGTCTAAGTGTCGTCTGCATTTTAGTCTAATCTTTTACAAAGTGGTGCCGAAACCCGACTTCATAGAACATTTTCAATGGCTGAAAATAAAATTGGAAGACGAAGTTCAAGATCGAACATAGGAGTCCCGCCAGAAAGATACGACTCAAACTGGTATTTTACCAAGGAAGGTAACACTAGCGAAAGACCCCAGACTACTGCTGGTTACACCAGTCAGACGAGACCTGGGGCAGGGAGATCTTTAAGTGCCATAACTCGTATTGACAACCAAAATGTACCTGGTTCTCAAACATCAGCAATAGTCCAACCTCAAAACCCACTTTCTGAACAAATCCATAATAATCCAAATTTATCCGAAATTGATATTAGCCAAAACCTTACCGATCGAACCGTTATTAATAATCCTACTAGTCGTCATAGTCCTAGTACAAAAATGTTTTCCGTAAATTCAAAATTATCAAAGAGTTCGTCTCTTAGACGCAAATTAGAATTAAAAATTAAGCATTTGGAAGAAACCGCTAAATTGGAAAGGGAGTTCGAGACCAAAGAATTAGAACGTCAAAAAACGTTGTTGGAAGCTAGAGTAGCTCTTGAAGCGGCGTCGACCTCTGGAGCTTCTAGTCGAGGAAGCTTGAGGTCTGAGTTGAGTATCGACAAAGTCCAAAGATGGTTGTTTTCTGATAATACAGATAAGCCAAATTATGACGGCCTTCAGGAACCAGCTTTTGGACCAACTCAGACCAAAGAGGTCCCGCCCTCAAGTGTGATTATAGAGACCAATAACGATATTTTGCCTCAAAATTCTCCTGAATTTCAAAATTCTTTGTTTAACGTAATCCCTTCAAGTAATATTATTTCCCAGTATGTTAATAATAATTTAGAATCAAATATTCCAGATTCCTCAAATGTTTTAAATAATACTAATTTGTGTAAATAATTTAAACCAGATTTCCCAAATGTTTCGAACGCTATCTCACCTAATGAAGCATATTTACGATGTGAAATAACTTCAAATAAAAATTCAGTGAAAAGTAAACAATGTCAAATTGACAATTTTGTAAATAAAAACTCAGATAATTATGTCGAAGTTAACTATAGTATTATCCAACCTGATAATAAATATAATCAGGATTGTGTTTATTTACCTAACCGAGAAGTAGAAAACATCGCGGGAGCTGTGACGTCAGCTATGAATTCTTTATCCAAATCCCTTAAAACTATGGGGGACTCTAGTGGGAGAAAGAAAGATTTACCTCGTTTCGGGGGTCGACCAGATGATTGGCCGACATTTATAAATGCATATAATAGAGCAAATGCACGTTATTTGTATTGTGAGGACGAAAATTTAGTTCGTTTGCAGAAGTGCTTGACTGGCGATGCACTAGAGGCTGTACGTGCTTTGTTTGTATCATCATCAAATGTAAATGCTATAATAAAAACTTTAGAAAGACTCTATGGTAAGCCTGAATTTATAATAGAGTCAATGCTATCAAAAATAAAATTAATTCAAACTGTCAAAGATGACGATCCTTTAGGTGTTATAAAATTTTCAACGTCAGTATTTAATTTTACCACCATTGCTACGTCTTTAAATATGGAGGCTTACCTTACAAATCCTATTTTGTTGTCACAGTTAATAAAAAAATTGCCATCAAATTTAAAATATAATTGGGCTAGATATGTTACGGAAAAGGCAATAAACAGTCCCTAATCTGAAACAATTTTCTGAGTGGCTCGATAAAGAGGCCACCATAATGAGTGTTTACCATAGGCCGATAGCTACATCGAGTAAAGCACATGTGAATGTTGTTACTGATTCTGACCGTCCTATATCGTGTTCATTTTGCAAAGCTGAACATAAAAATTATCAGTGCGAATTATTTCTTAAAAAAGACGTTGACCAAAGATGGAAAATGGTCATGGAAAGTAAACTTTGTTTTTCTTGTTTACTCAATCATAGGATAAAAGATTGTAAATTTAAAAAATCATGTGGTATAAAAGGATGTCGAAAGTATCACAACCGTCTATTACATAAATATGCAGGTTCGACCAATCCTACCACAACAAACTCAAAAACTAGTACAACTAATAAAAAAGTAGATTGTACTCTTGTCACATCAAATAGTTGCGATGTAGTAAATACAGTTAATATGTCCAATAGAGTGTTACTTAGAGTTTGTCCTGTGGTTTTGTATGGCCCTAAAAAACATGTCAACACCTTTGCTTTACTCGATGATGGTTCTACAACTACCCTTCTAGAATCGCAGCTAGCCGACGAGCTTGGATTGGAAGGGGACAAGGCAGCTCTAACAACATGCTGGGCGAACTCCGCTCGTCATGTTGAAGAAAATTCACGTAAGGTAAGTCTTCGAATAAGGGGTATTAATGAGAACGAAACATTTATTTTGGATGATGTACATACAATGTCGCAACTTGACTTGCCTTGCCAGTCAATCAATGCTGTAAAATTAAAACGAACTTGGACCCATCTAAAACTTATCGATCAGCAACTCCCATCGTATAGTGGTAAACCACGTATTTTAATAGGCCTAAATTATTCCGATATTATTTTAATACGAAAAGCTATAGAAGGTCCACCTAATTCTCCTATTTTGTCCTGGACGAAGTTAGGTTGGACATTACATGGTAAAATGGGGTTAATAGCGGGACGTGTAGATAGCGATTTTACCCTGACGTGTTTTGAAAGGGAAAAAGATGACTTGCTGTGTGATTTAATCAAAACTTCTATAGATACGGAAAGTTACGGTACTAAAGAAAACCCTGACTCCACAAGCAACCTAAGCGATTCTAATGACAGAGCTCTTAACATACTTGATGAAACGACCAAGAAAGTTGGGGCTAAATATGAAGCTGGGCTGTTGTGGAAGGCAGATAACTTTCAGTACCCAGAAAGTTATGGAACAGCACTGAAAAGACTTAAAGGCGTTGAAAGAAAAATGAAGCAAAACCAGCAATTTAAGGATGACTACAACAAGAAAATAGACGATTACGTAGAAAAAGGGTATGCACGTAAACTAAATAAAGAAGAAATTGCAGACGTAAACGAGCATACATATTACCTTCCACATTTTGGCGTGATGAATCCAAATAAACCTGAAAGCTAAGATTTGTCTTCGATGCTGCTTCCAAAGCGAATGGCGTATCGTTTAACGATGGTTTACTCAGCGGTCCAGACCTTCTCAACCCTTTACCGAAAATCCTCTTAAACTTTAGAATAGGAAACTTTGCTATAGTAGGAGACATTCAAGAGATGTTTCACCAAATTCGTAAGGAAAGAAGATCAGCGAGCTCAAAGATTCTTATGGAGAAATGGTGACATAAATAGAGAACCTGACATTTATGTTATGGAGGCTATGACATTTGGAGCTACGTGTTCGCCAGCAACTGCCTTGTTTGTAGTTAATAAAAATGCCAATAGTTTTAAAGATCAATATCCAGATGCGTGCAAGGCTATTATGGAAAAGGAGTACATGGATGACTTGCTTGATACGTTCGATGATGTAGAGACAGGTATTAGACGGTTACAAGAAATTATTTCAATTCACAAAGAAGGGGGATTCAAAATTGTAAATTGGATCTCAAACTCAAAAACTATAATAGACACTCTACCTGATGATTTAAAAGCTAAGTCAGTCAAACAGCTTAATCCTGACTCCACATTACCGACAGAAAGGATACTCGGAATGTGGTGGAATGCAGACACCGACGTCTTTGAGTTCAGGCCTAACTTAAATCAGGAGGAAAAGAAGATGTTTGATAGAAAAATTTTTCCAACAAAGCGGGAGATTCTTCGAGCAGCCATGGCCATTTTCGATCCCCTTGGGCTTATCACACCGTTTACCATAAAAGGGAGACTGCTCGTTCAAGACGTTTGGCGATCAAAAATTGATTGGGATGACTGTGTTTCTGTAAAGCTAAGCAATAAATGGCTAAGTTGGTTGGACGAGTTACAAACGCTTAGATCCTTAACAGTGTCCAGGTGCTACATCTCTAATATTTCTAAGACTATAAATATTGAATTACACACATTCGTAGACGGTAGCAAAGAAGCTTTTGCAGCAGCCACATATTTAAGAATCGAGATGTCAAATGAAATAGTCACAGTTTTAGTAATGGCTCGTGCGAAAGTAGCGCCTCTCAAACCTATAACCATCCCTAGAATGGAACTTCAAGCTGCGCTAATGGGAAGCAGATTAGCTAAAACCGTCACTGAAGACCTCGAATTACAGATAACAAGCAAGACGTTTTGGTCAGATTCACAAACGGTCCTTTATTGGATAAATAGTGACCCTAACAACTATAAACAATATGTAGCACATCGAATAGGGGAAATTCAAGAACTGACTCGTAAGGAGGATTGGCGATGGATTTCCACAAAAGACAATGTCGCAGATCTTGCAACAAGGAGTAAACCTAAATTCTCAAAAGATCTGTCGGACCTTTGGCTTAATGGTCCCAAATTTCTCCAACTTGACAAGTCAGATTGGTCGACGCAGCCTATCATGACGACCGGAGAAGGTTTAGAAGAGAAGAATAAGAAATTTTGTAGGCTTACATCAATCAAGACGTTGAAATTATTCGGTTGGAATATTATGATTCATGGCAAAAGCTTGTAGGAGTATGCGCTTGGGTAACTCGATATATTCAAATACTAAAAGCCCGAATATCATCTCCTGAAAATAGAAAACCTCTAAAGAAAGCAGATCAAGTACCGTGTCTTAGTCCAGATGAACGCAAAAACTCAGAAAATTATATCTTTCGACTATTGCAAGAGAAAATGTTTGAAGAAGAGGTAAAGTTGTTAAGACAAAATAAAACAATACCTTCATCTAGCTGCTTACATCAATTAACTCCATTTTTAGATGCGGAAGGAGTATTGAGGTGTAGAGGTAGACTTATGTCAGCGCCAGACCTAAGCTATGACGAAAAGCATCCGATCATTTTAGACGGGAAAAATTTTACTGTTCGGCTCATTATACGAAAATACCATCAAAAATGCTTCCACCAGGGACTTGAAACGGTGATGGCGGAACTGCGTAGACGTTTTTGGATTTTACGTATGAGGGCTGCAGTTAAGAAAGTAAAGACGGTTTGCGCGTTGTGTCAGTTAAAATTTAGAATGCCTAAACAACCGGAAATGGCTCCTCTACATATTACACGAGTGAAAAAACCTCCTCACGCTTTTTACTACACCGGCGTCGATTATTTTGGACCCATCGAGGTTACTGTAGGCCGAAGACACGAAAAAAGATGGGGAGTGCTATTCACATGTCTATCAACTCGAGCAGTGCATCTAGAGTGGCCCATTCACTCAACACCGAAAGCTGCATCATGGCTATTCAGAGATTCATAAGTAGAAGACCTTGCCCCTACGAAATTTTATCTGATAATGGGACCAACTTTAAAGCAGCTGAGCGAGAGCTACGCACCTGTATAAAGTGTTTAGACCATGTCAAGATTCAAGAAGAACTGAACAACTTAAACGGGATCAAATGGTCATTTACGGCCCTCGGGGGACTGGGAGGCAGCTGGGAACGACTAATACGGTCCGTGAAAACAGCTTTAAATGCGGTGCTCACCGGGAACGCTCTCAAAGACGAAGAGTTCAGAACACTATTAGTTCGTATTGAAGATATATTAAACAGCCGACCATTGACCCACATACCAGTGGACCTAGATGACAATTTTCCCTTAACGCCTAACGATTTTTTAAAGGAAGCATTTGGGCGAAAGGTAGACGACAACGAATTGCCGAAAATACGATGTCGTAAGATAAAAACTATTTTAGACAACTTCTGGGCGCGGTGGTTAAAGGAATACATTCCCACATTAATAAAAAAACAGAAGTGGCACCTTCGTCAAGTGCCTCCAGAAATGGAAGAGTTGGCCATCATTGTTGACGATTCCAGTCCTAGGGATAAATGGCCTATAGGGAAGATAGTGGCAGTATATCCAGGCAGTGACGGTCAAATTCGGGTGGTAGATATTAAAACAACCAGCGGAGCAACCTTTAGAAGACCCTTAAACAAAGTCGTCGTTCTTCGGGGAGAAACTATGTGACAATTCTTTGTCATTAATTGTCATGTCTATGTATTTTTGTTAAATTTATTATAGTGATTAATTTGTCTAAGTGTCGTCTGCATTTTAGTCTAATCTTTTACAATAAGTAATAGTATTAGTAATAGTAATAGTATAAGACGCGTAATAGAGTAAAAATATTTGGTTCAAATAACTTCATCTGGTTCAAGAGGTGTTACAATTCTTATGGGGGCCCAGTACTACGTGATGTATGATAAAGAAGGTTGTACCTTGTTTATATTTATTGGGACCCAATTAGACCTTTATATCATTCTTACTGGGCCCAGTGATTGTATGTTAGAATGTTCACTATTATGCTCTATTTTGGCCCTATTTTTAAGTAAAACATACAATAATGCTTATAATTGCATTTTGGCTTGACAATTTTGTTTGCCTAGTATAGCAGTACATGTGTAGTAAGTTTCAGTTTTATACAATAAGGTTTTGGTTTTTAGTGAAGTTTTAAATGATTGATAAATCAAGTTTTAGATTTTTTAGCCTTTACTTTTTTGGATATTCTAATAGTAAGAATAGTTAAAGAGTTATTATCAGTTACGCCTCTGAGAAGTATAAAAAAAGTGTGTTATGTTCTATATTTTTTTACATTATGTGTACCTTTAAAATGTTATCCTTTGTTATGTGCTAGATCAGTTTTATGGCTAAATATTCATAGCAATATTGACGCTATGAATTTTGCATTCACTGCGATTCTTAGTTGCAAATTTTGTAACTAAATTATTTTATCACTAAAATACTGTTTTGTACTAAAGTGAGTGATTTAACCCTATGTTTTTAGAAATTTTTCACATCTGCGCCTAAACTACTACTAATAATAAATCAATCCTTTTATACTTATGTCAGTCGTACAGTAAATATATATGTATATAGACGTCACAAAAACCTGGTTTTCAATAGGGTTCGTGTCCTCCCAAGGTTAATTTTGTACCAAGTTTATTTAAAATATTAATCTGTATATATATATAATATATATATATATATATATAATATATATATATATATATATATATATATTATATATATATAAATGTGTGTGTGTAGTAAATAATAAATTTAAATAAATACATAATAGATAGGAAAAAATAGATATGTGAGCCTATAACGCCAATGACAAATATAATAGATACATTATATTTGTATAAATATAATGTATCTAATAATATAATATTATGTATATATTATTTTAATTATTATAATAAATTATTTATTTCTATTGAAATACATTTTTACAAAGATAAGGCTGTTAGACGTCAATGTTAACAAATATGACATGTCAAAATATAACCAAATATTGACGTCTAACATAGTTATGTATGTACAAGTTAGATTAAAAATAAATCGTTGAGTGAATGTAAATACTCTTTGAGATTAACCAAATAGCGTGCAGATTACGGAAACAGGCTTCATTTATCACAAATCCGGCTAATTACTGAAAATTTTGGAAAAAAAGTATAAAAAAAGTTTGTTGGTGATCAAATGTTCTAGAAGGCCGTGGATATTCGACCGCGCCTTATAAAATTACAAAATTAAATGAAATAATTCATAAATACCATTTGTATTACCATGGTGTTAGCTTTGTAAGGTCATAGGGCTCGTGTGCACTGAGACTGTTCCATTTATCAAATGGTGTAAATTAATGTATAACTGAAATTAAATAGTGATTTTTGATTTGTTAACTTGGTAAGGACTGGTATTTAGTCTTACAGCTCTGTTATCAGGAGTTAAAAAGAGGTTCATCCTCCTTCTGAGACCTCTGTCAATTTTACAAATTAGTTAACTCATCCTTGGCCACATATCGTTGTATAGCTTTCCCTTATTCTAATCCTGAGGAAGTAGAGAAGGTGCAGTCTTTGTCTACTATGAAACTTTTAATGAATCGTGGGTGTTGTGTTTAGCGAATTAGCTAATACGATTATAACACCAGGCATCGGTCCGTTTCCAATTAATTGCCAATTCATAAGGCGTAAAATTGGATCGATCGCCCCTTGCAAGTTTTTTACGCCATTGACAATGCCTTAATCGCAGGATAGCAAGGTCAAAATATGAAGGTGTTCTATTGTTTTAGTAAAACATCGATTGTTGTGATATAGATGTTAAGCGAAAAGTATTGATGCTGATACTTCGTGCTCTCGTCATTATCCGTATCGGCTATTTTGTGTAATGCTCGTGGTCAAGCCATTTACAGAATTAAGCTTAAAAAGTCCAAATGTTGGATAACAATTACTGTAGACCAACAGTACACTCTTTTGGTTCGAGCTATCTGTGGATGGGAGCACTCATTTAAAATATTGAGCGATTTTCCATTTGAAAGTCCAGCACAAATAGGTTGCAAGTAGTTACTGCTTAAATGTTACTGCTTAGTTAGCATGAATTGTTTAACAAGGTAGTAAGTATTCCAAACGAAATTCACCGGCCTTGCATACCTTCGTCTTAAAATTATTTTGTAGTTATAAACTTATAACATAGAAAGTTATGTACGAAATACATCGGAACTTTCCCTTTCATTAATAGATTCCCTATTTAACCACTTCTGACTTCCATACATTTACATACATGACTTTACATACATTCATTTGCATAGATTTGAATTTTAAAATGTATAAAAACGTGATTTGTTTACATTATGTCAATTATTGACAAAATATTTTGTTTGACATATATATGTCAATCAATAAAACCAGAAGTAATACTAATAATAAAATGAACCTTCTTATTTTTGTGAAACATACATAGTAATATTGTATAAAATTTCAGCCCAATTTAATTACTGTATTAGATTTTTTTTAAATGTTTGTGGGGTCATTTTTGAGGAGGGAATGACGTCACACTTATTTCAAAAACAAAAGGGTTCGGGAAATTAACGAGGTTGATTTTATCACCAAGTTTTATTTCGATCCGAGATAGCGTTCGAAAGTTAAGTGGGGGAGCTCACTCCCTCCCTCCATGACCCCAATCTAATAAGCTTTTTTTTTTGAAAATTCGCTGAAATCATCAAATTTGTATTGAAATATATATCTACGGATTTGCTTCGCTCTTCAGACAGTAATAACATACTTTTTATTCCCAGCGGTTACCTATCCAGACACTGACCGTGCTGGATAGGATACTGCTTAAAATAAATTATTCAACAAAAATCGTACGTATACTTGCCGTATTGAAATGAATTTTAGTTAGTATACAATAGTTAGTATAATTATAGATAGTATAGTATAGGATTCAAGAGTACAAAGTTACAATATTGTATAATTTTACATTTATTTCAATTTATAGCTATTTTTAAAAAAACCTATATAAGTCCCTCTATAAAGATTGAACTATTTCTGATAAGATAAAACAAGCATATTTGTTTTTCTCACATATGTCTACATGCGTGCTATCAACCATTTTCCACGTATTTTGATTTTTTAAAAACTATTAATGACGTCATACAAATTAATTATCCGTAAAGTAAAACTAGACCTAAAGATTGTTACTTTGTACCTAGTTTGAGCCTGAGTCCTAAAGTACGTATCACTAACAGGCTAAAGACCTCTTTATCATTGTGGTGATATGGGACCTCTGAAACGGATTTTTGGATAGGCCCCTGTGTCCGACCGAACCTATAAGCGAATGTTTTGAAAGTCAATTTTCGATAAATATTTAGGAGAGCCTCGATTTAAAGTGAGATCTGAATGTTCGTTTAAATATTTAATTTTTATTTTAATTGAGGCAACTATCAAAACTATCTATGAATATACAGACTATCCTACTCCAGGCAATACTACAGCCTAATCTGCCACAATTATGAATAAAACCAGGGTTTACATTCTCTTTTTTATTTAACTTCTTAGTCAGTAATTTATTGATATCTGCGTTTTCGAATAATTAAGAATAAGAATAATATATATTCTATAATTTTATAAATCTACTTTTACAGACAGTCAATGGAATTTGGCATGATGACAAAACCCTTGTGGTCTAAAACAGCTGAAATTTACGCTCCGACGGTCACACCTCTACCAGTCCGTAATAATATAATAATAACAGGGATATGAAGGAGTTAGTGAAAGTTATAGCTGTGTAGAGTGCATTGCAAGCACTGCCGTATCTAATGCCATATTATCTCAGTGATACCTATCAAACTAACTACTTCATCCTATTTTATTATTTTCCTGAAAACACTTTTAGTGTTTTCATGAAAAAATGTTCAGTATAAAACTTGTAAGAAAGGCTTGGTACGAAAACAAAACCAAATGATCCTTTATAAAATTACTTCACAAGCCGTAAGTAATTTTTGATAAACACGATAGATGGGACGTTAGGAAATAAAATGTCAAGTACTGTGAATGACTTGATTTGGCTATTTTACACAGATCCTATTCATGTCCATAACAACAAGATAATTCAATAAGATACTTCACTATAAGGGCAACTTGCTGTAAATAAATAAAAGAAAACGTTATTTCCGTGTTACTAATCAATAATTACTAATAATATTGAAAACTGATACTAATATTAATACTAATAAGAGGACTAATCGTAATATTAATCGTAGGAAATCATCGTAAGTTTTGATTGAAACGATTATTTATAACGATAAAAAATAACAGATACAAATGCGTAATTTCTTAAATATGCATGGTACTATATTCATGTTCAGTTAAGAATATGCAAGGGTCCATAAGAAGGGTAGTAAAAAAAATAATCAACTATGCCTTACAAAAAAACAGGCCCACTACGTGGGCCTGTGAGGCTCGGTACGACCCTGTCGGGGCCATATAGAGTTCTCCCCTACATCTAGTACAAATAATCAACATGGGCAATAAATCATTTTTCCTAATTAACATTGACAAACTTTTAACAAATCATTAAGGTTTTATGTCGTTTGCGCCACTTGGGATGGTCTAATATAGCTGAAAACTCAAACTGAATCATTTTAGAATCCCTACGACCGTAACAGGACTACTTTAAGGTTCTTCCGCTTTGCGTGCCGGGTAAGAGAGCCGTAGTTCTGTGTGATCCATTTTTGTTCTTTTTGTCTGGACAGTAGGCAAACGAGGGCGGAACAAGAGGTAAGGGTCTTTCTTTCATACCAACCTTCCACCACCAAGCACTACTGAACCTAACAGATAACGCAGAGGTAGGTTATTGACCTAGGCGTATACATATATACAATTATATATATATATATATATATATATATATATATATATATATATATACAAAACCCGTGTGTTGTTTAGTAGCTAATAAATACTTTGTCGCAAACAATACTGCATTTATAGTATATACTCGTCAAATATTTCCTTTGTCGATCCAGATGTGTTCAGACGAGATTGCATAATAATTTGACTAGGTATCGCGTATTCTCGCCTACCTTGCAAAACTACCCAGTGAGATGTTGTGTGCATTGTATGTATGTGTGTAATTGCGCAAAGTGTGTATGTACGTGAGTACAGTGTGTCACTCTATACGACACGCAATAGGCTCAGTGACAGTCTGTCCCCTTGTTCTTCACACTCTAAATACAAGCCACTGTTTTTATTTATCTTTTAACTACAAAACTATCTAATTTAAAATTGAGTTAAAACATACTCTGTACTGAGGAAGTTGTCTAACTTCGAAATAATTCACAACTTTTTCTACCAATTTTTGATTTTGAATTCCTATAATCACATTAACAATTTTTATGAAATGTACGACAATATAATTCCTTATCAATACTTATTTATTTAAGCTCAAGTACTTGCGGTATAATTTTTTTTTAATTTTCTCCTATAAAAAGTTAGATGTTTCTCTAATCATAAAATTATTGTAAATATAACTATATCTACTTATTTATTTTAATTTGCATGTGTTTTTGTATTTTATTAATAAATTTAGTAGCGAATTTTAAAGAAAAAATGAGCTTGTGAGATTGGGGTCATGGAGAGGAGGAGTGGGGGGAGGTAGATTTCTTGAATGGGGGAGGGGGGAAATAATGATGATATAATGTAAACGAATCACGTATTTTTACAAATACATTTGAAAATTCACTTTTATCGTTGTCACCTATATAAACCAGTAATATGACGATCTGATCAAATACAACAACCATGTGGCCGCAAAGCGGCCCCCAGCGCGGACGCCGCGTAGCGGTAGAGCTGCAAAGCGCCGAGGCTGTGGAGTGGCAAAGTGGCCTGCCTCTTGTTTATTATTATACAAGCAACATATCATTGAAAGAGAAATCAAATTATTGAAAGGACAAAGCCTTAGTAAATGCCAAGAGAGAAGATTTTATATTGTTTTTATATTTAAGATTTTACGTTGTGTTAATAAAACGTAAAGTTATTAATAAATATTTTATATCCCTAGACGGTGTAATGTAAAGTTTATTGACTAGTTTTTAGGGAATAAAGAAGCACTTTTCACTTCCAATGGAGAAAAAGTTACTTTTCACTCCCTTGAGAGTAAAAAGTTACTTTTTCTCCCTTGTGAATAAAAAACGTTTCCTATTATTGGGTTATTAGAGCCAATTATATCAATTTTTAGGAGAGTGGTATTCTCTAAATTTATACAGGTGACCGATCATTTTTTATAATTTTCCCGGGTGGTGGCACCCCTAAATTTATTAGGGGGACTCGACCAAAAACATTTATTGGCTTAAAATCCGTTTCAGATCAAAAAGAAGTTGTAGCAATATTTTTTTGGAGGCAGCACCCCCTGATTTTATAAGGGGGCTCACCCAAAAAAATTAAAATAAAGGACAACAAAACGTATTCAAATAAAATCAACCTTGTATGCACCTAGGGAGTAAAATGCAATTTTTTCCTCGCAATGACCTCCCTCGGCTTTGCCTTGGAAGTTAAATACTTTGGTTCCCTTGCCTTACGCTTTAGAAACCTACTAACTGCTCAAGGGTATAATAGCATTCTTTACTCCCTTGGTGCATAAATAACCATTCATTTGTCAAAGATTTAAAACAATCGTAAAACAAATAAAACGTAGCATGCGAAACAAATTAATAAAACTTTGCAGTTCGTATAGAATGATGCCAAAGAAAAATAGAAAAGGTCCTTTATCCACAAATAAAACGGAAACGGGTTCGCGTTGAAACTTAAGGATGAAATTACGTTAACTGAGTTTTTAAAGGGAAATTTAAATATGGCCGTAACTACAGCTTGGACGTAACTGGGCTTGAATGGCTCATCACTCCTAGATGTTTCGTATAGGTATATTTCCTAAACTAAGAAGGGTTATAGTTTCTTTTTATTGAAAACAAAATTTAATCGTTCAGTAATCTTCAAACACAGCCAAACATTAAATGTAAAATCTTAAGAAAATAACATAAAGGGGAGAGGTCCAATAATGATAAAATAGAGTGATTTCAACAATTTGAGGCTTCGTATGTACTCGGGATGCCATAAAGTTTGTCCTTTTTACTCTTTCTATCCAACATGCTTAGATTACCCTTCTTTTTTAGTCTTCATGATGAAGACCAAAGGCAAATCAAAATCAAGACCAACTTAAAATATCTTCAGTATACGAAAACTTTTCGAGCACCTATGACTGCTCATATTTGCCTTATTTCAATTGTCTTTGTTGCAAACTTAAAATGAGGGAAATATAAGGGCGCAGTTTGGAAAGAAGGATCTCAATCATAGTGTATTGCGCTCCTTTTCAAACACCTCAAACCCATTATGGGATATATTACTTAATATGGTGTTTACTGGTTTCAGGTCTGTGGTCCGTCATCAACACATCAGGAGTTGCAGTTAAAGGCCGCCTTGAGATCCAGGAGAGTTCCCAGTGGGAGCAAATGTTTAAAATTAACGTCATCGGAACCCTGAGGACTGCCAGGGCCTTCCTGCCTCTTCTTAAACCAACTAGAGGTAACTTGACCTTCCTCCTGCATATTTTAGCTGCTATATAATCATTTAGTGCGTATATGAGAGTCACGAAGGTTCCTTATCACATTTTTGTGTCTCCCCACCACAGCCTGGGTTCGGTATAGGTCGGATCTCTTTAATTATGAAGTGTAAAATACGATTAATTTATTGCGGTTTCGTTTAAAAGGAATATACTTAAGGCTTAATTTAGGCTTAAGCATGTATTAAGTCAGATATTCATGGATTAGTCAGATGGTAAGTTGAAAGGGTTCACTAATAACTCGTTGGTTAAAGCGTCAGGATGACCTTTTAAGGTCACTCTGGGATACCCTTAGTCTCAAGGTAGCGTAGGTTCAAATCTCAGTTAAGTTACTTTGTTTTTATGCTGAATAGCGGGCCTGCTGATGTTATTTTCCTTTGTTCACTAGAGAAATTAATGGTGGGGGTGTTCAAAATAATGGTTTCAAAATTTAGTCTTGTTAGTTGGCAAGTTTATAGATTCTTGCTTAAAAAGTAGAGTAACTGTGCATGCTCACTATAGAGTTAGAGTAAAGCAGATCCAGGTTTCAAACTACTATGTCTTCTTTATACTGCTCCTTACTCTGGAGAAAGTAACTATTGCAACTTGGTCAAAATAGCTTTAAAAAATTACCTTTATTTAAGCCAACAAAGAACTTCAATGGGATTTTAGTCAAGTCTGTAGTTAAAGTCAGAAGTGACTCACTAAGTTAAAATACGATTTATGAAGTGTACGAGTTATGGGTGTTAGGTGATTTTAATGATCACCCAAAATAATCTATATTTTATCTTGGATTATCTGCATACTGGCTTCGGTGCATGACTGTGCAAAGTCGGCTTACATATGTATAATGGAAGTTTGTAAGAAGCCTCCTAGGAACAAAGTCCCTAGATAAAAGAACATTTGGTTCTCATCTCTCCCTCATTTTTATTAAATTTATTATTAAAAGTCAGGTATTCATAAAAGATAATTCACCGTTATAAATGTCAATGATTTGAAATAAATATTAAATAAGTTGAATGACACGATATAAACCAAAGGAATTTAATATCTTTTGAAAGAGGGTGATTGGCTTACTACATTTGATACTGACAATATACTACACATGCTTGCATCAACAGTGCGTTTTATATTTTGTTTGCCAGTAACGAATATTCTTTAATCGTAATTAAAAGTCGCCCAATGGGCGGACCTTCGTCCCGAAATTATTTCGTAATTAGAAAGTTTTAGCGTAAAAAATACAATAAAACCGGGTACGGAGTCACTCGGAACTTTTTCTCACCTTATCGGATTTGCCACGCTAATTCACAAGACTTTGGACTTAACAAGTCCTTAGAATATGGAAATAAATTAAAGCATCCGTTTTATTTCTTGTGGTCACCTATACAGGCACTGACCTCGCTTATTAGTGTTTTATCAAATACATTAGATATACTGACCGTATTGAAATAAAACTTAGCATTATTAACAAAATAGTTATTGGACTGTTAAGAATTAAATTCTAGGTTAATAAATGAAGACTTCAGTCCTATAGAATTTTTATTTAAATAACATTAATAACAGACGTTTGCATGGCCAAGCAGGCATCTTCAGTGTAAACAAAAACCAAACAAACAACCAACACCAAAATATTTAGTAAAGCATACCAAAACCCAAAGAAACACCAACAAAAACTTACCAAGTTAAACAATACATTTGAAATACAAGGAAAAAAACAATAGCAGTTAATAACCACAAAACTAAAGGTAAATGAACAAAATCAAAAATAAACAGATGAGGTATTAATGAAATAAGGTTAGGTAAGAAAGGGAGTCTGGTAGAAATTTAAAACTAAAATAGAATTTGCAAATTACGGGGGCTAATTTTGAACGTTTTTTTTTTTTTAAGAATGTTTGCATATATACTATTAATATTGTTAGTATCAGTTTTTTTATTTATGCTATTGGGGTTAGTTTTTATATATAGGCTTTCTAGAATCCGTCGTTTATTGAAATGTTTTTCAGTGTGTAGTATTTGAACATGGTCGTTGTCAATTTTATGATTTTTCTTTGTCATATCTTCCGAAATAGCTGTGTTAGTTTTTAATTTGTCCATATCTTTGTTTGTTGTCTAAGTCTGTTTAAAAATAGTTGGATGTCTCTCCGGTATAGGTTTTTTGACAGTTTTTACAAGCTTCGCCATGCGAAACGTCTGTAATAAATGTTTATTTTAAATAAATTTCTATAGGATGAAGTCTTATAATTAACCTAGAATTGAAAACTTTCGTGCCGATTTTCCTCTTAATTAGATTTCTAGCCATTATTTCTATCTTAATGATAGCAAGATGTATCATATCATCTGATAAAAATTAAACTAATGCTGATAATGAGATAGAACTTGGCACATTTATTGTTCTTATGCATGACTTCATGCCAAAAACAACTTATCATGTTTTATACTAGATAATTTTCACTACCCTGGGAAATACAGATGAGCAGACGGAATAAGGAAGTTGATATGCTGACCTATATATAATTGCAGCGTATAATGACATTCCTCATGACATGGATCATTGAATCATCGATAATCTATATTTGAAAAGAACTCTGACAATGGTTTGCTCATTTTAAGTGATAAATGATGTGATTCATGACATTTATCATTAATCCTTAAGGAGTATAATAAGCCATTTGTTTAAAACTTATATGCTGTGAAGTGTAAAGGGAATGAGTGGTGACGTGATGATGTATGTATATGCAGAGCACCCTGATGATGAAATAAATCGTCCACAATCTCTAGAGATAACAAATAGTTACAACTATAGCTTATAGTTACAGTAGGGTACCCTAGAATTTGCTTTGAGTGCCTAAAAATGCATTTTAAAAGCATTATTCTAAAGCTTTATATAAACGTGAATTGCTACCGGGGGGGGGGGATTAAATTTTTTGGAGAGTTTTTTTAGGAGGTTGTTTTAAAATAAATAATATATTTTTGTTTAGCTCCCTCAGGTTGTGGGTCTCTTGATATAAATATATACCATGATTCATTTATGTAAGCACTTTAAAAATATACTACAATTTAAGATAAATATGTCAACCTTCTTGGCTGTGATTATATAAACACTCGATTTCGGCACCGAAGATCCAAGGTTTCTAGTCCGGGCTATTTTAAGTTTTATTAATAGTATTTGTATCAAGGTTGGGAAACTTTAACTAATGCTTAGAGCATAATGGAAGCAACAACCTGAAATGGTTCCCGTAGGGTGAAACCCCTGATGGGCCGAAAGAGATGAATATGATAAACATAGTATGCATGCCTGCAATGATACAGTTCATAAACCCTGAAGTAAGCATTTTAATGTACCGAATCTATATTATGATCTAGACATAGGAGCAGTGAGATTAATGTGCTTGAGTACAAGCATTTATAAAGGATTATTTGAATGCTGATTTACATGCATTATATTACAATTATACTACATTTGTTTGAGTTATTATTTTGCTTAAATTATTTTAGTTCTTTTTAGAAAGTTGTTCTACAGTTTTAGCATTCGTTTGCTAAAACAGCGCATCACACGCATTCGACTGTTTGATCTCACATCAAATTAATGCTCCTGCAATAAGTGCAATGTTTATAATTTTAATAATTATACGATCACAATATTCATAAGTATATACTCTAAGTGTTCCGAGAAAGCTTTATTTAAGCATTAACTAAAGTCTTATTATTAAGTTAAAGTGCTTTACTTTGAAGTATGTAGCATATATAATGTATGTACTTGCTGACTGGGCACTACCTGTTACGATCAGATGTTGCCTTTAGGCTTGATCCAGACTACCTACTGATCAAGACATGTTGTTGGAAATATGGGCCATTCTAGGAGGGCATTAAAATAAAAAGAACTTCGAGATTTTACTTGTTGGTCATTCCATGTTAAATCAACACAAAAAAGTACAATCTTGGACTGGATGTCATCGATTTTGATATATTTTGGCTGGCAAATCATAGAAAAAAGTGCAGGTTTTTGGCTCATTTGGTGCCAACTTTCCAAAAAATGTAATTTTTTAACACTTCTTTGACAAAAAAAATGGCTGTATTGGAGTATAATTATATTAGTATCAAATTGTTCAGTATTTCAATATGATATGGTTAAAATTTGCAATCCAATGTCCTTCAATAGTCAATATTTAAGAAAGGGCGCGAATTCGATCGTGTTCGGTACTTGATATGGAGTGAGGTGTGTCATCTAATAATTGTATCCTGATAGAATTAATAGTATTTTATAAGGGAATTACTTGTATGTATTAAAATAATATCTGTTTCATATTCACCAGAATTCCCTTGCACTTGGTATAAGTTATATAATTAATTAATCATTCGATTGAAGGTGAATTTGTAATGAATAGTTTCTTAATAAATATTCTACTATGCCCCACAATTCTCAAAAGACTATAAAATCAAATTAATAAGAGACATTAATTGTGTATTCTGGTTGTAGATCTAGGATCATAACGATAAAGGTTCTGACGAAATCTAATGTCCATGTTAAACATTGTCATGGTGTTTTAGGTCGGATGCTTACTCTTGGGCTGTCAGGGGAATGCAGTGGAGATGTGGACTCAGGGTCAGGTTCGGTAGCATATGCTGCAGCAAGACATGCTGTTGTTGGTGCCAGTGCAGCACTAAACCATGAAGTGAAACACCTCGGTGTTCATATCCTACCAATACACACCGGAAATTTTACCGCCGACACACTCTTCAGGAAAATTGTTGTTAAGTATGTTACTTTTAAGTTATTTTTAATTTCTAAACTAATTTCCAATTTTATTGTCTGTTATCGCTGTTGAAAGTGTTTTTGGTCTGATGAAAAACGTTTCGAGGCTTGGACATATCTGTTCCACTTCCTTAGCGACACATGGTGTGCTAATAGTGTTCTGCCCATACTAAGAGGCTTCAAAGTAGTGGGCTACTTATTAGAGTTTGAACTAGTGGTTTCTCTCACCCTCAGCAATATAACACCTTATTAGATGACTGACTTGTAGGTTCATTCCTCTTCTTCCGAAGAGGAAAAGAAGTTAACCTGGTATTCGTTGGTACCTTTAACGCTCACCAGCATTTAACTGATAAAAAGTATATTGTACAATTGTTTTCAGACCTACTGAAGAGAAAGGTGTTACAATGTCCGAAATATATTTGCGATGTTGCATCAACGCCCTGCCACCCAGTGCTCTGAGAGTCATAGAACACGCACTTATGGACGAAGTGCCTCAGCAGTCCTACAGTCTGACGCCTAACAGGGGACCTGCAGCCTGGCTCAACAGGTGTACCCTTCACATCAACTCTCCTCCCACTATATCTCAATTACAGTCGGTGTAACGGTACTTCGAGACAGTTTAACTGCGCTGTAAGATGGTTTAACAGTGCTTCAGGAGACCTGAGTCTAGACTCGTTGACATTGTCCAAGTAAGCCAACCTCCAGTCATAATGAAGAATTTGAGACAGGGCCCAGTGCTGATACCTTTCAGTGCTAATAGCATTCATTGCTGATAGCATTCAGCGCTGTCATTGTTAATTGATCATTCAGTGCCTTCATCAACTTCTTATCAACTCCTTTTAACTGCTTGGCCAACACTTACTCTCGGATGGGGAAAATACCTAAGTAATAATATTTAAGTTTTCTTTTCTGGTCTCCTCCTCAATAATTGTTTATTTTAAAGTGTTTTGCTGTCTGTTTTATCTCAAATTTTCCTGTATTATTTTCATTTGAAGACGGCTATAGTTATTAGTTATTAGAAATGATTTGCCTTTTGTCGAAAACAAACACAAAAGTGTGATGATCATTCTGTTTAATAATCGCCATAATAGTTGATGTTTCTTTATTATCTATCATATAACCAACTTATATTAAAAAAAACACTGATAACAGCCGCTCGTTGTATTTTTAATAAATAGAAAAATCACAGTTGGCCAAAAAAACTGAATTTAATTTCGCTCAAGAACAAAGAAAAGTCATAACTTAGTAATTTTCTTAAAATTATAAAATAAAATAATTTGTTGTATATTTTGATTTTTAAAATTATTTGGTGCTCAAAAATTGTGAAACCGCGCCATAAAAATTGGTTAGGGTAGGTTTAAGGATATTATTAATAAAATATTGATCATATGTAATTAATTTTTTTTATAATTATTATCATGTTATACTACTCTGAAATAAAGGGTTGAAAAGATGAAACATTTACTATTGAAATGTAAATGTTTTGTGAGATGCCTGTAATGACCTAACTGCGCTACTCGCACAATTATTTTAGACCATTACGTTTTGATTTTAATGTTAAGGAAAACGAAAATTGAAATAATTTAGTTACTTTACATAAAAACACATCTGAAGCATGTGAATTAAAAGCTGACAGTCTGCGCAGCTCAGATTAGTATAGATATAGATATTTGTATAAGAGCTTTCTAGGAGCAATCTAAAGAAATTTCCATTCAACAGGTGTCCTCAAAGTTTCATGGAGGCTCATTTCTTTAACCTATTTTATTAAGGAATTATTCAGTAGAAAATTACGCTAAGCTAAGTAGCATGGAAGGAGTAGGAATGGATTCTACTTGGGCCCCTGTACCAAAAATATATTTTTGGTCAAATATATTTTTGGTACATCCCCTTACTCTTTCTTCAACTTCAGTCATCCAAACAACCTCATAAGCGTTATTTTCTATAAGAAACTCCCAAAATATGTATATGTCTGTTTGTGTGTAAGAATTTCTAGACGTTTCGTTGTCGGACAAATCGCTCTCAAAGACCTTCTTAGGCTAAGATGAAATTTTGTACAAAAATAAAGCTCGTGGATTCCTATAGTATCCTTCTGTTCATGAAAAGTATATGGCATCATAAAGTAGTTAACGAGACGGTTGCGGCCCGAAGTGGGCGAGAGTGGGCCTAAGGCGCGCGTAGTACCTGTCAAGTGGTCAAACTGTGGACCGACCAGGGGCTCCTGTTTTATTATTATTGTGCCAATAGATATTAGTTTTATTGTATATTGTTAATACTCTTTTATTATTTTACCATTATTGTACCTTATTAACTAATAATACATTTTTATCTAAATGACTTTCTTATTACTAATACTCAGATTAGAGACATGGAATTTTACTAGAGAATCTCTCTGCATTTGTTGTGAGATCAGCTTGAAATGATTTCTTTTGAGACAACATGATGCAGGGTATGGCTGTAATAGGCATATGGCTGTAAAAGAGTTTCACTTGTAATTGTGGGGGGAGGGAATTAATTAAAAAAGAATGAATAAATTAATATTTTTAATTGCCAATTAGAGTACATGAACATTAAATTGCTTAAAGTCAAACAAATTTTAATAGAATTCATCAAATAAACAAAAAATAGATTCATAGATGGATACATTTAATGCATGATGTAAGACATTTATTTTAAACTCTTATTCATTTTAAATTGGTTTTTATTTTTCAAATTTTCAAATTATTTTCATTTTAATTCAAAATATTTTACATCAGCATTATATTTATCAGCAGACCCCTGAGTAATCTGTACTAAATTGATTTTCTGTAGTTAGAGTTTTTGTAAATTGAGTTTTGTAGTTGCGATGAGGCATTTAATTCCTGAAACGGACCTGGTTAATCTGTAAATTTTTAATTTGGCTATTAATTTATTTCATTCTACAACTATAATAACTATTATAATATAACTATTTCTTTGTCAAGCAAACCTATTGACAAAGGGAAATTAATTTAATATAATATCCATCTGTCAAAAACCCCCTCCCCTTTTTAATTAGTAAAATAATTGACTTGCTCCTAAATCATTACTAAGAGTACTGTTGCAAGGAGTAAGGGATGAACTCGTTCTTTTCATTTGACAAGTTGAGAAGAATAGATTTCGAGGATAAGTCTTACTTATCAGGCTTATTATTAATACGGACATATTCAGGTCATAATTGTCCAGGGACAATGTCCTACGACTTTGTCCTACGATTTTCTCCTGGGACATTGTCCAAGGACTATGGCCTGGGACAATGTCCTACGACTTTGTCCAGGGACTATGGCCTGGGACAATGTCCTATGACTTTGTCCTGGGACATTGTCCAGGGACTATGGCCTGGGACAATGTCCTA
>JACMZG010000008.1:91371733-91428137 GCA_018340805.1 Microvelia longipes | reverse complement strand
CTCTGAATGTGGGCGTGCACTTAAATAATACAAACAAGTTTGTTGGCACCAAATAGAGTAATAAGATATAAGTGCTCGTAAAGGCATAAAGAATTGTTAATAGTCCATTAAGCGTTTTATTTCATGTTTTAGCAATTTCGATTATAATATAACGGTATAAAGTGGGCTGGATATAACGAGAGATGGAGTACACAAATCAAAACAAAGACTGGACAAACTGGAATGAAGCAGATTTCCGCATACGAAATGTTCTGAAAATATATATATTGTAATTGTTATGGAAGCAAATGCCTAAAAATTAATGAACAGGTGCAAACGGTTATAGAAGCTCGCATTTATTTCTGGGGCCGGGGGGATTAATGTCACTATCGCTAGTTGCCGGTAATACGGTTTATAATGATCCTTGTATTTATAGACCTCGCTCCTATTATCTGCAAGATTAGTAAAGAAAAATTAGGCAGTTTGAAAAAAACTGAGAGGTTTTACAGACAGTAATAAATACCTTCAATAATTCCATAACCACAGAGTAAAAAAATATTTCAAAGAGACATAACTGACGAAGAAAAAAGCAGGGAAAGGTACATACATAAGATAAAACGACTTTTATATGATAATTATTGTATTAGGAAACATAATTGACCAGCTAAAGAAAATAGTTATTTACGCGTACCAAGGGAGGAACCAGAGCATTACATTACGCCCCGGTTTTTGTTGGGGATTTTGTTTTTTGTTGATTTTTTGTTTAAACCCAGAGCCGTAGCCGGAAAGGTCTACATAGGGATGGTTCTAGCCGGAGCCGAGGGAAATCACAATTTACACCGAGGCGTAGGCCCGAGAGAGAAGTTAAAGAAGGTTAATGACTGTTTTCTCCCCGGTCGTACCTACTAAGAATTTCTCTAGAAAGGAGAAAATTTAACCAAAATAAAGTTTTATTTTTATTTCAAACATATAGAAAAGCTTTTGTATTATTAAAATCTTTAATTAGATACTCACAACAAATAACGCTAAATACTCTTGCATCTCAAAAACCACAAATAAATTTTTAATTAACCAACACAAATATAAGTAAGTAAATAATCATGTAGAATTCATATATAATAATAAAAAAGACAGAGGTTGGATTGCTATTAGTCCATATCATTTCAAATTACAGGAAAATGCCAACTTAAATTTACTTTTAATTTAGACAACACTGATTTTTATTCAGAATACTTCCCAAGTAGCAAATAAACAAAATTGTCAAGTATAATTTAAACATTATCTTCGTTTCACATTCATTCTTTCGTATCTGTTCCTTTTTTGGTTTTTGAAAAATCAAAAGTTTTAAGTCAAAGAACTAAACTGTAACACTGGTCCAACAAATTATTTTGGCCAAAACAAATAATATGAAGTAATATTTGGATTGTTTAACTAAAATTTTTTGGTTACTTTTGAAATTAAAAAGTTAAATAACAGTTACAGGTTTGATTTGTCTTTACTTCGCCATAAGTAATTGTAATAGCTGATCTAGTATTACGTTGTTTACGCTAAACAACCTAAAAAAAGGTAAGAAAAGTACTGACGCCATTATTTTGCCCTATTTAGTAAAAATGATGGTCTTCTGTTTAGCGGCTTTCATTACATATCAACGAACCATACACTAAAACAGCAGCAAATATCATAAAAATACATGCATGTGTTGATAAAAATATTATTTAATGCCCCGGTTTATTGTAAAACGATAAAAATAATCTTTCCCGGACTGGGCTAGATGGAATTCGATACAACGAATCTTTACGATGTTCCGCTATGTTTAACTGATTTGCCGCAAAAACAGTATGGTTGCGGTTAAAGCGTAGACAGTAATTTTTGTTTACCTATTTTTGTTACAAAATCATCCAATTTCAAACAACAGCCCCCATGAAATAGTGCGGGAAAGTTTATTATTTTTCATCCAAATCTAGAGGAGAAAACAAATTAAACCTGCGTTGGCTAGATAACTATTCAGGATGAAGTACAATGACAATACATGTGCTGGTGCAATGTTGCCATTGGCGTGTGGAAAGTTTTATTCACAATTGTTTAACTAGTCAATAATGTAGTGACAACGTCATGGTTATTTTTATAAAGCTTGAAAAAGTGACTGTAAAATGACAACATTACATGATATATAATAGCGACCAGATAGACTCATTATTACGACCTCAGTTTTGTAATTGTTGCCTTTCATAGAGTAATTTTTAGAGGAAGCAGCTCTTCAGCTGCAAAGCGTATAACTAAGCAAGGTTGGTCAGAAACAACATCATACATTAGGATAACTCATTCATTGATATTCGTTTAGCTTTTCTCTGATTGTTCGAATTTTAAATAAAAGATCTTTCTTAGTGGTTTTAGCGAATTTTCATCACGCTCATGAGATAGATCGTCTGACGGAAGAGATGGAGGAGTCAGTTCTGATCAGAAAATATGTATAATCACAAAGTTATCCCCTATACATGTAAGTAGGGAGTCTTTGTCGAATTAAGTCCCCATAGGTAACACCTCTAAAATCTTCCGTGAAATTAAAAAAACAGGGATGAAATCCACCGCTAGTCGTAATTCCACCGGTGAGCTTGAGTAGGATTAAAAAACAAGCTAATTGTAAACTAAAGTTTTTTAGTTGTATAAAATTTGATTTAGTTACTCTTATTGTTTGTAATTGCAATATACATTAGATATGTCATTGCAATTCAAGATTCTAGCGTTCTTACTGGAACCTCAGAGACCTTAAGGTCATTAGGGAATGCTCTTACCACTTCGTTATTGATGCTGCCTCGCCTGACCAGCGGCAAATGATTTTTTTGTTTAATAGGTAATTTTTTTTTAAATTATATTCTTAACTAAAATTAAATCGTATATTATTTATTTTCCTAATTAAAAACTAGAAAATAATGGCACAACTAACTATTATTGTTTGATTTTTTTATTCTATTTGCAGAACTACTGTTACATTTCCATGAAAAGTGATTTAGTGACGTCACTATATCCCTCAGACCTCTGACGGATCATGCAGCATGTTTTTCCACGCTGCGAGGTCGCGCTAATCACACCTATATAATGAGTCGTATAACAAAGTATCCTGTTATAGTTTAAATTAGTGTTTGGAGAGGAACATGTCTCATTGGAACAACGTTGTTTGCCTCTGCGCCGCCGCTATGTTGGTATGTCAATCACTTACACAGTGATTTTCTCTTGGATGCCCAAATATATAGGTTTCAAGGGGTCTGAGCAACGATTTCTTGGAGTGCACGGTTTAAATTATTTCATAAAAATATATATATGTAAATAGGGTGATCGCAGGTAGAGTGCGTTAGTAATAATCAGAACAAAAAAATCCTTCATCAATGCTAAATTAACAAAAATCAAATCAAACCGGAAACCTTAAACCGTCATCAATCAGTTTGCTAAAACATAATAAACTAAAATATAAGCGTAGGTTTAAATATAAAGTTGTATTATATATATCACCATCTAGACGACACATGTCTCAGACATGATATCATGTCTCATCATGATATCATGTGTCAGTCATGTATCATTGGTGTCAGTCATGAGTATCATAAGTGGTTCAGTACATAATGATATTCATGTGTCATATCATGATTATCATTTGCTCATGTTTCATGATATCATTGTCTAAGTCATGATATCATGCTCAGTCATGATATCATTTCAGTCATGATAATCATTTCAGTCATGATATCAGCTTGTCTATGTCTGATTTCACTATTGTGTCACGTCATAGATAATGCATGTCTCCAAGATCAGTGATTCCATTTGTTCTTAACAGTCATGAATAATCAATGTGTCCGTCAGAATATCATAAGAAGTCGTACCCGTAACATTATTCCCATCTACTACCACCGTAACTACATCATGTTCAAAAGGCTTGGCAAGCCGGGTTGATTTACATTTAGTAAATTAAATATTGGGAGAGGCCTTTCATATTTGATTTATTTAACAATATGCATTTTTTTATAATAAGAGTCGTTTGGCCTCTTAGACGCTTTCTGGCTACATAATATTACTTACATAATATTACTTCTCTGTAAGAGAATTTCCAAATAAGACATACATTTTTTGAAGGTGGTAAAAAAATATATTTAAATAAATAGCTCTTTTTCAAATTTTCGAAATCATGCTTTTAGAAACGCATTTTTGTGTAAAACTTCTTTATGGGATTTGTTCTATGGGAAAATGATGCTTATAAAGTATCATTTTACGTAGACCAGCCAGACTTAACATGGGAACAGACTGAATCTAGAATATGATCTGTGCCTAGTATTCAGTGAGAATAGAACTCAATAAAAAAATAGCGCCGTATTTCACACGTATAGTTCCATACACAACAATCAATTATTTCTTGCTTAATTGTCCGGTTTATGCTTTATTACCTGGCTAGCAGCATTAATACTTGATGAACAATATTTCTAAATTTTTCAAAGGAAATGTATTCAACAGGTTATACAAAACTATGGTTAACATTGCACAATCAATACTACGCAAAGCTTATTGTTTAATTCTCACTTTATGCTACCTTTTTGGAACAGCTCGGCGCATTTTCTTTGAAAATTCCGGAAAAACGCAAAAAGAAAATAATGCCAAATCAGGTTATAAAACATTAACCTGAAACTTAAGTAAGAAATGGATTTTTGAGCACGGGAACCCGTCTTTGAAAGCAAATCCGTCCCGCTTGCAGTTTATGACGTTTATGATTTTTTTTAATAAGCATGATATGTACGTACAATGTAGCATGACCCATGCAAGTTCATATCTGTTTATTGTTGTTTTTTAGGAGGAGTATCTAAAAATCCGATTTAGAAGTCCTTATTATTCGTCACTTTCAAAGGGAATGTGCTAAACCATTTTAAGGATTCGCATAAACTAGGTTTTTATGAGAGTACAAAATATTGAGTAGAGCTGATTTTAGAAAGATGATCATAATGCCTTGCAACATTCATGGTTTAAATAGGCACGGCAGGTTCCCTTTAGAAATCCCGGACAAACAAGTAGAAGTGTCCCTGCTTCGACTTTAAGTCAAAATCTAAAAACTTGACTGGGGAATGGATTGTTTAGCAAACAGCAAGCTTCCTAAAGGAAATTCTCCCTGGTTGAGGACCTCTACGCCAGAATTGTTCACATTAGAACCTTTGACGTCCTTAGATAATGGGATCACTTTATGTGACTTGACTCACAGCTTAATTGCTTAGAACTGGTTTAGCGACTGCTTTGCTGTAGAAAGTGAGTTAGATGATGCCATCACTATGAGTAGGTTCGCGAGTACTGACCAATCAGACCGGTCTTACCGAAGGGCCGTTTTCAGCATATTGTTCCCGGTTAGTAGGCAGAGTTACTCGGTGGGCGTATCTCAAAAATCAAGGTGGCATAGCTGATCAAAGTGACTGAAAAATAGATGGGTTACTTGACTCAGGTCTACCAACATTTTTGTCAGTTTTACCTTTTTTGTTTGCTTTGGTTTCTTTTTTCGCCGCATTGAAAGGAACGTTACAATACGTTGTTGTTAGTTACTTTCAGTTGATTCATCAAATTTAGCAATAATGAGATATAATAAAGCCTGCAGTTGTAGAACTATGGCTTCAGTAGGATTAATAAACATCAACACAACCAGAAACAACATTTTAAAAGTAATGACGAGTATATACTCAAAGCATAAACAAAGGCGGTTATACCGGAAATCTTGAGGCTACCTGATCTCAAGAAGAGTTCGATAACTTAACTCTGGTCACTTCGGTGGTTGGGGTGAAATATCCACTATCACTCTGACCAATTCAGATCTAAGCGGTCACACTCGCCAACATAACATGTTTTCTATGCCTGTACCTTTATACCTGTTGAGGTTTCCAACAGGTCAATGTAGAGAGATAAGCCATACGCAGGGTAGAAAGGTCTATGACCATTTGCCAGATATAACAAAGTAACCCAGTTGAGGAGGAAAATATAAAGAAGAATCCATCTCAAAATAAAAATACAATGCGCATGTTTTGCAATAATTATAATTAACTAACGCAGGTCTTAAATTTAGAGGCAAACTTACCTTCTGACGAATGAATTCCTATAGTAGATGTCAATAAATAGTGAAAAGATGTCTCCATAGGAAATTTATACACCACAGCTTAAAGTTTTATAAAAACAACAAAAAAAACTAATTGTTTAGCTCTATATTTCACCTAAGCTATGTTAGGTGAAATATATAGCTAAACAATTAGTTTATTTGTTGTTAATAGAACTTTAACCTGTGGTGTTTAAATTTCCTATCAAGATGTGGGAGTTCTATGAAATAAATAGTGCTACAAAAGAAATTACTGAAGTGAAAAGATACACACACACACATACACACAGATATATATATATATATATTATAAAATATATATATATATATATATATATATAATATATATATATATAATAAATAATTGCTTGTTAACCACTGCGTGCCTTAATACTTTTATTAAAAACAATAAAGGTTGGTTATTTAAATGTTTTATTTTTCTTGAAGTGTTAATATACGTTGAACTCGTCTTATTCTTGTTTCATTACATGCGTTGCGCACCTTTTCTATAATTATTTTGCTTACTTCTCTATCACATAAAACGTTTATGGTGTCAGTAAAGTTCTCTTATGGCGTCATCCCCTTTGTACAATATCCTTGGGCTATAGCGACTTCCTTATAATATCTCTAAGGTGTTTGACAATATAACGTAATTTTCAGATAATAATACGAGCAGATAATAGCGGATCCGACGACGCTGAACTCAAATGTAGACAAAAGTTCCCGAGTAAGTCATAGCAACATTATGTTTTTACTTTCCCTCATTCATACCGTAGGTATACAGAAAAGTATTGTGTTGGCAAAAAAATCCGAAATCGAGATATCTCTGGATTTATCCGTTTCAGGTGTCTAAAAGCCCTTTTGTGTGGTTTTCACAAAGTTGTCTGTCTGTGTCCGTGTGAGTGTGTGTGTGTCTGTTATCATCGTGGCTCCCAGTATATGTATGCTAGAGAGTTAAAACTTTGTACAAGTATAATTAATTTTTTTACGTCATTAACCAGCAATATTTTTGAAAAATCATAAAAACACAAAACATGATGCGACCGGATTGAGATTTGGCTCGCATGTAGCTATATATAAGACTAACATATGTACCATGTTTCATGTTATCGGCATTAGTTAGAAATTAATCAAATGACTTGTGTACCTTTTTAATTGTAAAAAATTAGAAAATAATCTAATTGAGTTGAAATTTAGTACAACTGTGTACCATTACGTAAGAAATGGTTCAATATGACAAGTACATCCATGATCTTTATTGGGTCATAAAAGTAAGGGAGCACCAAGCATGGTCAGTGCCTGGATGAGTGACCGCTAAGAATGAAACAAATGATTTTACTGAGGACGAGCGAAGCGAGTCCGAAGAGGTTTTGCAGTATATATTTGACGAATTATATATTCTGAGGACGAGCGAAGCTAGTCCGAATTATGGAGGATGAGCGTAGCGAATCCGTGGCGCAGTGTGGCGTTGCACTGTGTTTTACTGTTTGGTTTAACAATAGTAAATCTCCATTATTGCTAACTTATCACCTAAAAGGAAGGGAAGCATGGCATTAGCTTTACACTTAAACGCCACTTATTTCATCAAATGTTGACGTTTCAATACCAACAGTTAATTAAAACAAATGGCGAATGTGTCTTAGACGTATAAGTGGACTCGAGATCTTCCAGAGGATTAGGTGATTATGTAAATGAACAAAGATGTTTACCGTGCGTACATCGGGATTGTCGGACTTGGTTATTGCTAAACAAACTTAAGGAACAAGATGTAAAGAAGACAGACAGCAGTCCGAGTTTTTCATTATCTCTTATCCCTTATTAAATTTTTCACACTCCATTGAACTTAATTGTTAACTTTGTTTCTTGACTTTCCTATCAACTCTGACAAGTCTGGTTAATCCACGCTAAACCTTTCCCAAGCCAAAAAAATGCAGTCGCTGGTCTGTTTCTTCCGTCGTGATTTACAGATCAAAATTAGTTTCTACTGTATCAGCTGTAAATACAAAAAAATGTAATTGAGTTGATGCAGGGAACATAATTTAAAATGTAGATCATAGATCCTGTATGATCTACATTTTTATCATATGTCTAATAGAAATAATCTACAAGACATTATTTCCATTTGAGAAAACGTTAATTTTCTTCAAGAGCAATGCATGCCCTCATTGTTGCAATGCATTCCTAGAAAGGTGTCTTTGGTATTAACATGCGAGAACAAATTTGAAAGGGACTTTATATTTTCTCTGATATATGTCAAACAATAGCTCTGTGAATAATTACCGGAATATAGTGATAGTGATTCAATTTCTTAAAATTAAATGTAATTTCAGAAAATGTTAATATTTGTCCGATTTGATTGAACTTTTAGACGTAAAGTGGTAATAAAGTTACTGTATTTGGATAATAAATACCAAAAAATAATGGTAAAATTGAACTCGCAGGAGTCATTTAATTATGGGTAAAAGCCAGTTTTCAAAATCTAGGACAATATTTTCCCCATATTTTTCCCCATTAAATATTTATGTATTTTTTACTTTTATTTATTTTATAGATGCTAAGAATAGAATCAGCAATGTGACACAGGAAGATAAGGTAAGCATCTTCGTCAAATTGATTTCGTATTATTTCTTTTTAAGAGAATGATATCACCTCTCAGGATTTCCTTTCAGAGGAAGTTAAAACATATATTTATGAATCTAAGCAGAAAAATATAATATTACTAACAAATTGTAAATTTAGCCTCCGAGTCGGATGCGAAGTTGGACAAACAAATTAAATGCAGGAGCAGCTAAATTACAATTTGACTGCCGAGTTCGAACTATAGGAGACAAAATGCTGCATGTCATGTGGATGCTGTTTTTTATTAATTTTTATTTAATTAATATCACCCTTAGCAAATTTCAACTCAATTGGATAAAAGTACAGATACATATATTATTTGTAATATTGGTCTCCATAATTGAATATTCTATCAGAAATTGGGCACAAATGAGACACCAGGTGATTAATAATTAATTATTTATTGCGATATTTCCCTCTAAACACATTTGTGCCCAATTTCTGATAGAATAGAGTACAGATACATGTTGTTCTGTTTGGTAACTATAGAGCAAACAGTCATAAATATGTGTATCTGTAGTGCCTACAGGCATGTATCATACAAAATAAGACACCATAAAAAAATGTCTATTGTAATTTGGTCTTGTTTTCGATGTTTTCCAGTGCTACCAGGCGTGCCTGCTCAAGCAAGCCGGAATCGTAAGTAATTCTAATTATATGTTTACTTATGATATATTACATATATATTACATATTACATATGACTGTTGCCTCTATCCTTATGTTTGTATTTTAATATTACAATAGAGAACGTTAATTAAACTCCTTCTACTACATATAACCCTTAGTGTAGCAGACGTAATATAGATAGTTATTAGGAATAAGTAGGAGTTTATTTATTAACAAATTAATTAGCGAAACTGCTAATTTATTATTTGTAGTCATAGTGCCTATGAGTAAAATATGAATAAGTGAAAATGAAATGAACTATTGCTCGCTTTTCCGTTGAGATAATTTACAACAGTACATCCTACCATATTAAAAAATGTCTTATAAACTCTCTTTATTTTTTATTAGCAAACACAGCACGCATCAAAGCTATCCTTCATCTTGATATCATGTTTCTTTTTTAATAAAATCTTCGCATTTTAATGATTTATATTTAAAATACTATTTTTCTTTTATTTTTTTTATTATCAATATATTTATTTTTGTATTTTGTTTTGTAAAGAATAGTTGTTCGGACTTGTGAAAAAAAGTATTTTGTAAAAGGACCTAGGTCCGTATATGTATAAATAAATAAATAAATAACAAAAAAAGAGCACCTAAGAGTAAATATAGTTTGTAATAACTATATTTTGCTAGCTATAACGTAGCATATTCATTTTAATCTGTTAAAAATCTGTAAACAAAGAGAAAGAAACCAAGTATAAATTAAAAAGCTTAATAAGTTAAAACTATCTATAGAAACAATATATGGATTAAAATTAAAAAATATTCTTCTAACAATAAAAGGAAGGATACATGCGCATTGACTTCATGTAAGTCGTATAATATTATATAGTATTAATAAATATAATTATATTTTAAATTAATCCAACTTTTTTACAAAATTGTCCATATTGGGCATAATTGTTTTAACCGTGGCAAGATCCCATTGGTGTCCTCATGATCAGATAATAAATCGAGGCAAAAAATGGCTTCATGGCAAAAAAAATGTTCTTCGTTTTTGCCAGTTTTATCTCTCTAGTAGACTTAAGAGATACACTCGCCTCCATCTTCTATACAATTGGTCTGTTAGCTATTGGACTTGCTATGAATATTGTTTCATTTTTCAGGAATATTGATAATATTAACGTTTCATAACATTGCAAACGTGATGTTACTAAACGGATAACTCAGGTGATACCCAGTTTTGGATTTTTAGTGGAAAATCGTTACTTTTTCTATTTACTTCTGGTATAAATGAATGAAAGTAAAATCTTTGTGGTGGAAATGGGTAAAGAAAATACCCGACACAAGATGAAGCATTTTATTTATTTGTTGTTTAGATGAGTTGTCATAAGACATTCAATGTCACTGCTATGCTGAGTCAATTAGAGAATGATCGACCTCTAAAAGCAGACGAGAGATCCAAGTACCTCGAGCTTATTGGACAATGTGCTGAAACTGGTATGCTTGTTCAATATTTCTAATCACAATCAACTCTGTTCAGGTAAAAGAAGTGATAAAAAAGGGTGGAGTTATTAATTTTCGTAAAACTGGTAATACCTGCCTGGATCATTGAGACTCTGAACGCAGTAATTTCCATTAATTTATAATAATTGAACCCACAGATCTTGTTACGATCCCATTTATTTCATGTATAGTTTTATACATAAAATAATGAATACAGTTCAATGAATCATTAAGGGTTGCAGCGACAGAAGAACGAAATTTATTTTTGAGAATATGGACAAAGTTTCTTTACTCAGTAGAAAAGGAACTTTTTTTAATTTTCAGTTATTTTTTCGCTATAAGCAAGCCCATAACCTTAATTTTACATTATTTATCTTATCATACCCCACAATTAGGTCTAAATAGACCTTATGAGATTTCCATTTGTTTCTTACTAGCGCACCTTCCGTCGTCTATCCGTATTAGACCTGGTGTGTATATAAGATCAAAACTACTCTATAGTATTAAGGGAAAGATTTAAGATTTGAGTTTTATTTTTATTATTAAATACAGTGGAATAAGGGCATCTACGATCAACATAATACGTTTGCACTAAAAAGTAAAATAGTTTATCCTAACGATGTTGTAATTATAAAGATAATAGCTCAGGGTCTTTGGTTACTGATAGAAGTGAACCAATCTGGCCATATAATTGCCCGAGTATTTTAAATAAACAGGCATGAATGGCCCATATCTCTCCCTCTCTCTGTTATGTGAATACATAAATTGGTTACATTGTGAATCGCGACGAAGGTCCTGCGAGATATATATATATATATATATATATATATATATATATATATTATATATATATATTATATATATATATATATATATATATATATATATATATATATATATATATATATATATATATATATATATATATTATATTATACTATATAGTAGACCTTCTTGTAAACACTATCTTTCGAACGGATTAATATTTTTTAATCAACCTTGGTACAAAAATCAACCTTTGGAAGGACACAAACCCTATCAAAAACCAGGTTTTTGTGACGTCATTAACCTGGTTTGCTGAGTCAGTGAAATTTTCAAAATTGAGTAACCTAAGCAGTTACTCAATTGTCAAGCACTGCTCGTACCTCATTTTGTCTGTATTTTTCAAAGGAAATGCGCTAAAACCTTTAAAGGTAACTGGCTAAGCTTAAAGATAAGTAACTAAGCTTTAAACTAGTGCAAATAATAGTGCGTACTTCTAATTTTAGGGGCATAGTTTTGTACAACAACTGGATAATCATGCGCATTTCCTTTGAAAAATAGAGACAAAATGAGTTACGAGCAGTGCTTGAGTAACTGCTTAGGTTCTAAAGCATGAACCGGAACCTTAAGCAAGCAATGGGTTGTTAAGCACGGAAACACGCATCCAAAGGAAATTCGCCCGACATGCGGACCATCGCGCCAGAATTGTTTTTTTAATTGTGATTGCATTTATGTATATTTTGTAACTTTTGGCAATGATTGTATTTTTAATTAAATTGAATGAAAATTGAAGCAATATTGTATATTTATTTTTCAGAATACCCGGGAGACAAGTGTGACGCGGCCTTTCTGTTTCTTGCTTGCTACGGGGAAGCCGAACAAAAAGTAAACTATTTACATGTATTTTTCACACTGGATATGGGACTAGAAACATGTATAGCATGTTTATGTTTTTCACACTTAATACGGGGCTAGAAACATGTATAACATGTTTTTCACACTAAATACGGGGCTAGAAATATGAATAACATGTTTTTCTAACATTGAAACAGGCACTCTCGCTAAGATATGTATGTGCAAACAAATTCTGGCTCGGGTGTCCGCAAGCCGGGAAACTTTTTTGGTTTTTGTCAAATGGGGTTCTATTTTATACATTGCTATGATCCAGGCAAAGCCGCCTCCGTGGCCGAGGTCGTTAAGGCGTTAGTCTTTACACTGACCTTTGACACCCACGGAGGTCTGGGGTTCGCATCCCAGGTTACGCTCTCAGTTTATAGAAGATTATTGTTTAGATAAATTATCGCAAACTTTAGAATTCACTTTGAGCGTAACGGTTGCTACTACCACCCGAGGTGGTTCCCGCAGGGGTTATCCCTGATGAGCTGCAAGGCTCTAAACGGGTATTATGATCCAGGACCTACATGTGTAATTATGTTATTAGCCTCCTTTTATTTAGATTGGAAGCTATATTTATATGATTGCTTCTAATTTCATACGTCAGCTCTTGACGCCTCATCGTCCCCTTAGAATCCTTCATCTCCCCTTGGGGGGGGGACACCCCCCCCCCATTGTGAACCTTTGATGTAAACATATTATTATTATGTAAATTATTATTATTATGTACATAACTGTTTGCGAACATTATGTTTCATCTGGGAGAAGTTTTGAGTTTTCATTATTCTAAGAAGTTCATTTTCATACATTCTATGTTTGATTGCTTCAGGTAAAAGCTGGTAATTTGGCGCAGATGATGAGCACGACACCCAAACCGATGAACTGATCTTCGCCTCAGGCTTTGTGTTGTACCAATATACAATAAACCTTTGACATTGTCGCAAACCTTTTTGCTTTATTTTTATAATCATAAACCTTGTGTTATAACTAAATGGCAGTAAAAGTAAATATCTGACAAAATGAAGTTCTATAACTAAATAACTAATAGTTTTTATTTTCAAGATAGCGTCTCACAATGGCGAACATGTTTTGTAAAACATTTTGTTATAACATTATTAAAAAAGCTGGTACAGGGTTCTTGGGTAATTTCCTCATCATTCACACTTCACTCTCAATAATGTTTAAGGTTTATACATCAGGTCGCTACACTCAACCTCGCAGCATTATAAAGTAACCAAAACCGCGTTAACTTATATGAAGAACCCGACGTTTCGCTTCCACTGTGGGAGGCAACTTCAGGGATGTAGGACATCATGTATGGAAACACAATGCTCTTCGAAATAACTGGTCTTAGTTTCGTACAGCATTGTAAACATATCCATGCTATGGGATGTGCCTCAGGGAAGTACCCTGAGGTGCCTCCCACAGTGGAAGCGAAACGTCGGATTTATCATCTTTGATGACGCGGTCACCCCCATAAATTTTTATGGTGATAACCGCGAAAGCTTACACAGTTATCAACTTATGGATAAGTCAATCTTTTAAATGTATTACAGTAGATACCCATATTACTGTACTGCTTTCAAAGTATTTCTCTAATCTAAGCCTAATCTAAGCATAATCTAAGCAGTCAACTGAAATTATTACTATAATTTCCTTTGTTGTTACTCATATTAACTATAGGGTCATTCCTTGTCAAATTGACTCCAAAAAGTCCAAAAAAGTGCTTTTTGGACTCGATGTCACCGATTTTAATATATTTTGGCTGACAGGTAGGCACCTTAGAAGGAAGAGACAATCCAGATTATTGGATCATTTGGTCCAGCCATATTGCTGCAGTAGGGTAGTGAATTTTCCAAAAAATGTGTTTTTACATTTCTTTGACTACAAAAATTCTGTAAAGGGTATGCTTTTTATTTTGATGACGTTTGTAAGCTTAGTTAAGCTTAAGCTTGACGCTTTCAAATAGATTCTTCATACTTTTGGATAATTAGTTACAAGATTTTATTATAAGCAAATATTAAATAAAAATGCTAATACCTCAAAATGCCAAGTTTTAAAAATTAAAAAAAAAATATCCATAAAGTTACATTCCACAAGAAATTGGGCACAAATGAGACACCAGTTAATATTTCTTATTTATAGCGAAATTTCGCTCTAAACACCAAGCATTATCAATTATTATTGATTATTAGCAATTATCATTAGGTTATAGGAAGGATAATAAAAACCAAAATATGTCACGCTAGAAAGAAACTAAAAACTCACTATTTACATATCTGTTAACAAGTTAGCATTGTCAATACTTTCAAAATCAGGTCTGCTATCCTAAAAAAAAATAAAATAAAAATGTAATGAGGGGCAAAATAAAAAGAAAAAATAACTCAAACGTAAAACAATCGAAAAAAAGGGGTAAAACTTACTTGCTCTAAAGTGAAAAAAACAATGCTTACAATTTAAAATATATGTCAAGTGTAACTAAAGGAAAACAGTCAACAACTAAAAGGAAAGTGAAAAGACACAGCTTACTAAATAGATAAAATAATCATAAATAATAATGGAGGGAAGTATAAATAAATACACACTACAAACAAAACAAAAAAAATAAGAAAATTAAATATAGAAATAATTAAATTGAAAATAAATATTTATAGAAATAAATTACAGAAATAAGAAAATATAAATTATAAAAATAAATATAAAACCAAGTTAATCTAATTTGTGCATAATACCAGCATAGTATTTATTAAGGTCCCTGGAATCTTTTTTAAAATTAATGTTGTTACTTTCATTTGAAATGTGTAATGCTTCCAGAAGTAAACGTTTGAAATTATTATTTTCCCGGTTTATTATTTTGGTCTCATCAAAGTTAAAATTATGGCCTAAGTCTTTAGCATGGCTAGCCAGTGCCGTGTTATTTTCTTTATTTGAAGGTTTCTGGCGGACTCTATTTATGCTACTTTCATGCTGGGATCTCCTGTTTGACCATGTCTGTTTTGACTCTCCTATATACTGTCCAGGGCAGACTTTGCATGGAACCTGGTATATGATACCCATGGCGTCATTAATTTTAGGTTTGTCTTTAAGAGGAGTGAAATAACTTTTCCCTATGTTATTTACAGGTTTCAGTCCAAATTTAACCTCTGGGCAATCATATTGTTTGAACGTCCTGTTGATGGTGTATGATAAACCTTTTACATAAGTGGGGCCAAAATAAATATTCTTCATGTTACTAGTAGGAGGTTCTCTAACCGGTGGATTCCTTATGCATTCTAGGGCTTTTAACAAAAGAGATTTAACGAGTTTAATCGGGAAAAAATTATTTTCCCGCATTGTTTTATTTATTCTTAGCTGATGCATTATGATTTTCACTTTAGAGCATGTAAGTTTTACCCCTTTTTTTCGATTGTTTTACCTTAGAGTTATTTCTTCTTTTTATTTTGCCCTTCATTACATTTGTATTTTTCTTTTTACTTTAGGATATCAGACCTGATTTTGAAAGTATTGACAATGTTAACTTGTTAACAGATATGTGAATAGTAAGTTTTTAGTTTCTTTCTAGCATGAAATATTTTGGTTTTTATTATCCTTCCTATAACCTAAATACGAGGTGTGACAATTAAGTAACTGGACTGATCTGAAAAACATACTTTATTGAACACTTATTACAAATAACTATTAATCCCCTTCAACATACTCCCCTTACCTATCTATACACAGCTGCATACGAGTTTTCCACTGCTCAAAGCAGTGCTGCATGTCACTAAGTGTCAGCCTCTTCAGCAAGTCTGCCGTTTTTTTCTTGACTTCTTCAACTGACTCAAAACGTGTTCCCTTCAATGAACTTTTGATTTTTGGAAAAAGGTAGAAGTCACAGGGAGCCAGATCTGGTGAATAGGGTGGATGTTCAAGCAATGGAATTGAATATTTTGCTAAAAACTCCTTCACTGAGAGCGCATTGTGAGCGGGCACGTTGTCCTGGTGCAAAATCCATGAATTGTTTTTCCACATGTCTGGTCTTTTCTTCCCCACTCTTTCTCTCAGTTTCCCCAGGACCTCGATGTAATATTTTTGGTTTACAGTTTGACCCTGTGGCACCCATTCAACTATAATGACACCCTTCGCATCGAAAAAAATTATCAACATGGCCTTCAGTTTTGATTTGCTCATTCAAGCTTTTTTCATTCTTGGTGATGATTGAGTCTTCCAGTGCATGGACTGTCTCTTTGTTTCGGGATCGTATTGGAAAATCCACGTTTCGTCACATGGGACTACTTTTTCCAGCAGCCTTGGATCTGCTTCCAATTGCTGCATAATGTCAATGCAGATGTTTTTTCGGTTCTCCTTTTGTTCAGGCGTCAGGTTTTTTGGAACCATTTTGGCACAAACTTTAGTTATTTTCAGATCTTCATGTAAAATTTTTCTCACCGTCTCTATGTCAATGTTTGATGAATCTGAAATCATTCGAAGACTTAAACGTCTGTCTTTACGCACAATTTCATTAACTTTCTTTATGTTTTCTTTAATTCTTGACGTCACAGGTCGTCCAGTCCGTTCGTCATCTTCAACTTCTTCCCGGCCTTCAGAAAATCGTTTGTGCCATTCAAAAACTCTAGTACGTGACATGCAGTTGTCACCAAACACCTCTTTTAATAACTGAAAACACTCACTTGGAGGTTTTCTCAATCTCACCAGAAATTTCAAATTAAGACTAAACTGATCATTTTTCCGGCACGCCAATAACAACATGCCTTACTCGAACATGATTTAAAGCCAAACTAGACTAGATAGAGAGATGGGATCAAGTGAACTCTGTATAGTAATAAACAGGATCAATCATGTTCCATTCCCACTCCCCACACACAAGCCTGATATCTGCCACACGCACAGTCCCTTTATTTAATTGTCACACCTCGTATTGTACCTTCAAGTATGTAATTTAGTTAATTTTCTTTTTTAGATGTTTGCTTGATAATGCTTGGTGTTTAGAGTGAAATTTCGCAATAAATAATTAATATTAACTGGTGTCTCATTTGAGCCCAATCTCTGGTGGAATATTCAATTATGGAGACCAATAATTCAAATAATGCATAATGTCACATTATGGGACCGCCACGAAATTGGAGACAGTAGCGCATAACGTTCTAAGGGTTGTCCAATTGTAAAAAAGTTAAGATTTATCACATTATTATTGACAAAAATTGTAAAAAAAGTGCCTTTATTACACTTTGATATACCTTGACACACGTTATGCGCTACTGTGTTAAATTCCCATGGCGGTCCCAAAATGAAACTTTGTGGACATTTTGCTAACTGTTTAAGCTCTTTTTAGAAATTTTTTTCAAATTGTTTAAAAATCGGCTTTTTGAGATATAAGAATTTGTATTTACTTTTAGCTCATAATAAAAACAACAAAATAAACTAACTATTCAAAAATATATAAAATTAGCAAAATAAAAATCATAGCTTACCCAGAATTTTAGATATAGCCATTTTTGTAGTCCAAGAAATGTTAAAAAATCACATTTGGAAAATTCACCACCCTACTGCGGCAATATGGCAGCAACAAATGAGCCAAAAATCTGAATTTTTTTCTTCCTTCTATGGTGCGTACCTGTCAGCCAAATTATATTAATATTGGGGATATCATGTGTTTTTACCTGTGTTGATTTGATATGGAATGACCCAATATTAATAGTAAGGTTGGGCAATTGAACTACTGCTATCTACTAATTACTATATTTAGCCCTCTACTTCGGGGTTATTTGCAGAGGGCGAAATATGGTAATTAGTAGAAGCAGATTGTTATTATTCCTCTAAGTCCTTATTATTATTATATTCTCTAAGTTATTATTACCTTGTAGTCGGGCTTTCAACAGCAGTTGTTTTTTTTGTTTTTTTTAAATGCCTTTATTAAATAATTGGTTTTACAATATTTACATTACATACATAATATATTAAAAACAAGGCTACCTCTCCGCTATAAAGCGGAGAGGTATTAAAGCGGAGAGATGTTTAGTTTCTAAATATAAATTTTCAATATCACTAAACTTAATCTCATGATCATTGCAATCTGATATTTCTAAAATTTTATCATAAATGTCTAATATTTTTTTCCAAAGGTCATCCAAAACATTTAATGTTTGTCTCTGATTTCTACTTCTTCCATTGAACAATTTTCATTTTTGAAAAATTCGTTACAACGCAAAATTTGATTTCTTACCAATTTATTCTGTTTTATCAGTGCTTTGAGTGTTTTAGTTGCATTCCTCGTCGCCATTTGATAGATCTATGCTTATTCAAATGAAACTCTATTTTAAATCAATACGAATATATTAGATGAATGAATACAATATAATTAATATATAAAAGTAATGACATTAATATCAACCTTACTATTGATATGAAATTATTACTTGGCAAAGCAGTGAATATTTGCCTGCATCGTCACAGAGTCTGCATATGCATAATACCTCTGCTCTGCAATGGATCGGGATTACTAACCTGGTGTGTGCTCTTTGTTTCATATCAAGCTGTAAGTTATATACAAAGAGAACTATAACTTCTGTAACAGTTTGCAACACACCCTAAAAAGACAGTAAGTATCAGCAGGGTGTGGGGAAAATGTTTAGAAACAAATCCAGTATTTATGTTTAAGTAGTTTATTAAAATAATTTATGAGTGCAGTTAATATAAATTTTTAAATATATATACAATTCTATTCTATAATTATTATTTTACAATTAGGTATAAGTTTGTACAAAATCTATTTGAATTAAAGCAATATAATTGTAATAAATTTCAGTAGGATCAATACTATGGATATGCTACCATTTGTTGGCAGTTACAGGGAATGCTAGCGAGTAGCAGATCACACCTGCTAGTATCACGTTCATTCTGTGCTGTCCACAAAGCAGCTTAACGAACTTAGATATTTAAGTTCAGGCAGGAAAGCTAATAAGTTGTTTATCTATAGACACATTATTTTAATCAACAGAGATACGATTAAATTCCTAATATTTAACTTTTTATTCTTTAGGCCCAAATGTGTAATCATTTTTATGGTTAAAATAAAGAGTTCTTCACACACACACTTATATATATATATATATATATATATATATATATATATATATTATATATATATATTAATATATATATATATATATATATATATATATATATATATATATATATTTCATGGTTAACATTTCAAATACAGCAACATTTAATCTTTAAAGATATGGCAAAAACATAGTCATAGACTTTTGCCAATGATTTTTAGCCCCATGTAAGTCGACCCATTCATGTTCAAATTTATCATTTTCCTTTTTGGTGACTGCTACGTAAATATGGTTATTTTGCAACCAATTTGAAAAGTCAAACTAGATTTTACGATAGTATCGACTTTATTAAAGCTTAAAAATTTAACACCAATGTCACCAAATGCTGATGGTTTTCACTAAGTTTTGTAAAAAAAAGGAAATACTTGATTGGTGAGAATCAGTTTAGGGCAAGAAGAATCATACAAACTAACAAGTATTAATAATTGATTGTTGTTGTTTTGAACATAAATCTGTAATATATGTCAAACAATAACTTAATGAAATTCTACCAAACAAGGGTAATATTAGTATAAAATCTCTTAAAATTTAAATTACTTATAAAAACATTTTATAATTTGGTACGCTCTATTTAAATTTTTGAAGATACCAGATGTAATAAAATTACCTTATTTAGGTAACAGTTGCCATAAAAACATTCGTCAATTTTATCCACTCACCCAATCACACAACCTAAGTTTTCTTGGACATTTGCTAAAAATAGAAACCATTAAACGTCCAAGTCAAAGCAGTTTATTGAGCATAGTTGACATTTTTGAGTCGCTTATAAAAGTAGGAGGTTTCGACACCATCTGGCTTAGAACACTAATATTTCTAACAAGAAGTCATTATCTAATGGTATTTCGGCGCAACAGGTTTGGTTATTTCTTTAACTGTACAATCACAGACCGTTATAGATTCGCAACGAAGATATCCAACACAATTGAAAGGAATTATTTTATTTTCCACTAGAAATCTAACGAGAACCAATCAGTGTCTTAGATATCTAATTTACAAAATATTCATTTTATTTCTAACGAAAAAGTTGACAAATATGGAACCAAGTTGCCCTGTCTCATATATAGAAAATCGTGATAAACACTCGCCACTTCGCGAGCTACAAATTAAATAAAAATGTTGTGACTGTTTCAGAAAAAGATGTAATTGAAGTTTCTTTGCCAGCTAAAGATGGGATTTGAAGTCTTGTGGTGTTCTGTTAAACTCTAATATAGCCTCTCTAAAATAGCGGGCATATTAAACTTTCAACAAAAATTTAAAATGTTCTGATTCTAACAAGACGACTACCACTAAAATATTAGAAATTATTAAGGTGGTTCAATTCGATGTTAAAATAACAAACACATTTGGAGGCTTTAAACTGACTTTTTATGAATGACTTGTGACGTCATTGCTGGAAAAAATCACTATTTTTTCCAGCAATAGGTCAATTCCGGACTAAAACCTAACATGTCAAAAATAATTGATTTCATTCATAAAAACCCTCAATTGAATCACCTGAAAATTTTCCAGCCACTTCTTACCAGCACTTGACATGTGCATTGATCAAGTGTACTGATAGTGTATTTATAGCTAGGGTGTACTCAAGCTATTATAAGCTACATATTCAAGTTGTTTTGATTGTTCAGACATCTTTACTCTGAATAGGTATCCAGAGTATATGTATATATTACCTATATTGGTAATCTATTAATGGTATTATTTAAAGTAGTTTAACCGTTTAAGTTGAGTATTTAAAAACGAGATATGCGGAACTCTGTCGAAACCTGAGAGCCGCGTTTCATCTGCTTCAGCACAGAGCTCAGCTGACGCACATCGTCAGCTGTAGCACGCTCAGAAATTCGAGCTCTGTCTCAGCAGTTGTTATTGTGGACAAGATGGTAAGGCCTTCCTTTCTTATGTCTCAGTTGTGGCGATTTCGTTTATTTTTCCGGTTCCGTTTGTCTGCGATGAGTCAATGGCAGACCTTTAAAAAATAAAATACAAAATAACCAAAATTTAAAACATAACATGTAAAAGCAAGATGCAATCATGGTACGTGGGGTCTCTACGAATACGCATCACAATTATAGGATTATATAACAAATGTGGTTTAGCCAGAGTGTTTACAACAAATGTGCACATATATTTATATAAATATCTAGGTAAATGTGCTAACCACAGATGTGGATGAGACCTCTTTACTTTATACTCAATTAAAAACATTGTTAGAAACACTTTTTATCAGACATTTATTTTATAACACTGTCTAAAAGTTAAGAGCGATCCCATTTTGATAAGCCGAGTTTGATTAATCCTAAATTCTTATCAGTTCTTCATCTCATAAGACTTCTTTTTTGTGCCATGTTTCATTAAAATTGGATTAGGGGAAAATTTCACCAGCGAACTTACTATAATTTTGTATCGTTATATTTATCCCGTTTAAGTTTATAACAACAAAGTAATTGGTGCGGAGATCCGCAAGTCGGGTGATTTCGTTTTGAAAGTCTGCTTTTAAGCTCAACAATTTATTTCTTGCTTAAGTTTCCGGTTTACGGTTTACAACATGGGCTGATAAATTACTACTTGTTACTCTGTTTTTTCTAAACCTTTGCAAGAAAATGCGCTCAAACATGTAAAAGATTTGCATAATCATAGCTTTAAATGTGTACATTTTTGAATTATGAGCATATTTTATAATATGCTTTTATTTACAATAAAAATATTAGCATAGTTTTTTTTTATAAATAATTGGAAAATATTGGAATTTTCTCGGAAAAAATGTAACGAGAAACCAGAACTTGCTATTAGAGCAAGGAAGCTAGAATTAATTTTCTCTCTAAGGAGATTTGCCCAGCTTACGAAACTCAGGACCACATTTTTTTGCAATATTAATCTTCTAAACGACCATTTAGAACATTATTGCAAATCCTACTTCGCCGTACAAAGCTTTTAGCAAAGTGGCTAAAGTTGTTGAGGCTGGGTATTCAAGAAGACTACTAATGAGTTCGGCAGGAATAAAATGCAGAGTATAGGATTAGAGAGCAATGAACTAAGAGATATGAAAATACTGACATTGGAAACATTTCGCCTTCCTCCAGAGTGTTGGGTAGCACAGTGTCCACTGTCTCCGGCAGCATGAACCCCATGGCAGAGCTAATGAGACAGGTTATTCCGAACAGAGCCGGTGGAGCTGAAGTAGAGAGACTATTCTGTAACAACACAAGTACGCTATCACTAATTCCTTGTCATGTTCCAACATGCTATGCATTTTAGTTCTGCGTTTTGCATTATCTCACTTGTGCAATATACGAGTTCCGTCACCTGGGTTATAATCTGATAAGCGAGTTCCATCTTCGGTTTAGTTGCGCGAGATGTTTGAATTACGTCCTGTTTAACTTATTTGATACGTTTGTATATGATTTCTTTCAAAATTTATTCTTAATTGAATACATAAACCGTAAATGGTCCTTTAGGGCTAAGTTGTAGGACTCAATTCTTATATCCTATTAAAAACCGGGATCTCTGTCGGTACCCTACTCGAATTCAGCCGATAATAGATCCAAAAAAGTTTTGCTATGGACAATAAAAGCTATGTACACAATCTACGCATTAATCATATTAATAACAAAAGACAGCTATAACTGTTTTTTCCAAACAACCTATAGTGCTATTTAGAAATATATAATTTGTTGTGCAATGACTAGATCGGTGTACCAAATAGAAACGTTTTTTTTTTTTTTTTTAAATATTTTTTTTCTGTTTGTTGGACCTCAAAAAGAGGGTTGAACAGATAAAAAGTTCAAAAATGGCGAAATTGAGCGAAATAGAGCGCAAAAATAGCATTAGAGGGAATTTTTTAGTTTTTGCCACATTGTTCAGCAACTAGAAAACGGAGCGTATATTAACTGTATTCTGCTTAAAGATAAGACTGTCCTGAAAAGTTTGATACCAATAACATTACATAGTCCTTTTAGATAAGGCACTTATGACCTCTTAAAGTAGTCGAAAATCTGCGAAAAACGTCATTTTTAGGGTGTTTTTACGCGTTTTACGCTTTTGCTCCTAAACTAGGTAAACTAGGTGACTATTGTTATCTCCTATATATATATATAGGAATTATGCTCCGCTTAATTCCTACATTCTACTCAAAAGTTTAATACCAATTACATCAAATAGTCCTTTTAGATAAGGTACTTTTTTGCCCTCAGAATAACCCGAAAATACGCTAAAATGTAGCAAAATCTAAGAAAATTATGGTGTCTTGGCACGTATTACTCCACTGCTCCCAAACTAGGTAACGGAGGGGATATTGACAAGCCTCAGGTTAAACAGTAGACTTCACTCAAAATACGATGCGAAAAATACGCTCAAAATACGATGCAAAAATACGCGCAAAATACGATGCAAAAATACGCTCAAAATACGAGGCGAAAAATACGTTCAAAATACGATGCGAAAAATACGCTCAAAATACGATGCTAAAAATACGCTCAAAATACGATGCGAAACATACGCTCAAAAAACGATGCGAAAAATACGCTCAAAATACGATGCGTTTGCTCCGTTACTTAGTTTAGGAGATATGAAGTAAAATGTGGAGAAATTTTTTTTGTTTATCTTCGTGATTTTCAGAGAGCCATAAAGTGCCTTATCTAAAAGGACTATTTGATGTAATTGGTACCAAATTGTTCAGCGTATATTTCGCATCGTATTTTGAGCGTATTTTTCGCATCGTATTTTTCGCCTTTTTTGCATCGTATTTTGAGCGTATTTCGCATCGTTTTGAGCGTATTTTCCCATCGTATTTTGAGCGTATTTTGCATCGTATTTGAGCGTTTTTGCATTGTATTTTGAGCGTATTTTTGCATCGTATTTTGAGCGTATTTTTCGCATCGTATTTTGAGCGTATTTTTCGCATCGTATTTTTCACACGTATTTTGAGCGTATTTTGCATCGTATTTTGAGCGTATTTTCGCATCGTATTGAGCGTATTTTCGCACCGTTTTTGAGCGTATTATTCGCACCGTATTTTTCGCATCGTATTTTGAGCGTATTTTTTGCATCGTATTTTGAGCGTATTTTTCGCATCGTATTTTGAGCGTATTTTTCGCATCGTATTTTTGAGCGTATTTTTTGCATCGTATTTTGAGCGTATTTTCGCATCGTATTTTGAGCGTATTTTCGCATCGTATTTTGAGCGTATTTTCGCATCGTATTTTGATTTTTCGCATCGTATTTGAGCGTATTTCGCATCGTATTTTGAGCGTATTTTCGCGTATTTTGAGGTATTTTCGCATCGTATTTTGAACGTATTTTCGCATCGTATTTTGAGCGTATTTTCGCATCGTATTTTGAGCGTATTTTTGCTTTATATTTTGTGCATATTTCTCCATCATATTTTGTGCGTATTTTAGCATCGTATTTTGTGCGTATTTTCGCATCGTATTTTGAGCGTATTTTCGCATCGTATTTTGAGCGTATTTTGAGCATCGTATTTTGAGCGTATTTTTTCGTATATTTACAATTACGAATTATAAGTACAATCGTATGTATATTTACAATTCTTGTATATATTCCGGTTTTTTCTGGGGCCTAAAAGTGCCTTTACTAAAAGAACTATTTGATATAATTGGTACCAAATTGTTCAGTGAAGTCTATTGTTTAGGCCAAGCATAGTCAATATCCTCTCTGTTACCTAGTTTGGGAGCAGTGGAGTAATACGTGCCAAGACACCATGATTTTCTTAGATTTTGCTTCATTTTCGCTTATTATTGGGTTTTTCAGAGAGCCATAAAGTGCCTTATCTAAAAGGACTATTTGATATAATTGGTATTAAATTTTTCAGTAAAGTCTAGTGTTTAAGCGGAGCATAGTTAATGTTTGCTCCGTTACTTAGTTTAGGAGATATGGAGAAAAAAAAGAAAAAAAAAAAATTGGAGAAAAAAAAAATTGGAAAAAAAAAATGGAGAAAAAAAAGAAAAAAAAATATGTGGAGAAAAAATGTTTTTTTGTTTATCTTCGTGATTTTCAGAGAGCCATAAAGTGCCCTATCTAAAAGGACTATTTGATGTAATTGGTACCAAATTGTTCAGTGAAGTCTACTGTTTAACCCGAGGCTTGTCAAAATCCGTTCCGTTACCTAGTTTGGGAGCAGTGGAGTAATACGTTCCAAGACACCATAATTTTCTTAGATTTTGCTACATTTTAGCGTATTTTCGGGGTATTCTGAGGGCAAAAAAGTACCTTATCTAAAAGGACTATTTGATGTAATTGGTATTAAACTTTTTAGTAGAGTGTAGGAATTAAGCGGAGCATAGTCATTGTTATCTCCTTTACCTAGTTTAGGAGCGAAAGCGTAAAACGCGTAAAAACACCCTAAAAATGACGTTTTTCGACTACTTTAAGAGGTCATAAGTGCCTTATCTAAAAGGACTATGTAATGTTATTGGTATCAAACTTTTCAGGACAGTCTTATCTTTAAGCAGAATACAGTCAACATACGCTCCGTTACCTAGTTGCTGAACAATGTGGCAAAAAAGAAAAAAGTGCCCTCAAAATGCTATTTTTTCGCTCTATTTCGCTCAATTTCGCCATTTTTAAACTTTTTATCTGCTCAACCCTCTTTTTGAAATCCAACAAACAGGAAAAAAATATTAAAAAAACAAAAAAAAAACGTTTCTATTTGGTACACCGATAATTACTAGGCTTTAAACACGTTAATTTGAACACTGTCTAGTTTAACTCGGACGAATAGTTTTAAAGACAAATATTAATACCGTCATCATAAATCATGCGGATTCCAAGTTTCAGCTCGAATGAAACAATTTTCTGGACTCTTGAAAACAAGCTTGTTTGCGTTATTTGACTGCATTATCATCGTTTTAAAAATTATTAAAAGTATGAAAAATTAGTGTTTGTCTTCGAGTATATAGATATCACAACTGTATTGTGAGAGTGAACTAACCAAGGATGCAGCGAAGGGAGCGATCATGGATCCTATCCTAGCACACATGGATCCAGCTCCTAGACCAGTGTTCCTAACCACGGTGGGAAACAGCTCCGTGGAGTAGAGGTAGAGAGTTGTAAACGAAGCTGCTATTCCTGCCACTGCCACCAGGGCCAGAGATACTCTCCACCAACCTTGTGCATCTGCATCTAGAACAAACACAGACATAATAGCAACACAAAGAACAGCGAACAATTCTACTAATGAACCAATAGTGGGAGACACGCACCTCGAAAGTAACGCTGCAAACGTGGACTTTTCAAGTGTTTTCATTTATGCCTCTCAAACTACAATTGATATTTGACACAATATAATTGTGCGAGAGACACCAAGGAAATGTAACAAGCAAAATGCAATGCTACATCAGGGAACTGTTCCATCTTTCGACTTTCGTCATACTTGATGGCTCGACATAATGTCATGTCCCACTCTGTTTCTTTACGTCTAACTCATCAGGGCACCGACAGAGCCTGAACTCACTCTGACCTTCAATTAATTCCGAAGAATATAATGTGAAGTACTTACCAGAGACGAGCGGTGCTCTCTTACCGCCATCATGCATGGCAAGCAAAACATATATCATTTTGATACTACCGAGTTTTGCAAAACATGAATAGTTGACACAATATAATTGTGCGAGAGACACCAAGGAAATATAACAAGCAAAATGCAATGCTACATCTGGGAACTGTTCCATCATTCGACATTCGTCATACTTTTGCTTATCAATATATAAAATTGCCACCAACACTTTCATCAGCTCCCTGGGATACTAATAACACTACTTCCTTCCTATCCTTCTTATTGTCAGGACTTTATAAGAGATTTTTCCGAAGAAAATTTTCCTTCCTTCCCTTTTTAATACCTTCTAGGTTTTAATAATGGACACTTACCATCAGGCATTATAATGATGGCGATGCAGCAGACAGTAGCAATAAGTTGCCCAGTGAGTAAAGTTGGTCTTCTGCCGAATTTGTCCATAGTGTACATGCATGTGAATATTCCGGGTATCATGACTGCACCTATAATACAATATGTGATTGGAAAATTTATGGCATATAAATGCTTTGAAATAACAAATTTGTAGAGTTTGAAATGTTGCTTAATGAATGCAAATACTAAAAGGCATTTTTGTCGATATGCATTCAAAATAAATTTCGCATTGTTATACTTATGTGCATAATTATAACTGGTGCAGTATTTATGTAATAAAATAGTGTATTGCGTATTGCAGGTACGGTATACCTTACCCTGTAAGAATAAGATCAACTTATGCTCACTTTATGGATTCGCTTCACTCAGCCTCAGAATATGTAAATCGCCTAATTTATATTGCAGTTTGTCTACAAACCAGCTTCGCTCGTTGACAGACATTAAGAGCATATTAATTATTCCAAACTATCCCCCATACGGGTATTGACCTCTCTCAATGCCGCTTAACATTAGTGATCCAAAAAATCATACAATACTTGCCATATTTAAATAAAAGTTAGTATACTTATTTACTACAAAAAGTGAAAATTTGTACCTTTGCATTCACCTGAGTTCCAACAGGTTGGTGGATACTTGATGGTCTTAGCAAGGGAAAAAGTTGACAAGATGGGCTTTGTAGGTTTGGTAAAATAAATGTTGGAGACACTCATAATTCTTGTCATGTTTATGCAAAAGAGTTAAAGTTTGAAGACAAATCTGACTTTATACAGCCCAGAAGATACAAATTTTAAAGACTAAGTTAAACTATTTCCCTGAGTTATAAAAAAATTATAAAATAGTTTAAAATCAAATATTAGACCAATCGAGTTAAAATTTGACGCTGCTGAATTAATTTAATTATTTGAGATGGAGAGTAGCCAGAACCAGGAAACAAAACTCATTGAACATATTGAGATATCTGTTTACTGTATTATTTTGAGGTCCTGTCAAACGATACCATTAATATACAACCTTAAGCTGTGGATAAACATGATGCGTGATGGACAAGCACCATGGTACCCATTTTTCATAGTATGTATTTATAATAGGTGCTAATGGTTCAACTTTAGATAAGAACGCACATCACGTAGGGTACCAATCGGAGCACCCATTTGATCGCGTTTAGTGCTGAATCTACTTTTGTACTTAAACAAGGACGGATCTTAGCTAGCTTTACCTGACACTGCGACATTGACGAATATATTTCCGCCAGTTTGAGATAAATATTGCTCTAATCCAAAGAAACAAAATCCGCAATTAGTCCAGTTAAAAAGAGTTACGAGTGTCCTCTTTCTTAAATTTGGTGTCTTGAACAGGTCGAGTAAGCTGCTCTTATTTGTGCCTTCTTTCGCCTCACTCTCTGGCCTTTTCTGTAAAAGTTCCCATAAAAATTTTGTTGAAATGTATTGTTAAGATCTTAAGCAGTAAGACCAGGTAAGAACAGCTTCTTATTCTTGGCGAAGAATAATAATTGCAGCTGTTATACCTCCATAGATCCAGGGCTATACAAATGAAAAGAATGAATGTAACGATAAAGGTATATTCAAGAACTACACTCTATATACCCTTGCCAACACTACCTCTAAAGTTGAATACCTTTATTTTTTATGTATTCTGCTAGCACGCTTTAGTAATGCCTTTTAATATTGCCAACCTAACAACTTCACTGTGAAACGAAAATGACCGTCTCCAACCAAAACGGCTAAGACTTGAAGTGACAAAAAGTTTATTTCCTTAATTTTTTGGACTAAAGAATGGATTTGGACCAAAATCCGTTCAGTAGTAAAGTGAGTCAAGTATATAAAAAGTACCGTTTGATAACTTAGTTTTTCGCTCCGCGTTCAGTATGGGCATGTGCAAAATTGGTATTCTATAAAATAGGAATGCACACGGGCATATGGCGAAACCAAAAAGTCCTCATGCATCCAAATCTGTTCAGTAGTTTAGTCTGTATGTGCGCCAACAAAAAGTGCAGGAAGAATAAGAATAAGAAGTCGTCAATAATATCATTTTCAAACTCCTTTTTCTCATCTGCTTGGCCAATTTGAATGAACTTTTTTAAATTTTGATCTACACTACACGGCCTTTAAAGATATTATAATATTATTAATGTACCCGTTTCGCCGTTTTCATGCTTCCGACCATTAAAACCCCGACTTTGTTGAGTATTATATACACTGGAAGCTTTAGGGGGTTTTTGACTTTTTTACTGACTATACGGGGTATTTTGCTGCTGAGTTCCTAAAGGCTACAACAGTGAAACATTCCTCGATACAGCCCTTATCACTGACACAATATATAAATTGGTGTCCGTGATAAGGGCTGTTAATAAACAGGGCTGTTAATAATCAGAAAAAAATCTTTGATTAGCCATATCATTCGATACGAGGGACTTTATATTAAAATTATTAATAATACAGTAAAATGTTATGAAGTCTTATTCTTAATTTAATTAATTAAAACTATATATATAGTTTAAGAATTATAAAAGCCAAAGCTGAAATTCATTCATGGATTTAAAAAATGCTGTACAGTAAGCAATGATCTCTGCTAGACGACTGCTGCAAACCAATACAGGAAGACGGTCATGATGAAGACTCGTTCGTGGTTTATAATATATGTACAACTAATTGGGTTTTGTGACGATAATGAAGATAGGGTACCTTGTCAGGAAGTTTTTCAGGAACAGGGTTGCCATTGATCTTGGCTACAGACTGCAGAAGATCGAGTGCCTCCTTGTTCCTACCAACAGCCACCAGCCAACGAGGACTTTCTGGTACCAACCTACGCACAACAAAGCTCAGTGCATTCAATAATAGAGTACTTGTCATTCCTAAGATTGGTTTGAAGATAAGCAGCAACACTATAAGCCCTCAGTAGTTGTAAGAATTTGATAGAACTATTTTGTCTGAGAAATGGTTCAGTCATATTTTGAGGGCACGTGTTATATTCCAGATGTCTAAGTGCTAAATCGTTTTGATCACTCGAGGAGTTAAAGTTACAGGGATTACTGCGAACTTGGCATTAATGGCTTCAGGTGACAGCTAGTAGCAGTGATATTGACATTATTGAGAGATAATTTACCAAATTAATGACATAGAAAGTAGACCACATCGAGGAACCCTTTCTGTTGACTCCTTTAGGTAGAAGATAGAGTAGTAATTATGACTCCAAGTGTGGGCATTGTGCATTGTATCTAAGAGATTTGACAAGAGGTGTCTCACAAAAAGTGTCGACCAATTTGACACCAAAAGACATCACTTTTTGGAGTAACACAAAAAGTCTGAATGTACTTTAACTAAAAACAAAAATACCTCAAGATAAGGTTAAGCTTTCTTGCTCCATAAACCATAAGGCAGAAACATAATATGCTTCTGCCTGAAGCATATTATGTTTCAGCCTGAAACATAAATGCTTATGTTGATGAAACATAAAGCATTTATGTTTCTGCCTGAAGCATTATGCTCCTGAACTACATTACAGAAACATAATATGCTTCTGCCTGAAGCATATTATATTTCAGCCTGAAACATAAATGCTTATGTTGATGAAACATAAAGCATTTGTTTCTGCCTGAAGCATTATGCTCCTGAACTACATTACAGAAACATAATATGCTTCTGCCTTATAGTTTAAAGACCGAGTGAGGACCGCATAGAATTCGATAAAATGAGGATCGGACTGGGATCAAACCTGTACTGTCTGGATGGTACGCTTCCGTGTTAACCCTTACATTACGTGACAGCTGAGTTTTAATGCATAAGATGCTTTGGTAAAACAGTGAAAGCCATGACATAGTCACCACTTTCCGGCCTAGAACTATAAAAGAAATAAATCAATGGAGGAAATTTATAAATTTTGATTGGGCATAATATGCCCGCGCCTTCCCCTATTTCTTCCGATTTATTTTCCAATGCCCAACGGGTAATATATAATCCTAAATTTATATATTGAATTCATTGACTTTACAAGTAGTTCTCATATCTCCTATGACCCCCCTTTATATTATGCTAGAACGCGTCAGCATCGAAATGGAAAATAAACTACGCTACATATGAGATAGTTACCATGAATGATATGAAATAGGGATATTGTGAGTTGTGTACGAGGTCAGTACACGACATTCTATGATATGGCTGTGCACACTCTACCATAAGTAGACAACTTAATTGATCTTTATCCGAGTAAGATGGTTCTACTTACCACCAATAGAAAATAATTATGACGGTAGGGAGAGATATGGATACTTGGAAATACCTCCAATGCCTTGTATAGTAGGCAATAGCCGACATTACCATAACTCCAATATTAAATGGAAAATGACTCAGTGTTGCCATTATTGTTCTCCATCGACCATTCAACACTTCCATAGCTGAAACAAAAAAAACTTGTGTACAGATAATCAATGGCTAACCTGCAATATGAAGCTCTATTTTGTCCTATTATAATAGGAGATCTACACAAGTTCCCACGACCTCTCTGTTCTCTATTGCAAATTTTCATTGGATACATTGAAAAGCTTTTTATGAAATCCGGATTGTTTGGAAAGTTGCAAGTGGAAACCTAGGTACTCAAAGTTGGAGGGCTGGATTCAAATCTTGGTTCCACAGACATTTTTATCGTTTTATTTACAGTTTATAAAGTTATAACTACGTAACAATTTTGGCGCGAGAGTCCGTAAGCCGGGCGGATTTATAGAAAGCTTGCTTTCTTGCTTAAATTTTAAAAATATGCATGCTTAGTAGTTGGAGCAGTTACCCTTTTTTTGTTTGTCATTATTCTTGGGTTTTTCAAAGGAAATGAGCTACAACATGTGAAAGATTAGCATAAACTGAGCTGATATGAATGTTCAAAACGTCTTGTACAACTGACTAAGCAAGGGAAAGCATAGTTCTAAATAACCAGTCGGTTAAATAGGCGTATTTCCTTTGAAAAATAAAAAAAAATGACAAATATTAATATTAAAACTGCTCAAACTGCGAAGCATTATAGACTGAAAACTTAAACAAAAATTGGATTGGTGAGAAAAAAATAAGCATTCCAAACAAATTCGCTCGGCATGCGGAGGGAATCCCTTAGCTCTATAAGTTAAATGTGCCAATAAAAACAAGGTCGTGCATTTTGTCAAGTTAAGTAGAGATATCTCTATAATGTTGAGTAACGCCTCGACTCAAAGCTAATATTTGAAAGTTTACTTTTAAAAGATACTAGAAGTGTTATTCGAGTAAAAATTTTTTTAATTAATTGTAATTTTAAACTTCCAGTGGTCGTTTGACTAGCAAAACTGACCTATTAAAAAAAATAATAATAAATAATAACAACAAAATTTTTTATTTCCACAAAAAAAATACAAATACATGTTACAAAAATATTTTTCTCGATGTTAGATTATATAAAAACATACTGTACATTAATTAAACCTATTTATGTTAAATTAATAATTTAGCGAGGGCCCTCAGTAGGAGTTAAAACTGTTAGAGTGAGGGTCCTGTCTCAAGATAGTGCATATAATATAAATCATTTTTCATGTATATCAATGTATATTACATTAGAATAGTCTTTCGTTTAATATTGCAATAATCTTACAAAGTTGTAAAATGTATATACTTCTTTAATTATTTGTAATTTTATCTTACTTCAATTCAATTTAATTTTTTAAATTATTTTTTATGTTATTTACAGTTTGATAATTCATTTGAAACATATCTTTTATTGTTTCGAATTTCAAATTTTTTTGTAGGAAATACTAAGTTAAAGTTTCTAGAATACGTAATTCTTTAGATACTTTCATGAAAATATTGATCAAGAAAATATAGATTAACAATTTTCTTAAATATATTTATGGTGTGCTTTGTTGTATTATGATTGGTACTTGATTATAGTGTAATGGTCCGAGGTATGAAAATGTTGTCATGCATTAGAAATGATCTATCCGGCATAGAAATGGCGATAGTTTTAGAAATGTTAATTTTCATGTTTGAAAAATTTCTATTTGGTCCAATGGCGACACACGATGTGCGAATTTGATGATTTATTCCTCTTTTAAGTCAGTAAGCCATGAAGTTCTCTATATACTACTAGCTCCATTTTATCAATGTCGATTCTGAATTAGTAACTTCTTAGTCATAACCAGGGGGGGTTAACTTAAATGAGGAAAAGTTTGGATTCGATTATCGCAAGCTACTGAAAATAGCGCTGCGGCGGACCGGTGCGGACAACTCATGAACTAACCCCAATAGCTTTCCAAAAATGACTGATTATATTTTTATATACAAATTTATGAATACCATGGCAATTCTTGGTTATGACAGCTACATTTATTATTATTATAAAATGATTGTTTTCTGTTTGTATTTTTCACAAAAACGGTTCGCCGTTGCATGTTCTGTATTTCAAAAATTCAGAAACTAAAAGTAAACAGAAACCTTTTTAAAACTTCCAGAGAACGCTACTGATGGCAGATAAGTGTAAATTTCATTTAATTAATTTCTTGATTTAGTCGATTTTATCAGGTAATTACATTTAATCACATGTGCGCATCTTGCCGATGTAATTAAAATACAGGCTGCATGAAATGCCAAAATCTATCTTCTACAACACGTGTAAACTTTAGCCACTATTTCATTATTACCTGACTGAATCAATTAAATTAATAAATTACTTGAATGAAAACTTTAAAATAATCAGAAGCGTTTTATGTAAGATTTAAGTGGTAGGGTTAGTTAGAAGTATAACTATACAAAGTATGACAAATAAATTTCAAACTAACTGTAGGCAAAAAGCGGGAAATCAAGACACGCCCACTCAATTGAAAGGTAGGTCCCCCGCCGCGCTCGTGTCGACCGGAATCCAAATTTTCCCACCATTGAGTCGACAGTCTTACTGTTAAGTATCTATGGTCTCTGGTCATAACATACACAAATGTTTATTTATTTACATACTTGAGGTTACATTATTACAAAGTTTCTCAGTTGTCAAAATTTTACAATTAAATGAAAAAAAAAAACAAGAAAACAAATAGATGTTCACCAGAATTAGGTTTTTGGATATCGTAGGGAGAGGTTAGGCGAGAATCCATCTCGCCTAAACTCCTGATTCAAAATATATATTTCCTTAGTAAAGAAACGCTAAAAAGTGGTGGAAGTTCATTTAGTTTAGAATTTATCACATAACCACGCTAATTTGACCAGGGGCTTAGGTAGTGACCTGCAAATCAGGTAGTTCTAGTTTTAAATATGTTGCATAATATAAACATTTATTTATTTCAAATTTATACAAGAATCACATATTTTTTAATATCAACAACAATAAGTTTTATTCATTATAATTTTTATAATAATAGAATTATGTGTTAATATGAGATTTGGGTTATGAAGGTGGAGGTGTTGTTCCATATAATTTATATATATATTATATATATATATATATATATATATATATATATATATATATAAATTCAGCGTGCTTCACTGCAAGTACCCCACGCCAATATGGTTAGATAGATAAAATGATAAGCCCATCTAACTTATCGATGAGTTAAAATATAGTAAATAGTAAAATTGAATTAATAGTAATATTGTAGTCAGAAATTTTTTTTAAGCAAAGCTCGGAGATCGTAAATGTAAAGGGGGAGAAGATTAGGTCCGAAAATATTCCCCTGTGGATTCCCAAATTTTACAAAGGATTCCTTTGAAAACAATGCCCCGGTAAAATGAGTTTAGCAAGTATGGAATTAAGCCATAACACCCTGTATCGTATAACTTTTTTATCTAAACAGGAAGAATTAAGATATCAAGTGTTTTTTTTAATCAAAGATCACGCCTGCAACAAATATGTTATGATCAATAGCTTTCACTATGTCTTGAAGTGTGGTGAATAGTTATGAGAAAGACTAAAGACTAAGTAATCAGGAACTTACTGAGAACGAAGCTGATAGTCATGGAACCTCCGACAGCTAGTGCTTGTAGAAATCTCAGAACTACGAATCCTAAGTACCAGGGTACGAAGGCCACCAGCACCCCTGTCACCACCTGCATAATTCCTACGAATACTAGCGGTTTCTTTCTGCCCCATCTGAAACACAGCAATATAACTATCAACTAATTCTCGTTGCGTTGAAAGTTCTATATAGCCTCGTATACTTGCTATTTACAGTAAATGCTATTTCCCTCCCTAGGGAGTGTAAGTAGCCGCATAGGCATCAGACAAAAAGTCAGATATATTTTCATTGGTTTAATAGAAAATAGAAGATTTTGTCTGTTTAACTGACCCCGCGGCTCCTCCCACTCCAGACCCCTACAGACTGCTTTATCTTTGTATTTGTGAGTATATTAAATGAATTACTTAATCAATTCATTAAATACTATTACCACTAGCTTGTATTAAACCCGTTTCCTTAAAGTCACAGCTTCCGCAGAAATCACAATCTAATTTGTTTAAATATTTTTTGCATTTATAGGCGATTCTTAGGGGGGTTTTCTCCTCAACAAACACATATTCTTAGGGGGGTTTTTCTCCGCAAGAAACACATATTCTTGGGGAGGGGTTCTCCGCAAGAAACACATATTCTTAGAGGGATTTTTGTCCCCAAGAAACACAAATTCTCAAAGAGTTTTTTCTCCGTAAGAAACATATATTCTTAGGGGGTTTTTCTCCCCATGAAACACATATTGCCTTTTTAGCGACTAAAGCAAATATAAAAATTAACTTATTTTAAATATATTACGAAAATACATAATAAAATTAATAAATATATGTATCTAGAAATATTCTTTCTGAAAAAGCAAATTAATTATTACTTACTTATTACTAATTATTACTTGCTTATTATTAATTATTATTTTTCCTAGTTTTAACAGGTTTAGTTAGTAACCAAAGGTTACCAGTCAACTTAATCTACTTTTTGAAGATTCATTTTACTTAAAAGTTAAAGGGAAAAATAATTAATATTTGTAAAGAGAAGTAATGAAAAGACAATTTGATTACAATAAAATTGCACTGCGATATGTATATAGTCATGTGATCGCAGTACAATTTTCGATTTATATTTTACATATTTGTATCTTATATGTATAAGATACAAATATACAATAACACGCACACGAAGAAAATAAAAAAATGAATGATCAGTTACCAATAAGCACTTAAAAAGCAATCATCTCATGTAGGATGTAGCTGTGCTGACAAGATTTTCTTGAAGAATTAGAACATTGCTCTCTATTAACCATCTTACTTTTTACTAAATATCACTAAATTTTAACACTTAAACTCAAAGTTCTGCAAGGAGAGTCATGCACACACAAGTATCGAGGCCTAGTTTCGGCAACATTAAAATCAAGGGACCACTACCATAACATTTAGTGAGGACTACTACCACTTTTAAATTGTTTTGAGCGGGTTCAAATAGATTAGGGGGGGGGCTGAAGCCTCCCAAAGATTTTCACTTAGATTCTCCTATGATTTCATTAGTTGATGAGTCGTAGATAATATTAAATATGCAACAGGTATAGGCCATTTTAGTCTCGTATTATCTACCTTGACAAGCCTCGCGAGCTGTCTAGTTTTTCTTTCTCGGCCTCGAGAGATAATGAAGTTTTGTCCATCGGCTTTACCTTAGAAGTAAACTTAAACTATAACTTTCTTTCATTTCTTATTTCGTAAATAATTATTTCCGCAGTATGTTAAGTTTTGTTCTCTCAACTCTCTCAAGAGAATTCTTTACACCTCATATGTTTATATTTTGAGTCATGTCATTCAAAATGAATTTCAATCCTATAAACTTGTCGATTTAACTTGCGTTTACAACAAAAGTATTTCGATTTTGAATAGTGTAGTTATGCAACTACACCCTCTTCCCGCCATATTATTATATTCAAAAATAAAATAATTTAATTGATTTAAATTTATCAAAATTAAAGAAATAATTTAATTTTTGAAAAAATAATTCAGGTAATAGAGAAACTAAGGCACATCGCGTGATCCCCTTAATTTATTTTTACTCTTTGAAGTGGTAATAACGGAAAAGCTATTATTTTAAGTACAAAAATTGACAATAATAATCGAAAAACACGTCCTGTTATTATTGGCAAAATACAAAAAAATCCGCGTATTGTTACCTATTTTCCGAGATAATTTATGAATTATTAAATTTATTTATTTTTTAAAATTAAATTAAACTAATTTTTGAGTCAGGAAATTCACCAGGGAAAATCCTTGTAATAAATGAGTGATTGTCAATTCTAGCCTCAGCGGATTTATCTATGAGTTATCAGTAAAACTTACTGATAGCTGCTGTAAAACCTATCATTAACTGATTACAGGAATAGGACCCGGTGGTAAGCTGGTTAGTATGTGCACCGGCCTCCCAGACAGTCCGGGTTCGATACCAGTCGGAGTCTACGATTTTTATGCGACTTGAAGCCAGTTGTTCCGAGCATGTGCGATGTCAGGTACTTATAAAAGATCTTAACCCAAAAAAAACCTCTCAGGCCCAACGACGTGGCCTACTTTCTATATGATCCATCATTTCTTTCTAATCACTAACACTATTATAAATAGGCATAAGAACGCAATTTTCAGTGAGCCACAGTATAAACAGCTAAATTAAGAGTACAACTACCTAGAAATACATTTGGGTAAACGGAACATCCTGAGGACTAGCAAAGATAATTTTTAATATTCTAAACAATAACCATAAAGTAACCTCTATTTTCTGAGGGATATCTGAGAGAGATGTTTATTTATATTTATTGAGATGCTTTATTTATACTTCTATCTCTCCATCGATTTTTCAAAAAAACAATACATCAATAAAATATATTATTTAAGCAAGCGAAGATAGTCTATCGAACATCCGGAGCTATACTATTATAAAGTATAAATTCAAAAGGCTTGCTTCGCTGCTATAATACGTATATTTATCATAATACATAGTAAAATGGCTCGCTTCGCTCGCTAGATTCTTATATTTATAATAATACAAAGTTAAATAAAGGCTCCTTCGCTCGCTAGATTGCTATATTTACAATAATACATAGTAAAAAAGGCTCGCTTCGCTCGCTAGATTGCTATATTAACAAAATACATAGTAAAAAGGCTTCGCTCGCTAATTGCTTATTTCTATATACAAAGTAAAAAAGGCTCGCTTCGCTTGCTAAATTGCTATATTTACAATAATACATAGTAAAAAAGGCTCGCTTTGCTCGCTAGAATGCTTATCTTTAAAATAATACATAGAAAAAGGTGGCTCGTCGTATGCATACAAAGTAAAAAAAGCACGCTTGCTCGCTAGAATGCTTATATTTAATAATACAAAGTAAAAAAGGCCGCTTCGCTCTAGAATGCTTATATTTATAATAATTTAAGTTAAAAAAGGCTCGCTTGCTCGCTAGATTGCTTATATTTAAATAATACATAAAAAAAGGCTCGCTTCGCTCGCTAGAATGCATATATTTATCATAATACATAGTAAAAAGGCTCGCTTCGCTCGCCTGAGTGTACATGATATTATAAATGCATATAGTAAAAAGGCTCGCTTCGCTCGTAGATTGCGTAGATTTATCATAATACAACGATTTATTTTCTTTTTCTACTCTTTAAGAGCTTTAAAACGATATACAACACGATTTTTTCGCTCAAAATTTTTTCCATTGGTCCGCTATATTGCCGCCATTTTGAAATATATTTTTGAATATTACTATAAACTGTATACAGCTCTGACATATAGTTAATTTAATTTGTATAAAAGTATCTAAAGTATATTACAATAGATCTTTAAATTATTAAATTCTTATAAAATTAGTAAAACTAATATTATATTAAATTATGACCGCCATGTTGAATTTTTCGGAATTTAGTATATATCATTTTTTGTTCTACTAATCAAGAGCTTTACAACGATATATTACTCGAGTTATTCCTTTAATTTAATTTTTTGAGTTCATAATTTTAGCCGCCATTTTAAAATGTCAAAATTTTAAATGTTGACCATGAAAACATTTATTTTCTTTTTCTACTCTTTAAGAGCTTTAAACGATATACAACACGATTTTCGCTCAAAATTTTTTTTTATCCGGTCCGCCATTTTGAAATTTTTTTCGGAATATTACCAAAAACTATACAGCTCTGACACATAATTAGTTTAACCTGTATACAAAATTTTATTAAAATCGGTTAATTTACGGCAGTTATCGCGACACTACAAACAAAACACAAACATACAACAAACAAACATACAAACAACAAACAAACATACGCCGTCCAATCTTCTGAAATGTAAGACTCACTTACGTTCGTTCATAAGCACACACAGCTACATATGACTACCCAATATGTTTTGCAGATTCGATTCATCGAGGACAAGCATTAAAGTAAAGTAATTAAAGCAACGTATTGAACACAACCAATGGTATATCAATAGGCATTTTCGTTTCCCATAGAATAATCAAGGAAAATTGTCAATCAAGTGGAAGTGTTCCTGTCCAGGCCTGTTGCAAGGTAGGGGCCAGGGAAAAAAATGTCGCCCCCTCTGACGAAGTAGATTTCAGTGAAATTCCCTTGTAGATGGGTGAATCCCCCCCTCTGGCATAAAAGTCGGCATTTTATTCTGTAACACGAGGTGGTGATGCATAAAAAACTGTTTGTCCAGTCTATCCTGTCTCTAGGCTTGGAACTAAAAAACATAGTTTGGTGCTATTTAGTTTAGCAGCTCAGCGATAATACTTACTTATCCGAAGCTATACTGAATGTAATACTTCCGAATAATATTCCTATCATGAAAGTCATCTGTGCTACGTTGACAAGCTGACTTCTGTCGCACACTAGATTCCACTGCAACAGAAAGGTTTTGTATCAATTACCCAATAATATATCACAAGGGAGGTCTTGGGCTTACCATGAGCCTGGTTCAGTAAGCAATATCCAATGTTCTCAATATACCTATATTTTTTAGAAGGCTTGTTGATGCACATATCGAACATTATAAGTCGACACAAAATAATTGTGCGAGAGACACCTCGGAAATGTAAGAAGCAAAATGCAATGCTACATCTGGAAACTGTTACATCATTCGACATTCGTCATCATTAATGGTTTGACATAATGTCAAGTCCGAATCTGATACGTTTCGTCTAACTCACCAGGACGCTGACAGAGCCTAAACTCACTCTCCGAAGAATATAATGTAAAGTATTTACCAGAGACGTGCTGTGCTCTCTCAAGCAAAACATTACTAAGCAGAACATAATTAATACCATTAAGCATGGGACATGACATTTTGTCGAGTTATTATTGATGATATTGTCGAATGGTTGAACGTTTCCCAGATACATTTTACTAGTGAGATTTCCTAGGTGTTTCTTGCACGATTTATATAGTGTCAAATAATCATGTTTTGCAAATAAGTTGTATAAAATTATAAACATTATAAGTTTTGTTATTAATTGTGTGTGTTTCCATAATACTGGATGAGAATCAGTTTAAGGCACAGAAGAGACTAGATTTCATTAGAATAAATAAACAATATTTCACTATTTACGTGTTGCATATTGCATATTTATGTTTAAGGAAGCTAAAAAAAATGCTATACATTACGTCAAGTGAAACTATTTCACGTCGCTCTTATAGAGCATAAGTAAGCCACTAATAAAGATGGTTATTTTTTAATAGTGAGTCAAAGGACGTGGTACCTTATTCTCTGTCGGGTTGTATTTTAATTCAATTCAAGATCACCGATAGGTGGAATTACGTCACACGGTGAATTTCATCTCAGGTCTTTGATTCCACGAACTCGGATATAAATCCCCAAAGTCTTTTCCCTTACTAAATAAGTGAAAATTGAGGAATTAATTAATTTCTCTCACCTCTCCGTGGAGGTGGATCCGTGAAGAGAACAATATTGAAATCCCTGATGTCCTACATCCCTGAAGATGCCTCCCACAGTGGAAGCGAAACGTCTGATTCTTCATCTACATTGACGCGGTCACCACCGGAAGACCTAAATCTTCATGACAATAACCGCGGAAGCCTACGCAGTTTAATATTGAAATCTTCTCACTTACCAAGCTACAGCCCCGCCTTTCAGCGGGACTTGCCTTGATTCCTCTTTCCTTTTTTCCAGCAACATACCTCCATGACCAACCGGTGGATTTTCAGGTGAATTAAAAAACAAGTCCAGTAAGTACAATCTAGTATTACCCAAGAATCATGGACCTAATTTAATGACTTGTTCATTCGAAATCAACTTGACAAGTTATAGGAGTGTAAACAATTAAATGTTATCCCACCCTTTATCTTAATTAAATTTCATTTTTAGCAAGTCATAAACTTTAAACTTCGAAAACCTTTAAACTTAGTATCCAAATAACGTCTGAAAACTGCAACTCTGATAGAGGGTAAATTAATTGCATTTTAAATTTTTATTCGCTGGACAGAACAACTAGACCTGATTTTTTTTACGCCGAATAGGTAGTAGGATAAACCACCTGGCATATTTTGGTTTTGCCCATTTTTACCTGGGATACGATGGTTTCTTTGAAAACAGATCTGTCGTACGTCCAGTTATGGCAGTGTTGACCATCCGCGTCGTAACACGTTTGATTAGAGCCAGTGCAATGATGGGCCATGGGTGCGCCCATAAAGACCAATCCTAGGAGAGACCACGCTACAGGGAACTTAAGGAACGCCATCAGCCCCACGACCTTGACCTGCCATAGTCCTATGGACCCCATCGCAGTCTCCATCTCGTCCTTTCCTCCATCTCGTGTCATCTCCTCCTAAACAACAAAAGTGCCTGTCATTTATCTCAATTCAAATACACTTATACAGGAAAACATAGAGATATTATTACAAGAGGCCATATGGGTTGAATTTTGAAAAATCAAAAAAGTAACCTGATCACCTTCGCTTATAAATATAATAAAATATTCAGTACAAAATTGCAGTAAGTTATATAACAGAACGTTATAAATACAAATCGAAAAACAAGCAATGTTAGGGAAGCCGAAAACAACTGATTTATGGTAACCTTAACTCTCTCTTGGAGAAGGTTCCCACAAGGTTACACAGAGCACCTAAGAGCCCCAAATAGATGCTTCAAGCCTCTTAATATAATAAGACAGGCTATGTCCCCTCTAGTATATATCTCTATGGGAAAGCATACAAAGACATTGAAACAAACACAGATTATTAACAAATACATAAGTCTAAATATGTAAGTAGATTGTACGAGGTATCATATGAAGTGGTTGAGGGTGAAAAAGTTGTGCTTTGTAAACAATAAGAAGAATGTAAAATCAAACACATTCATTCATACAAATGTAGACCTATAAAAACCAACTTCAAAGTAAATTAAATTACATGAAACTGGGGGGGGGGGATCTCCGTTATGCTTGTATAGAGAAGTTTATTTTTAGGCACCCTACGACACCTAATTTTCAAAGTTCAAATTGGACCCCATATTTTTTTTCGTGTATTTGATTGTGTGACCTAAATAATTATGAGTGACAGTGACATTAGCCGTTAGACTAAATAATTAATAGTTTGATCTTTGAGTTATTAATGTTAAAAGTTTTTCTTTTAGGAAGGAGAAAAAATGTAAAAAAGTAAACAAAAAATAGTTAAAATAAAATGTATTATCTGCGTCGTGTGTTCTCTAAATAAAAACAATTATGTTTTATGCTTAATGTAGAAAAATGTCCAAGTATATAACATCATTTTTTATCTAAAGAACACAAATGCCCTCATAATTAAAATTATTTTAAATCAACTGCTTCTTGGTGGCCTTTTAAATTGATGCCTCTCTATCGAGGAAAAACTATTAGTGTCAGAAAAAGCTAATGGATAATGCAAAATAAAATTACTATACACAACAGAGATTCCCCAAGTTTCGAAAATTTATGAAATACTTTTCAAAAATTTAAAGGATTTTTGGACCACCCTGTTAAACCTATTTGTTTCTCTAATGTTTCTTAGATATCCTGTGGTGCAAAGCCAATTGGTAGCGCATCTTTCACACTGTGATTTTTATAGTTCTTAAGTTGATCATCTAATACTAATTAATGTGAAACTAATTTAATAAATAAATCTCGGGATTTAAAGCAAATTATAATGTGAAGCTAGGGATGTGATTTTGGAAGTGACAAAAATCACACTAAAACACACGTATAAATGTAGCACAAACCATGGACGACCAGGCGAAAGATGGTCTAGGCCTATCAAATTTGACAGGAGACGGAACCTGGGCCATCGTATACTTGCAAGACACAGATGGCCGTCCAAATCTTCTCTACGTAGACAGATAAGCGAGCCGTGTCGTCCTCCTCAGCGAAGATCTTTATAGCCATTTTTTTAGCTACGACTGAAAGAGAACAATACAGTGAGGCTCCACAGTTTTTGTTAAGGTTTAGGTCTTCCAGTGATGCACTTCACGGATTAATATTGATGCAGATACGACTTTTCACTTCTAGAGACGTTTTCTGGGACGCATAAATTCGCAGTTCTTTTTAAAACTAAACTAAATAGTTTTGTAAAGCATTTGAATATGATGTGCTACACCCCTGAAAATGTCTCTAAAGTAGGAGCAACCCGTTGCGTTAGATTCAGCATTGAACTCGTCACCACCTGCATGGTGTAACCTCATAATGCAAAATTATGGTACAAAGCTCATAATTGATGTTTTTTACAGTCGGTGACTGAGACCGGAAAGCTTGGTGCAAAGTAATCAAAATTTTAACTATTCAAAATAGGTGAGAAAAAGTTAAAACAGAAATGATTACCTCGAAATAATAACCCCCATAGTCGAGCGCGTCATCATCTGACACTTTTATTAGAGTCAATCTTCTGTACTTTATTTTCATTTTATTTAAGCTAATATTATTTTGTATGACTTTTGCAACAAATGATATAACCTTGGTCAGATTTGCAGCGATAAGTCACGCATGCGCTGTCACATTGATTACAACTTTATTAAGTTTGTTCGTTTTAACGGTTTTAACTTTTATTAACTATCAAACAAGAAAATGAGTTGGACTAATAAGTCTTAGCTACAGAGCTGTATGAATGTAAGAAGACAAACACTTCAACCATCAAAACGATAAGATAAGAAAACAGCAGCTGCTATCTTTTACAAGCGCATCGAGCTGAATACGACCTTGCAGCCGCTTTAGAACCCTTTCTACGCTTTCATCCTATAATTACAGTGATTTCCCTGCATTTGAATGTTGCTTAAGTTATTATGTTCCAATTCTCCTTGAGAATTGCGTCGACGAGAAAATTTAAGTTGCTAATATTCATTTCCGCAATTGGGGTCATATTTAAGAGGGTGGACAAATGTGATGTTTAATTTAAAGAAATAGTAAGGAACTGTCTATTTGTATAAGTTTCAGAGAGTATTGCATAAAGTAAGCATAACGATAATCAACGTCCCTGAAGATGTATTAACAGGTAAAGCAAAACGTCAGCAACTTCAATTTTCTTGTTGACGTGGTGAGCATCAGAAAATGTTAAACATCTAGATTTGAACCGCTGAAGCCTACGTATGTTATGTTATTTATCTTTATTCTCAACATGGTTCTTGAATTGTTTATCGAATATTGTGTCAATATTTGATGTTCAGTGTCATAGGTAAGAATTCTATAATAAATAGTAAAATAATGTCATAGTAGGTAGAATTCTAATAATAAGTAGGTAAGGAATTCCTAATAGGTAATTCCTAATTATAAATCAATAGGTAAGAATTCCTAATAGATATGTCATAGGTTAAGATAATAGGTAAAGTATGTCAATAGGTAAGAATTCTAATATAATTCAATAGGTAAATTCTAATAGAAATGTCATAGGTAAGAATTCCTAATAGATAATGTCAATAGGTAAGAATTCCTAATAGATAAGTCAATAGATAAGAATTCTAATAGATAATGTCAATATGTAAGAATCCTAATGAAATTCTCTAATAGGCTAATAGATATGTCAATAGGTAAGAATTCCTAATAATAATGTCCTAATAATAAATTTTGTTCATCTTCTATGGCAGGTGAAGAAACTCCATAGATGCCCCGAAGTAGGCATCGATCCCTAGATGAACTGATAGACATTTTTCCCGTACTCACAGTAATAAACTATTACTCAACACTATAAACTCAAGAAACCCACTACTTATACAATAAACTCATCATCAGGAAACGATAAATTAATAACCACATTCAACGTTTTTGATTATAATACCAACTGAAACAACCGTGAAATCATATTTAGATAATGCCTCACTGTGTCACTTGACAGCAGTTTATTAATGGATAGCACTTCATTCGCATATTTATTTCCCTTTTCTAATTAGAATTCCACTATTAGTGTGTTATCAACTTCATATAAATAAAACAAAATTATTTTTTTTGAGGTAGTACGTAATTGAGCATATTATTGGACCGTTTTTAGGATGAAATCCAATCATTATGTTATAGGAGTTATTTAGTACTTTTCACCTCCGAGGACAATATGAATGTAAAAAACCCTAGACGTAAAGTAATTCATATATTGCCGCCATTACTGTAATGTAGCTGTTCAAAAAAAAACAATCTGTGCAAAACCTTCATGAGGTTCTTTAAAAACGTTAATTTTGTTTTCGTTTTTTTTGTAGACTAATTTTTCGTTTTTAAAAGGTGTTCTAATTGACAATTTTTGTGTGTTTATTTGTAAAGCTTTTACATTTTTGAGTAAAAGTGTGAAGCTATGGATGAATTCAATGACGACGATAATATGGAGTTAATTGGACGTTTGTTTGTTTTTTTTTTTTTCAATTAGGTATATAACGCAGTTTTATTTAATGAGTGCTACTTAAAAAAATAGTGTATGCCATCCTGCTGAAAATGTCTTTATTTCTTGGCAATTTTTCCGACTCGCTTCGCTCGTCGGTAAATAATTGCCGTGACATAAAGAACACTTCCAGCTTATGGCATAAATAACTATTATTGGACAATGTTGGTATTGGTACAACATTGAAAACAAGTTTTTCAACAAATACTTAAATTTAACTAAGAGCATGAAGTATAGAATCTTAACTAAGACTTTGAAGTGACAGAGCGGTCGATTCGAGCTTAACCTGATTTCCGATGCACATCAGTCTTTCAGACTGAGAGAAAATCACAAGTAATGTTATAAACATTCTGATCCATACTGAAACCACGCATTCGCTGACTGGTTATAGTGCTATTTTTGCCACTCGGAGATTTATTAAATATCAGGGTGTTCTTGCCACAAATGGGACTAGTTTTAAAGGAGCAGATAAAGGAGTAAAGGATGAAATTGAGGAAAACCTTACCTTACTAATGATCATGGTAAGAAGAAACAAAGAAAAAGGAAATAAAATGGAATTTCACTGCGTCAGGAACGCCATAAAAATAGGAGGGGAGTAGGAGAAATTAGTACAATCGGTAAAAATCTAGAGCTTAGAGTCTCTTCGAATGAGCGAGTGGTGAAATGATGAAATGCAAAGCATGCTAATGGTAGAAGCCTAAAGCAGAACTTCTGTCACATTGTCACTTCTTGCTATGTACAGCGAGTATAGCACAAGCATCAGCAATGTTTTTAGGCAAAGATTTTGTATCTAGAAAGCATTGTGACGGATCAATTAAAGACAAGCCGACCATTGGTGGTCAAGACTTACGACTAACTAGAAGAGTTAAATGGCAAGATATAGCAGAGGGTTGGAACCATGACATGTAGTAATAATAGCGGACAAAAAAAGTCAAGCGAAACACTAAAAATCTGAAACCGGGATTTGATCAGATTTATCGATTTTAGACGTCTTGAATGATTTAAATTAAGAAGCCTGTCTGTACGGAAATTGTTTGTACAGACAGCTATAAGAGATGAATTGTTCCACTAAATTTTATTCGGCCATTGGTCGACATTTTGAAAATATTGATAAAAATTTTTAAATGTTGACCTCCTATAAATTTTATTTTGTCACTTTTCTTCAACACATCGTTAGATACCGTAAAACATTAAGGACTAGTAGTATTAGGATGTGAGGAAGTTAAAAAGATTACATCCTTGTTAAAGAATTAAAATAGTTTTGACATTTATTACTTTAGTAATAATTTCATTAAAAACATTATCTCTTATATAAGTCCATATTTAAGTCATCTAATTAATAACTGTATCTTCCTAGGTTATTTTTCCTTGTCTTAAAGTCAGTAAAGTCATACCAATATATAAAAAAGGTCCTGTGAGTGATCTTAACAATTTTTGGCCCATATCTATCGTTCCAATCTTTACAGAAATATTCGAAAGAATCATAAAAAATAGACTTTTAAGATTTTTAAACAAAAATAACTTTTTTCATGACCAACAGTTAGGATTCAGAGCGAATCGCTCTACTTATAAGGCACTTCAAACAATAGCAGAAGACATTTATGACGCTTTCGAACAAAGAAGAATTGCTTGCTCTATCGTGTGACATTTTAAAAGCCTTTGACTGCATTCATTTCAGACGAAACTTAAGCTGCTGAGTTGTGGGATAAGGGGTCCCCTTGGAGCTCATTATGTCAAAATCTCACTAAAAGGATTCAACAGGTACCCGTTGAAGACGGTCCCCCGACGCGAGAGAATTACAGTATGAGTTCCTCAAGGATCTGTTCTAGCCATTCTTTTCTTATCTACTGTAATGATCTTCTGACTTTAGCTATAGGTGCATAGTTGCAGACGATACAACTATTTAATCAAAACCAATAGACAGACTCATCTTTTTTGAATAGAAAGAATGCAGTTATAAGTAGAGCTAAAGACTGGTTTCAACCAATTCGCTGACACTTTGATGGAAGATCAAGTGTTGACATTTTCGCTGAAATCGCCAGATAAAGAGATTCGCTGAAGCTCCTTGAGTTACTCTCTGGCAAAGAAGCTATCATCAGTTTCTCTTTCTACTCAGGAAATTATCAGAGTTTTGGATGTAAAAACATGATAATCAGTGTACTACGCCTACTTTTTCAAGAATGTCTTATTGGTGCCTTGTGGGGAACCAGTACCAGTGCTCTAAATATTTTTCTACTCCAAAAAAAGGCCCTGGCGTATAATTTCTAACTTACAATATTCTGAAACGTGTAACCCTATTTTAAATTCTCTTATGACTTACCATCTTTTGTTATTTATAAATTGCTTTATCTATTCACTCGGAAAGTAACCACCATAGAAATATTGATAATAACTATAATACTAGATATAACATATGCTAATAGTACCTCACTATAGACTTCATAAACTTTTAATTAGCCTAAAATAGTTGCCATTAAAATGTATAATTGCCGAAGCCTAAAACTCAAAACTTAGTATTATCAGCATTCCAAGCAAAATAAAAACATATTTGATTACGGAAGCTTTTTAAACGATTTTATAAATAATTGTTCTTTGTAATTAAGTTAGATTTGACTCAGAGACACATTGTAATTACTTTTGTAATTTATCTATTTATATTAACTAGAAAATAAATAAATAAATATTATTAATTCAATCGCTATTTAACTTTTAGTTTGTTAGCGATAAAAAATAAATTATATTACTGGCCCAATATAATTTTATTAATAAAACAGGTTAATTACACAAAAGTCCTTTATTGCTTAATATATAACTAAGCTTTCGACTAAAAATTAGTCATCATCAGAGTTTAAAAAATATAAAATAAAAATACAATTTTACAAACTACTTCAATTGCACCTTGGTATGGTTTGGTAAGCTATTTTAAAAAACGTTAAAAACTGTTACATTGAAGAATTTAAAAAAAATCAGTGTTACCAATAATTTTAGTTGAGAAACAATATTTTAAACTAAATTAAGATTTTCAAGATTTAAGAGTTCCTTATTAAATTTGAGTAAATGGAGCTTAATTTTTCTACATTTTTTTTTTAAAATTAACATTATTATCAAATTTGACTATTTTATCATTTCTTTAACTTTCCTTTTTTGCCAATTAGGTTCATTTTGTAGAATTCGGGTATTGTCAAAATCAAAACTGTGTCCTGTATTATGTTTGTGGTTAGAAAGTCCAGTATTATTTATCTTTTTTGCAGTCATATTTATTTGGGCAGTCTTTTATTTAGATATTGTTTGTTCACCTATATAATTATTGGGACATTGAGAACAGGAATTTCATATACTATCCGGATTTTTGCTCTTTCTTGGTTTTTTCTTTATGTTTTTCGAAAACTGGTCGGTTTGATTTTTGGCTTTTTTGAGCAAGTTAGGTAGACATTTTGATAAAGTCCTTTTTATTTTTTCAGATAAGTTAGGTACATATGGGATTGCTACGAATTGATTATGAATTATAGGATCCATTATTAGCATTATAATTATTGTCAATGTATTATTTTATTATATTATTAGAATTATTGAATGTTATATATTAGAATTGTTGAATATTTGTGTTATTAGAAATTATTTTAATTATTAAATTATTATATTATTAATAATTATATTGTTATTTATTTAAATATTAATTATTAGAATTATTATTATTAAGATTAGATATTATAGTTTGAATTATTATTGTGTTGAATTATTTATATTTATATTATAGAATTATTTATATTATTAGAATTATTTATATTTGCATTTTTCCTTTGTTTTTGTTTTATAAGTTTGTTTATTAGGTAATTTGGGAAATTATTATATTGCAGTGTTTTTTTTAACATCTATATTATTTCGTTGTGGTATTCAGGATCAGTTAATGTTAGAGATTACGGATCAAGTTTTAGCACTATTTATTTTATATGACTGAGGTTGTTTTTGAATTAAAGTTGATCATTCTATCTGAAGCTGTCGGTTTTTATAATTTTAGTTTTTTATTTCCATTACTATTTAGAACTAATACATCTAAAAAGGGAATTTTTTATCTAATTCTTTTTCTATAGTAAATTGTATGCACTATCATAGGAATTTAATAAACTTAATAACTTATCTACAGAATCTTTTTTTATTATAAAAAACTATCATCTACATATTTTTTGGTAAAATAATTTTATTTTTATGTTTAAACATTTATTAAAATATCATTCATAATAATATCAGCTATAGAACAGACAGAGGTCCACCCATTTGGAGGCCCTCTTTGAAGATATATCTTATTATTAAAAGTTAAGTTGGCAATCTATACATATTTTAAATAAATCCATAAACTGTTGTTTATTAAGATCTGTATGGTTCTTAATATTTTTCCAATTATTACTAATTATTTTTATTGCTAAATTGTTAGGGATAGAAGTAAACAAGGAAACAACATCTAACGAAATCATGACCTCATTCTGCAATACTATATTGGATAAATAATTCTTTGAATTCATAGGAATTTTTATATAATTCTGATGACATCTTAGGGGTTGTAAATATTTGCTAAAATTTGGTAATTTATAATTGGGGGAGTTTTGAGATGATACAATTGGGTCATTTTATTTCCAGGCTTATGGACTTTTTGTAAACAATAATTTGGTGCTATTGCATTAAATGTTAATAAAGAGAATTTGTTTTATTGTCAATAACCTTTTTATTTTTTTCCTTGTTTAATTCACGAATTTTGGAATTAATTTGAGCTTGAATTTTGTTAGTCGGGTCTATATTGGTTAATTCATAAACGTCTTTGTCAGATAACATTAATTCTACTTCTGTCTCGTAAGTGTTCTTTTCCATTAGTACAGTCTTTTGTCCTTTATCTGCTTTTGTTACAATAACATTAGGATTATTTTTAAGGATTGTTTGTTAAATTATAAGAACGCATAAGTAACTACTAATTGGATCCAAAAAAGTTTGTTTCTGTTTAGCGTTGATAGTATGTTAGTTAGTTTTCTTTGAATGTATTTTAAATATTAATATCCAATCAGTCTTATGTATAATAAATTCTAAGTCAGCTAACATATCAAAATCGGTATTGGTCTTTATTAATAGGGAAACAAAAATTTGGGCCTAAACTTAAATGAACATAATATCCTTTGGTATAGTGAGATAGCTTACCAAACCATACCAAGGTGCAATATGAAAAAGTTTGTAAAATTGATTTTTATTTTATATTTTATATTTTTTAAACTCTGATGATGACTAATTTTTAGTCGAAGCTTAGTTTATATATTAAACAATAAAGGACTTCTGTGTAATTAACCTGTTTTTATTTATATATTTTTTGTATAAGTCCACAAAATAAACTTTTTAAATAATTTTATATTATTATTATATTATTTAAATAACTATATTTATGCACTTCTGAGCGAAGCGAATCCGAAGTCATAATACCCTACCTTTAGATAATATTTTATGAGGTCGACCATGGTAGTACCTAAGTACCTACTAGTACTACTAAGTACTAAGTAGTAACCTTAAGCTTTGGATTATAATTGACATTGTTAGGGCGAGCGAACGAGTCCGTAGTTGTGAGGAAAAGTACCGATGTATCGTACTCGATTTTTCTAATTTATTTAATGAAAATTAAATTTCGTAAGCTCGGAGGTGATTTCTACATCATAAATTTATAAGCTATTCGGTTATAGGATTAACATAGAGTGAGTATGAATCCACAATTCTGGTGTTATATACTGACTCTGCATAATATAAAATGTATTACAATATTAATATTTAAAAATTTGTGAAATTTGAAAAAACAAACATTTTTAGTCTGTCTTATTTTTCCTTTTAGTCTCGGTCTTTATTTTTAAGTCCTAGTCATTTTAGTCCTGGTCATTTATTTTAAATCCTGGTCATTTTAGTCCTGTCATTACTAGTCCTGGCATTTTTTAGTCTCGGTCATTATTTAAGTCCTGGTTATTTCTAGTCTGGTTATTTTTAGTCCTGGTCATTTATTTAAATCCTGGTCATTTTTAGTTCTGGTCATTTATTTTTAAGTCGTATCATTTTATCCTGGTCATTTTTTTAAATCTGTCATTTTAGTCCTGGTCATTCTAGTCCTGGATTTAGTCTCGGTCATTATTTTAAGTCCTGGTTATTTATTTTAGGTCCTGGTCATTTATTTTAAATCCTGGTCATTTTTAGTCCTGGTCATTTATTTTAAGTTCTGGTCATTTTTAGTCCTGGGAATTTTTAGGAAAATCGTTTCATATTCAAGATGTAGGCTTAAAGGCATAAAAATATATACGAGTGCAAGAGAGAAGAGATTTAGAGAGTTTGAGAAAGAGTTTAAATGATATTTGAATGAAATGTATTTGAAAATGAAGATATAGAAACAAATTACCAGGAAAAATGTTTCTTTTGTTCAGGGCTACACTTATTTGAAACTTCTAAAATAAAATAGTTAAAATTTAAAATTTTCCTCTTTCCTAGACCCGGAGTAAAAAGACGAGACTGGTGATTTCTTACTTTACTCTATGGTCTTGTAAATCTCATGGCCAAATGGTTCATAAATCTTATGACGTAGAAGTTACCCTTGCGGCTATCAGTAAATTGTCTAAGTAACATTTTATGAAGCATTTTATTGTTAGCTAAGTAACATGCAGAAACTCAACAGAACATTTACAGCATTAGTCAATAAACATAATTTTAATATATAATTAATTACATCATCACATGGGAATGCATAAAGGTAATTTAAAATTCTGTTTGTAAGACAGATGTTCCAATGGAGCGTTAAAACAGTATCAACTATAAACTGTTAAATAATACGTTCTTTTAGATTTTTATTTTCGCAGTTAAATCATAATAGCCTTCCTACGCCACGACTATCATAATGTTATATCATTTGATATTACAAGTTTTGAAAAACATGAATAGCTAACAAAACTCTCGCATAATTAAATTGTTCGACACTATATTACTTGAGTTAAAGTGACACTATTGGTTTCTATTGGCCTTTCCTGTGATTATTTTTTTTTGCTTTTAAGCAATATTATTCAAAAATGTAAGCCAACAGGCTTTAACACGTTCTCAGTATATATATATATAAATATATAATATATATTTATATTATATATATATTATATATATATAATATATATATATATATATATATATATATATACAGGGTGTTTCATGTAAAGTGTCCACCAAAAAGGAGGTGGTAGTACTCCTCAAAAGGAAAAATGTCCTATAATATAAACCCAGATCTCCAACCGTTTTTCCACAAGGTCAAATTTAATATTTTAAAAAAATATTTGACCTCACATCATTAAATTGTTAATTGGTTTAACTGTTCAAGCTAGAAACGAAATTGGTCTCATTAGAAGCTGAGTAAATTTCCTAAAGGACAAACTACTAACTATGTCAACTAAATATTTTAGAACTACTGCCAAAATTTTGCATGAAACATGATTTTTTGAAAAATTGAATTTTATGGAATTTTTATAGTAGGGCATTAGAGGAAGTAAAGATGAGCAAAAGTTTAGCCAAGAACGGAAAAAACTTCTCTTATGATTGCCCTTTAAGAAATATAAATATTGTATACATTCAATAGTCAAAAATGTAAGCTATTGTTGCTAGAAGTTGCAAAAACAGATAACTTTTGTCGTATAAAAGTGAAAATATGGTTTATTTTAACAAAAATTTTTATTTTCGAAAGTAATTTAATAATACGATTTTTAGACTCTAAGAGGTAAAATAAACATATTTTATTCTTACACATTTTCTCTAAAACCCTCTTTTCTCTTGCTTTAGAGATTTTTATTATTTTAGTACCATGTAATTAACATTGTAGATATGCAAAAATGGCAAAAAAATCAGTTTTTCCAACTTCTAGAAGAATGGCTTAAAAATTTGACTATTGTAATATGATGAAGGTTTGGTTTCCTTAAAGGGCAATCATAAGAAGAAGTTTTTCTGTTCTTAGCTGAACATTTGCTCATCTCTTACTTCCTCTAATGCCTACAAAAAAATTCCATAAAATTCAATTTTTTCAAAAAATCACGTTTCATGCAAAATTTAGGGCAGTGTTCTAAAATATTTGACATAGTTAGTAGTTTGTCCTTTACGAATTTACTCAGCTTTCTAAGAGCCAATTTCGTTTCCTATTTGAACAGTTAAACCCTATTAACAATTTAATGATGTGAGGTCAAATATTTTTTTAAAATATTAAATTTGACCTGTGGGAAAACGATTGGAGATCGTGATTTATATTATAGGAATTTTTTTGTTCCTTTGGGATACTACACCTCCTTTTCTGGTGGATTTATATGAAACACCCTGTATATAATATATATATATTAATATATATATATATATAATATATATATAATATATATATATATTAATACATCTTCAATAAAACACAATTTCATTTGGAGGTTCACATCAAATGTTTATGAACTTAAATTTTACGTTTATACTTTATTTTATAAATTATAGTAAAATTTTATTTTAATAAAATTGTTATATATTTTGATAATATTTTTGTTTACAAGCATTGTAAATTATACAAATGTATTTCGACTAACATTTCTTATTCAAACCGTAGGTATATAGAAACGTATTTACGTAAATTTCTTCATAATTATTCACAACGTTCCTGGAACTCTTAAGATGTTGGATGATTTGTTATCAGGCTATCTGTCTGTCAGTCCAGTAGTTTTATGACGTCATTAATAACTCATAAAAAATGCTAAGTTCATGCGACAAGTATATCCTTAATTTTTGATGGATCATAAAAGTCAAGTAGCATTCAGCGTGGTCTGTGCTATATGGTTGACCGCTGAGAATGAAACGGATGCATTTACTATCGGAGGACGAGCGATGTGAGTCCGTAGCAGGGAGGATGTGCTTAACGTATCCGATGTGATAAGGAAAAGTTCCGAGGTACCCACTGATTTTGTTTCTTTTAGTTGCGGTACACCCTTAAGAATGAAAATTTTATGTTTATAGATTTATATGATGAGACTAGAACTATTGGACTAAGTATAATTTAATACAGTAGATGAAGAAAAGACTAAAAAACGTGTCAATTCTTATCTTGAAATTGTTACATACATATTATTAGAGATATGTATGAGGAAACTCCACTCGGAACAATATATATCCGTCAAAATAACGTCTTTACGTCTGTTTTATATTTTCATATTGGTCTAAATAAATACAAACTCCATTTTTATAATAATTAAAAAAAATGGAAAGACGACAAGAAAGTGAAACTGTCGAAATAAGACACTACTTTCTATTTGGTAAAACTATTAACAGCAAACTTGTCAACTAGAGCGCAGTGGCATTGAATTCGAGTCATGTTAGAGATTATCCTGTAGAGAGGCCGTGACAGACACCGAGACCGTGACACTGTATCGCCTGGTGACACGCTATCGCTCGGTGACATCGTGTCGACGATCTGTCGGCTTCGTGCTCGGCGTACCACTGGACCATCAGTCCAGTAGTGAAAAATATAAGTTACCAGCATCAAGCGTGGTCAGTGCCTGGATGGGTGACCGCTAGAATAAATAGGATGTTTGTACTATCCGAGGACAAGCGAAGCGAATCCGTAGTGGGGAGGAGGAGCGTAGCGAATCCGATGTGATGAGGAAAAGTTCCAAAATACCTTGTACCATATTTCTCGCGTCTTGCTTTTGAATCATATTCATTGGGGTTGGATTCGTTTTAAACAAACAAACAAAAACAAATTCGCTAAAGAAGAGAAATCATAAAACATATTTATAAAACTATCAGTCTAAAATCATCACCTCATCGCACTGAACCAAATCACGCACTTTACTAACTTCAATATAATCGACTATATAGACTTTGTGAAATCAGATAATTCACTAAATTCTTTAATTAATTGTAAAAAATCCTAGCATATATATATATATATATATATATATTATATAATAATATATATATAATATATATAATATTATATTAAATATATATTATACATATATTTACT
>JACMZG010000008.1:91261349-91370733 GCA_018340805.1 Microvelia longipes | reverse complement strand
TTTCCTTGTTTAATTCACGAATTTTTTTGAATTAATTTGAGCTTGAATTTTGTTAGTCGGGTCTATATTTGGTTAATTCATAACGTCTTTGTCAGATAACATTAATTCTTACTTCTGTCTCGTAAGTGTTCTTTTCCATTAGTACAGTCTTTTGTCCTTTATCTGCTTTTTGTTACAATAACATTAGGATTATTTTTTAAGGAATTGTTTGTTAAATTATAAGAACGCATAAGGTAACTACTAATTGGATCCAAAAAGTTTGTTTCTGTTTAGCGTTTGATAGTATGTTAGTTAGTTTTCTTTGTAATGTATTTTAAATATTAATATCCAAACAGGTCTTATGTATAATAAATTCTAAGTCAGCTAACATATCACAAATCGGTATTTGGTCTTTATTAATAGGGAAACAAAATTTGGGGCCTAAACTTAATATGAACATAATATCCTTTGGTATAGTGAGATAGCTTACCAAACCATACCAAGGTGCAATATGAAAAAGTTTGTAAAATTGTATTTTTATTTTATATTTTATATTTTTAAACTCTGATGATGACTAATTTTTAGTCGAAAGCTTAGTTATTATATATTAAACAATAAAGGACTTCTGTGTAATTAACCTGTTTTTATTTATATATTTTTTGTATAAGTCCACAAAAATAAACTTTTTAATAATTTTATTATTTATTATTATTATTTTATTTAAATACTATATTTATAGCACTTCTGAGCGAAGCGAATCCGAAGTCATAATACCCTAGCCTTTAGATCAATATATTTTTATGAGGTCGACCATGGTAGTACCTAAGTACCTACTAGTACTACTAAGTACCTAAGTAGTACCACCTTAAGCTTTGGATTATAATGACATTGTTAGGGCGAGCGAAGCGAGTCCGTAGTTGTGAGGAAAAGTACCGATGTATCCGTACTCGATTTTCTAATTTAATTTAATGAAAATTAAATTTCGTAAGCTCGGAGGTGATTTTCTACATCATAAGATTTATAAGCTATTCGGTTATAGGATTAACATAGAGTAGAGTATGAAATCCACAATTCTGGTGTTAATATACTGACTCTGCATAATATAAAATGTATTACAACTATTATAATTTTAAAAATTTGTGAAATTTGAAAAAACAAACATTTTTAGTCCTGGTCATTTATTTTAAATCCTGGCCATTTTTAGTCTCGGTCATTTATTTTAAGTCCTAGTCATTTTTAGTCCTGGTCATTTATTTTAAATCCTGTCATTTTTAGTCCTGTCATTACTAGTCCTGGCCATTTTTAGTCTCGGTCATTTATTTTAAGTCCTGGTTATTTCTAGTCCTGGTCATTTATTTTAGGTCCTGGTCATTTATTTTAAATCCTGGTCATTTTTAGTTCTGGTCATTTATTTTAAGTCCTAGTCATTTTTAGTCCTGGTCATTTATTTTAAATCCTGGTCATTTTTAGTCCTGGTCATTTCTAGTCCTGGCCATTTTTAGTCTCGGTCATTTATTTTAAGTCCTGGTTATTTATTTTAGGTCCTGGTCATTTATTTTAAATCCTGGTCATTTTTAGTCCTGGTCATTTATTTTAAGTTCTGGTCATTTTTAGTCCTGGGAATTTTTTAGGAAAATCGTTTCATATTCAAGATGTACAGGCTTAAAGGCATAAAAAATATAACGAGTGCAAGAGAGAGAGAGATTTAGAGAGAGTTTGAGAAAGAGTTTAAATGATATTTGAATGAAATGTATCTTGAAAATGAAGTGATATAGAAAACAAATTACCAGGATTAAAAATGTTTCTTTTGTTCAGGGCTACAGCTCTTATTTGAAACTTCTAAGAATAAAATAGTTAAAATAATTTTAAAATTTTCCTCTTTCCTAGACCCGGAGTAAAAGACGAGACTGGTGATTTTCTTACTTTACTCTATGGTCTTGTAAATCTCATGGCCAAATGGTTCATAAATCTTATGACGTAGAAAGTTACCCCTTGCGGCTATCAGTAAATTGTCTAAGTAACATTTTATGAAGCATTTTATTGTTAGCTAAGTAACATGCAGAAACTCAACAGAACATTTACAGCATTAGTCAATAAACATAATTTTAATAATATAATTAATTACATCATCACATGGGAATGCATAAAGGATTACAATTTAAAATTCTGTTTGTAAGACAGATGTTCCAATGGAGCGTTAAAACAGTATCAACTATAAACTGTTAAATAATACGTTCTTTTAGATTTTTATTTTCGCAGTTAAATCATAATAGCCTTCCTAACGCCACGACTATCATAATGTTATATCATTTGATATTACCAAGTTTTGAAAAACATGAATAGCTAACAAAACTCTCGCATAATTAAATTGTATCGACCACTATATTACTTGAGTTAAAGTGACACTATTGGTTTCTATTGGCCTTTCCTGTGATTATTTTTTTTTTGCTTTTAAGCAATATTATTCAAAAATGTAAGCCAACCAGGCTTTAACACGTTCTCAGTAGTATATATATATATATATATATATATATATTATATATATATATATATATATATATATATATATATTATATATATATTATATATATATATATATATATATATACAGGGTGTTTCATGTAAAGTGTCCACCAGAAAGGAGGTGGTAGTACTCCTCAAAAGGAACAAAAAATGTCCTATAAATATAAACCCAGATCTCCAACCGTTTTTCCACAAGGTCAAATTTAATATTTTAAAAAAATATTTGACCTCACATCATTAAATTGTTAATTGGGTTTTAACTGTTCAAGCTAGAAAAACGAAATTGGTCTCATTAGAAAGCTGAGTAAATTTCCTAAAGGACAAACTACTAACTATGTCAACTAAATATTTTAGAACTACTGCCCAAAATTTTGCATGAAACATGATTTTTTTGAAAAAATTGAATTTTATGGAATTTTTATAGTAGGGCATTAGAGGAAGTAAGAGATGAGCAAAAGTTTAGCCAAGAACGGAAAAAACTTCTCTTATGATTGCCCTTTAAGAAAATATAAATATTTGTATACATTCAATAGTCAAAAATGTAAGCTATTGTTGCTAGAAGTTGCAAAAACAGATAACTTTTGTCGTATAAAAGTGAAAATATGTGTTATTTTAACAAAATATTTTATTTTCGAAAGTAATTTAATAATACGATTTTTAGACTCTAAGAGGTAAAATAAACATATTTTATTCTTACACATTTTTCTCTAAAACCCCTCTTTTCTCTTGCTTTAGAGATTTTTTATTATTTTATGTACCATGTAATTAACATTGTAGACATATGCAAAAATGGCAAAAAAATATCAGTTTTTCCAACTTCTAGGAAGAATGGCTTAAAAATTTGACTATTGTATGTATGATGAAGTTTAGGTTTCCTTAAAGGGCAATCATAAGAGAAGTTTTTTCTGTTCTTAGCTGAACATTTGCTCATCTCTTACTTCCTCTAATGCCCTACAAAAAAAATTCCATAAAATTCAATTTTTTCAAAAAATCACGTTTCATGCAAAATTTAGGGCAGTAGTTCTAAAATATTTGACATAGTTAGTAGTTTGTCCTTTACGAAATTTACTCAGCTTTCTAATGAGACCAATTTCGTTTTCCTAGTTTGAACAGTTAAAACCCTATTAACAATTTAATGATGTGAGGTCAAATATTTTTTTAAAATATTAAATTTGACCCTGTGGGAAAACGATTGGAGATCGTGATTTATATTATAGGAAATTTTTTGTTCCTTTTGAGGAGTACTACCACCTCCTTTTCTGGTGGACACTTTATATGAAACACCCTGTATTATATATATATATATATATATATATATTATATATATATAATATATATATATATATATATATATTAAACATCTTCAATAAAACACAATTTTCATTTGGAGGTTCACATCAAAATGTTTATGAACTTAAATTTTACGTTTATACTTTATTTTATAAATTATAGTAAAATTTTATTTTAATAAAATTGTTATATATTTTGATAATATTTTTGTTTACAAGCATTGTAAATTATACAAATGTATTTCGACTAACATTTCTTATTCAAACCGTAGGTATATAGAAACGTATTTACGTAAATTTCTTCATAATTATTCACAACGTTCCTGGAACTCTTAAGATGTTGGATGATTTGTTATCAGGCTATCTGTCTGTCAGTCCAGTAGTTTTATGACGTCATTAATAACTCATAAAAAATGCTAAGTTCATGCGACAAGTATATCCTTAATTTTTGATGGATCATAAAAGTCAAGTAGCATTCAGCGTGGTCTGTGCTATATGGTTTGACCGCTGAGAATGAAACGGATGCATTTACTATCGGAGGACGAGCGATGTGAGTCCGTAGCAGGGAGGATGTGCTTAACGTATCCGATGTGATAAGGAAAAGTTCCGAGGTACCCACTGATTTTGTTTCTTTTAGTTGCGGTACACCCTTAAGAATGAAAATTTTATGTTTATAGATTTATATGATGAGACTAGAACTATTGGACTAAGTATAATTTAATACAGTAGATGAAGAAAAGACTAAAAAACGTGTCAATTCTTATCTTGAAATTGTTACATACATATTATTAGAGATATGTATGAGGAAACTCCACCTCGGAAACAATATATATCCGTCAAAATAACGTCTTTACGTCTGTTTTATATTTTCATATTGGTCTAAATAAATACAAACTCCATTTTTATAATAATTAAAAAAAATGGAAAGACGACAAGAAAGTGAAACTGTCGAAATAAGACACTACTTTCTATTTGGTAAAACTATTAACAGCAAACTTGTCAACTAGAGCGCAGTGGCATTGAATTCGAGTCATGTTAGAGATTATCCTGTTAGAGAGGCCGTGACAGACACGAGACCGTGACACTGTATCGCCTGGTGACACGCTATCGCTCGGTGACAATCGTGTCGACGATCTGTCGGCTTCGTGCTCGGCCGTACCACTGGACCATCAGTCCAGTAGTTGAAAAATATAAGTTACGCAGCATCAAGCGTGGTCAGTGCCTGGATGGGTGACCGCTAGAATAAATAGGATGTTTGTACTATCCGAGGACAAGCGAAGCGAATCCGTAGTGGGGAGGAGGAGCGTAGCGAATCCGATGTGATGAGGAAAAGTTCCAAAATACCTTGTACCATATTTCTCGCGTCTTGCTTTTGAATCATATTCATTGGGTTGGATTCGTTTTAAAACAAACAAACAAAAACAAATTCGCTAAAGAAGAGAAATCATAAAACCATATTTATAAACTATCAGTCTAAAATCATCACCTCATCGCCACTGAACCAAATCACGCACTTTACGTATAACTTCAATATAATCGACTATATAGACTTTGTGAAATCAGATAATTCACTAAATTCTTTAGATTTTAATTGTAAAAAAATCCTAGCATATATATATATATATATATATATAATATATATATATATATATATTATATATATATATATATATATATTATATATATTATACTGTGAAAATATATAAAACTTACACTTAAACTTATAAAACTGTCATTTTCTGCCGTAGTCAGAGCGGAGTATTTAAACAATTAGCATTGACAGTATGTAAAGCTGTCATTTATAGCCATAGTTATATAGATGTGATTTGACTTTAAGCATTGACAGAAATTAAAACACAGAATTTAAACACTTATTTACCTGCCGTAGTCAGCGGAGGTGATCTAACACTAAGCATTGACTGAATGTAAAAGTCATTTACTGCCGTAATCAGAGCGGAGGTGATCTAACATAAGCATTGACAGAATGTTAAAAGTCATTTACTGCCGTAGTCAGAGCGAGGTGATCTAACTAAGCATTGACAGAATGTAAAAGGTCATTACTGCCGTAGTCAGAGCGGAGGTGATCTAACACTAAGCATTGACTGAATGTAAAAGTCATTTACTGCCGTAGTCAGAGCGGAGGTGATCTAACACTAAGCATTGACAGAATGTAAAAGTCATTTACTGCCGTAGTCAGAGCGGAGGTGATCTAACACTAAGCATCGACTGAATGTAAAAGTCATTTACTGCCGTAGTCAGAGCGGAGGTGATCTAACACTAACATTGACAGAATGTAAAAGTCATAACGCGTTCAGACGGAGGTGATCTAACACTAAGCATTGAGAGTATATGAAATGCAAACATCTACTGGTGCGGTTGGAGCGGTAGTGATTTGAATAAATATGCTTCCAATATACCCTACTAATACTTTAAAAAGTAAATAATAATCCAGAACATCAAAGAACTATATTTTCCAAAGAATTTTCTTTCCCGTCTATGTGAGTGAAAAAGTTTAAGTGATAAAATATTAAAAAAACATTACAGTTAATTTTTTTATAAGGAGAACAAAGACAGGAACATGCATGGCAGTTGTGACATGTCTATAGAGGACTAATAGAGTTACAATGCTGCCAGATACATGCCAATGTTTTGCCAAAACTATACTCAAACCTATTGGCATTTAAGCCAATCATAACACACGAACTTGTCATTTAAAGAAAAATAAATATTGTAGTAAGGGTTGATTTATTATCTATATCATGTTTTGAGTTCCCAATAATGTTTAATAATTATATATATATATATATATATATATATATAATATATATATATATATATATATATAATATAATATATATATATATATATATATATATTATAATATCTACTATATCTATAGATATATTAAACATCTTCAATAAAACACAATTTTTCATTTGGAGGTTCACATAAAATGTTTATGGACTTAACTTATTTATATATATATATATAATATATATATATATATATATATATATATAATTATACTATGTTTACAACATCAGGGTGCGGTCACTTGAATGTATTTGTTTATTATTTAATTTATGAATTTATTAATGCTGTAGAACACATCTGTTAACTTCACCATGTAAGATATCTTTTTAAGTATTTTTTGTTTCTTGCTATTTTTTGTTATCAGTGTGTTTTTATTTTGAGTATTTCTTGATACCATAGTGTTACAATACCTTTGTATTATTATATGTTACAGCCAACCCTGAAGATGGCTACATAATAAAGTTGCCGAAACGTCGGTGAAATGAATTTGAAGTTTTGAGAGTGTTTCTACCTAGTGACCGCAACCCTGATGTTGTAAACATAGTATAATTATATATTTGAACGGTCGAGATTAAAAGAAGAAAGTATATATATATATATATATATATAAATTTTTTTTTATTTATTTTTTTTTTGAGAGTTGAAATCTTCTAAATTTTACGGCTGGTCAATCTATACCAACAGATGTAAAAAATTAAATATTCAATAAAAGTTCTAACTTTAAGATATTTAAGAAATCAAGTTTAAAATAGTTAATGATACGAATATAATCAAAAATGTCAAGATTGAGAAGTCTGCGGAGGAGGTGGTGGTGCGATGATGATGGTGGTCAGTTAAACAGACAAAAGAATCGCACCATCCCAGCTTTGACTCCCTGTTTAGCCAATCAGAATTTGGCAAATCTGTATATATATATATATATATATATATATATATATATATATATATATATATATATATATATATATATATATATATATAAACACTATATCTTAAACGTATTTAGCTTCTTTTATTTACTTTTTAACTTTAAATATTTTTTTAGTTACATATTACAGTACATTATAATAGTTTTAAATTAAAATTAATATTTAAGAAAAACTTAACCTCACCGATTGTGAAAATATTGAATATTCTCTTAAAATAAATTAATATTAATGATCCCACTGATAAGCAACTTGAACTAATTATATTTTATAATACAATTTAATAAGTCAATTTTTGTATTTAGACGTATGCCACATGACGCATATCATACTATAAATTAGGTTGAGCAAAGACCATCTTCAATATGTCACATATCATACTATATATTAGGTTGAGCCATGACCATCTTCAATATGTCACATATCATACTATATATTAGGTTGAGCCATGACCATCTTCAATATGTCACATATCATGCTATATATTAGGTTGAGCCAGGGCCATCTTCAATATGTCACATATCATACTATATATTAGGTTGAGCAATGACCATCTTCAATATGCCACATATCATACTATATATTAGGTTGAGCCATGACCATCTTCAATATGTCACATATCATACTATATATTAGGTTGAGCCATGACCATCTTCAATATGTCACATATCATGCTATATATTAGGTTGAGCCAGGGCCATCTTCAATATGTCACATATCATACTATATTAGGTTGAGCCATGACCATCTTCAATATGTCACATATCATACTATATATTAGGTTGAGCCAGGCCCATCTTCAATATGTCACATATCATGCTATATATTATATGACCATCTTCAATATGTACATATCATACTAATATTAGTTGAGCCATGACCATCTCAAATATGTCACATATCATACTATATATTAGGTTGAGCCATGACCATCTTCAATATGTCACATATCATGCTATATATAAGGTTGAGCCAGGGCCATCTTCAATATGTCACATATCATAGTTGAGCATTGACTATCTTATATGATCATATTATATATATAGTTGAGCATTGACTATCTTCAATATGTCACATATCATATTATATATACATATAGTTGAGCATTGACTATCTTCAATATGTCACATATCATACTGTTCTGTAAAATGTGTAAATTGGTAAGTGGCTCAGAGCGAGCCAGATAACAAAAAATAATGTTACACAATGAAGAACATTATAATTATGTTCTAAAATTTTAATCTTACTGTAATGAATGTTTAAATAAAATTAAGACACCTAATTATAGATTTTTCCTATAATTCTTTGCAAAACCAATTGTCGGACAATTAACTAATTCTTCCATTGTCATAATATCCATGGCAGCACAACTAAACTTTTATTTTACTTTATTTCATATGTTTAGCACGAACCTGTTAGGGATACAAAAACTACGCGGGACGTCTCCAAGACAACTGGAATGTATAATTCAGGTGATATATCTGTTTCTGTCGAACGTAGTACTTTATCCTCTGTAGAATTCATGAAAAGATTAAAACCCAAAAATGCGAATGCGTATTAAATGTTTGGCAATTAATTTAAACCATCTGACAGTTCGGATGACTGGTTCTCCTGAGAGGCGTGACAGTCGACAGGGCAACGTATACTCGGTGCTAAAGGTTGAATCCATTTTAATGAGATTATCGCAGGTCGCGTTCGGTGCGGAGTTTGAGACCAAAGCAATCCGTGCCCTTGAGCTGTCCCTTCCTTGATATCAATGCGTGTCTTGATTTTATATTTACAACATTTATATTGAACATTTTACTTCGCCTTTTTATTTAAGTAACTCGTGTTTTTTTTATTTCTCATTTCCTGATCTATTTTCTTTCTTATCTCTTATAATAGGAATGGAAGCATTGCATTAAGCAAAATACGTGACTCCAAAAATCTAAGGGTGTATTTGAGATGGTTATGTTAACTTTTTTTGTACCATACTTTACTGGTCACAAGAATATTTTTTAGCTGCAACACATATAGTAAATGCAATACAGCAGTAAAAGTTGTTGTTGAGTTTATTTATTTAGCCAATTTATTCACTAATGACTTACTAGAAAAGCAACTTAACGGACTTGTGTGTGCATTTGCCGACGACACAGTATTCCTTAACTTCGACAAAACACACGAAGACCCCTGCAAAGTAGCAGAACAGGGCTTAGTAGTTATAAAGGAAATTGCTTTTCATCATTTTTTTTTTTAATTCTTCATTTTAACAGAATATGAATTCAATAAAATACATAGTTATAAAAAATTTAAACTATGAATTGCATTTTTCTTCTAATTTGAAGAAATTTTATTTCAAAGGTGCGATATTTCCATTTGGCAGAACACTTTCTGTTTATTGTGACAGAACAAAACTAGAGAAATACAAGTTTAAATAGCTGGCAACGTTGAATTGCATTCTGTGCGTTATAAAGCATAAGATAAGGAAGCTATGTTCTGTATTAATAACTAGTAATGATATGCACACCTCTTTAACAAATTTAACGAGTATCTAAACCCAAAGATTGGAGCAGTTTCCTTTATAGAAACCAAAATAGACCATGAAAACTTCTCGCTGCAAGCTGTCTTGTTTGCGAAGGTCCGCAGCCAACAATTTGAGGGGGGTCCGCAAGCTGGATCAAGCTTTATGAAACGCTTTCTCTGCATTCTATTTTTGCCCCAAGTTTCCGGTAATGATTTACAGTCCAAGCAATGTAGCACTTACTTCTAGGACCACAGTCAATTTTTATGGATTTAAATGAAAATGCGCTCAGAATTTCAAGGAGTAGCATAAACTAGATTACGTTTGCTCAAAATCCTGTGCGAAGAGTATTATGTAAAGGTTGAGCATTGTTAGTATAACCTAGAGATTAATACGTGCATATTCTGTGTCTATGCAGTAGACGTGCTACTGCTGAGTCTACAAAATTTAGACGGCTTGTGGACTTCTGAGTTAGAATTTCATCCAAAGGAAATTCGCCCGGCTTGTGTACCTCAGAGTTAGATTTTCATCCAAAGCCCGGCTTGTGTACCTCAGAGTTAGATTTTCATCGAAAGGAAATTCACTCAGCTTGGAACCTCTGAGTTTATAATTTCATCCAAAAGGAAATTCGCCCGGCTTGTGTACCTCAAGTTAGATTTTCATCGAAAGGAAATTCACTCAGCTTGGGACCTCTGAGTTTATAATTTCATCGAAAGGAAATTCGCCGGGATTTCCTTTCGGGACCTTTAAGTTAGATTTCATAATTCAAGAAATTCTTCAAAATGTGATAGATTATGTTACTAGACATCCAGATTGATTTATGTTTGCTAATATATTCGTTAAATATTATATTTATGGTTCAATCTGTTTCCGACTCTTTCTATTTTTGTAACTTTTTTAATCTTTGTTTATAAACTAAAGATTATATATTTTTTGCAATAATTTATTTTTAATTGAATAATTTAGTTTTCTTATCGTGGTACGTTATCAATGAAATAGCCATGCTAATAGATCATGTAAATACCTCTACTGGCGATAAGCACTATTATGATACCATCCTCTGAACACTGCCTTATTCTAATTAATCTAAACAATACTAAGACTCTTTATGATTCTTATAATAAAATCTAACGGATTAGTATAAACACTTGTTGTTTGAAAAGAAATTACTAGATTCAAACTGTCTGTTGTTATCTAAATAATAAACTGGTTGATAAATTCAAGGTTTCGCATCTACGTGAGGGGAAATGTTGGAGGAAAAGGTGATTCTAGACGAGAAGATGCTCCATGAGCTGCGCCATAGATGATAGTAAAGCATAGAGAAGGAGCACTTTCAGCAAATTTCTAAGAAGATTACACTACTGAGGTTATTGCCATGATAGCGCCGAAGAAGGGAATGGAGGTATTGTTAACGATTGTCCACCTTAGTTCCAAAAGTATGATATATGACCATGGTTTTATATAAATAAATAAATAAATAAATAATATATATATATATATATATATATATATATATATATATATATATATATATATATATATATATATATATATATATATATATATATATATATATATATATATATATATATTATTTATTTATTTATTCAACATATTTATATAATTTTAAATTAATATGTACCTGTATGGCTATATTTAATTCTAGACGCTTCCTTGCCTCAATATAAGTTTTTTCATAAGCTTATATAGCTTATAAAAAAGTTATGACGTCATCAAAATTGATGAATTTTGTCTGATAACAGTGAAACAAGTTTACTAGTGGTCAAGAGTCAACTTCGCGACTTTGCACCGAAAAAAAATTGTTGTTTGGACCTAAGTTTAACGTGATTTTTTTTTTATAATATATTTAAACTTATAATGTGAGTTTAATAATATTAAAGTATATTTAATATTATATAAAATGATTCAGTGTATTTATTTATTAGTATATAGCGGTACATGAGGTCTTAAATGTTGTGATTACTAGTATATATTACTATCGGTTGAGGTAATTAATTAATTAGATAAATGTAAGCTTATTATGTAAATAAATTATTTAAAAATTATAATTTAAGCATGCAAATAAATAAATTATTAATTGAGTTTATCTTAATTATAACTAAGGTAACAACATGAAAGTAAAACAGAAGGTTTTACTTTCTTCTTTCAGAAACACAGGAAAGGAACCGGGTACGGGGTACCTCGCAACTTTTCCTCATAACATCGATATTACTACGCTCATCCTCCCTACATCGCACTCGATTCGCTCGTCCTCAGGTAGTAAATACGTCCGTTTCATTCCCAGCAGTCATCCAGGCACTGACCACACTCAATGCTGCTTAACTCTAATGATTTAACAAAAATCATGGATATACTAGACGTATTAAAACGAACCTGGGTGTGCTTATTTTTATGAGGTATACTCTTGTACCGAATTTCAATTAAATCGGATTTTTTTCCATTATAAAAAAACGTACACAATTCATTCCATAAAAATTACTAATGAGATGAAACTTGGCACATAGTTTGTTCTTTTACATGGCTACATGCGTGCTATATCTCGAATTGATCACAGCATTTTTCCGCGTTTTATGATTTTACGAAACGTAAAAAAAAAATAGTTAAAAAATATATACTTTAAATTAAGGTTGAAAGAAAAAAAAATAATAGATAATGTTTTAAAACTAAGATAAAGTGAAACAAATTCACATGATTATCTAAAACTATACATAATATGTTTAAAATCATGTAACTTAAAAGAAGAATTAATTAATTAACTTTTCCTTCATTATTTATTAAATTTCTTTAAATTTTTAAAAACATGCATTATTTTTAATTTATTTTCTATGATTTCTGAATTTTTTGTTGGTCTAAGACCTATTTAAGTTTTTTATTAAAAAATTATATTCAAAATTTATAATGGGCTAAAATATTAAGCCCATGATAAGTTAAAACGAAAAAAGTAAATAAATAAGTTTGAAAGAAGACAAAGATAGAATAACTAAATAAGAAAGTAAAAATTAAGCTAGCTATGTTATACGAATTAATTCAATAGTGTTTGAGGGCGAATAGCTGATGACTTATTAGCTGTCCTATAATTTGGTTTTAGTTGCCAGGAGTTTGCGTCTAACTAATCATTGATAATAAATAATGAATAATTAAATAGAGATCACTGCTTATAGTGACATTCTTAATGCCAATAATCAAATATTCCACAGAGGAAATTAAACTTTACATTTCAAAAAAACTGATTCATATTATAGAAATCAGGTTTTATTGTATTTAGCTAACGTTCATGTGTTAAAAAATATAATTCATTATTTTAAGATGATATTTTTTATAACAACAAACTCAGCAGCTTATGAAAACACAATTTTTTACTTAACTTTCCCCTATGAAGTTCCAGCAAATTGAGGTCAAAGGGATGATAATTCAGGAAATTAGATTTTTAGTTATCATTCAGTGGAAAAATATCCAATTTTGATGAAAAAAAACTTAATGCCTAACTCAAAGTAAGTAAAACAAAAAAGGTAGCCTACACATGTGGGTGAAACCCGCAACACAACCCTAAAATCAATTTTTTTCTGAAAAGTGTTTTTGACCAAAAACCATCCCCGAAAACTACATCTTGTGTTTGATAGTTTCCGAAAAAAATAAATATAGAGCGATTTTCTAGTGAAACATCCTGTATATATATATATATATATATATATATTATATATATATATATATATATATATATATATATATATATATATATATATATATATATATATATATATATATATTATATATATATATATATATATATATATATATAATATATTATATATATATATTTATATATATATATAATATATATATATATATATATATTATATATATAATATAATCCATGGTCATATATAATATATTTTATGATGTATAGAACTGTTGGAACTAAGGCAGACAATCGGACAATGGCCTTCTTTGGCGCTTTGCTGGCAATAACTATTTAAGGTATTTAGTTGGTACTAAAGATCCTTAGATGCTATATTGTTATCTCGAGAATGAGCAAGTTCATATTCTATTCTTTTTGTCACTTAATAGTATTAAGTATTTAACCGATAAAGTAGAAACATTATGTAGTTAAATTTGAAATAAGAAGATAATGTAGTAATTATGACATTAAACTTTATTAGAATAGAAAGTAATAATGATGATGCAGTAATATTATGACGAGTAATATTAAACACGCGCCAGATTGTTGTGACAAATGTTAGATAAGTAATTATCATTTAATTATATTCCTAAAGTTTTAAACATAAAGAAGAGTATCAAAATAATTTCACCTTTAGATAAGTTCAATGTTATGAAAAATAAGCCTTTTCGGAATTACATAGATGAGGCCGAGTTGGGGGAATATATATATATATATATATATATATATATATATATATATAATATATATATATATATATATATATATATATATATATATATACACGTGTGTGTTTGTATGTATTTATATTGTTTAAATTTTATTTTTTACAAACAATTTCATATTTAGAGGAAATATAGAACGTAATTCCCAAATTTTGAAATGTGGGTAAGTTCAATTTAATTTTATCATATGGTTTGATAATATAAATTTCATGCGGTATAACTTCATTACTTTAACTGATTAAAACAAACTTATTTATATAATTTTAGGTGTCGTACTAATAAGTATAAGTACGTGCTCGCCAAGAACTAACTAAAAGTAGAATAGCTATGGAATTTATTAAAAACTAATTATAAAATGTATTATAAACCAAATAAAGGATTTTTGAATTTGAATTTCCATTACTAAGTTTTAATTTATTTAAAGACACTGGATGGGGCTGAAATAGCAACTTCTTACTTCTTTAAATGAATATATTTCGCCTGACCTCAGGCATACTCATGTCTACCAACAGAATAAATAATTTAAAAAACGTTAGGATAATCTAAGTTAGTCTAAAAATCTTACTTCTACACATAAAGTAGGATTTTTATATTTTTCCTACAACTTATGTGTAGGAAAAAATCTTACGCATAAGTAGTGTTTTTAGACTAAGTTAGATTATCCTAACGTTATTTAAATTATTTATTCTGTTTGTAGACATGAGTATGCCTGGGGTCAGGCGAAATATAGTCATATAAAGAAGTAAGAAGTTGTTAATTCACTCCCATTCAGTGTATTTAAATAAATTAAAAATTATATAGAACGGTGACGAATACTAATAATATCTCCATCACTAATTTACGGTATGTGGATTGTCGAAAGGCTGAGACAAAATTAAAATTTATTGTAGGTTCATGTTTAAAATGTAATAGTCAATACAGCAATAATTATAAAAATGGTATTTTGTGCATCGATTGATTAGTTATACCAAAAAATTTGTGTCTGATTTCAAGTCGATCTGTCAAATTTACAGTTTTTAAGGAATTTTTTAATGAAAAATAAATTATTGCAGTCTGAAAAATATCATCTTCCAGGCGGCAAAACTAGACCTAAAGTCTGGTTTTTGGGCCATGTTTCAACTCTCTAGCATAAACACAGCGCGAGTTATGCTATGTTATGCACACAAACAGACAGCATGATGAAATCCACTCAGAAAGTTATGATCTAATTCCTGAAACGGATAATTACGATGAATACTCGGTTTCGCATTTACAGGATGAAAACAAGCTTTTTCTTATATCTACGATTGCAGGTGGAGAAAAGTTATACCACATTTATGGAGAAAATAGTAAATTATTGGTTCTTTGCATAAATAGATGATTTCAATAATAATGCCCGTATCAGGGTTAACCCTTGTGGGAACCACCTCAAGAGGCAGTGGCAACCGTTAGGTTGCCACTAGGTAAGATTAAACCAAGTTTAATCTTAACTTGGCGATAATTTATTTAAACAATAACCTTATTGGAACGGAGAGCGTAACCTGGGATGCGAACCCCAGATCTCTGTGTCCTAGTGAAAAAAGTAAGTGTTACGCAGGCGACTCCTAAACCTGTCGTGGCACATTATGAGGCTGCTATAATGCTGTCATTGTAGTAAAAATAACACGTGAAACTAGAATTTTAGCTATTTCAACACAATGACAGAACAGTTAAAAGCGACGATAAAACAATCGTTACTTGAAGCATAAATTTAACCATAAACTATTTCCTTGTATCTGCTATTTATTTCGTAATGATAGCAAACTACATTCTTTTCATTGATTACTCTACAGTAAACCTGATTAACAAACACCTGATCGCATTTTGATTCAGCGAATTTCTATAGAAAAGAAATCGGGTTCAGGGTGTTGCGGAATTTTTCCTCGCGGCACCGGTATCGCTTCGCTCGTAGCTCGTCCTCGTTTGAACTCACTTCCTTCGTCCTTAGAATGTAAGAATCATCGAGTTTATAATCATTCCGTCGTCGGACTCGCTTCACTCGTCCTCAGACAAAAACATGCGATTTATCCCCACCGGTCACCTATCCAGGTACTGATTTCGCTTTTTGCTACGTAACATAAGTGACCTAACAAAAATAGTAGATATATTTGACGCATTGAAAATTAAGCTATTGATTGACATATATAATTGATTTTTATTAAAATATTTCTTTCTTGTGATTTTGAGCAAAAATCACATTACAGGAATGTGATGACATCAGAATCAAAGTTCTTATGCTTTTTATAAAATAATATTACGCTATGCTCAAAAATTAACTTTAAGTTACCAAAATGATAACTAAGTTACCAAAATGGTAACTTTGTTATCATGTTTGAGAAATAGTTAACAAAACAGATATGGTAAATTTGTACTCGCAATAGTTAATTTTCTAGGGTTAGAGATCATTTTCGAAAGTTTGAAACCATGTTTTGTACTTATTTTTATGGATTTAATATAGTTGCATGTGAAATATTGCACCCGGTGTAATGTAAAGAACGGCCCGTTAATACGAACTAATGCTTCAGCGTTTGTAGCTTAGACTCCTTTATTAAAATGCCACTAGAGAAACGTTTGTGGCTTAGACTTCTTTACTAAAGTGCCACTAGAGAGACGTTTGTGGCTTAGACTTCTTTATTAAAATGCCACTAGAGAAACGTTTGTGGCATAGACTTCTTTACTAAAGTGCCACTAGAGAGACGTTTGTGGCTTAGACTTCTTTATTAAAATGCCACTAGAGAAACGTTTGTGGCATAGACTTCTTTACTAAAGTGCCACTAGAGAAACGTTTGTGGCTTAGACATCTTTACTAAAGTGCCACTAGAGAGACGTTTGTGGCTTAGACTTTTTTACTAAAGTGCCACTAGAGAGACGTTAATAAGATGATCTCCTTTTAATTCTCTGAAAAATTGAAATTTTAATAAAAATTATAAAGTACCTTGTTTTCGACTATTCCTCAAACACAGGAGATGAGGGGCAACAAATTGCCTTCCGTTCAGCACCCGGTCGTGTAATAGTGCGTTTTCAAACTTGCCATTTTCAACTTTTTAAATTCGATTTTCATTTAAAAAAAAAGCCCGGGAAATCGAAAGGACTTTAAATTGTGATGTTTACGCACATGCGTAGTAGAGGCAGTGGCGAGGAATGACTGTCAGTGTCTGTAGGTCGGGGCCGACTCGGGGTATAAGCAAACCCCTTCCTCCTTCACATATCCCTTCTACACACATTATATTCTTAAATTGGCATCATCCCTCTTCTGTTATACTTACAGTTTATTTACTACACTAATTTGTTACTTATTTGCTACAAAGACGAATAAATACTATGATATCGCATATTACACGATATCATAGTATTTTAGTTACACGCTGATACTTCATTGTATTTTAAATTCAATTTATTTTTAGCATTTCCTTAGAAGATACTTCCTGATAACAACAAGGCGAAAGTACTTAGTAAGTTGGTGGCTTGAAAACGCAAACTCTGGTATTTTCTTTAATTACTCCCTGTGGAAAAATCTTATTCCTCATGATAAGAACCTTATAAACAGATTTTTTATCTCTATATTAGTTTACTTTATTAGTATTTTTTATTATTATTATCATTACTTTAGCCTCTGAGGTCGAGGTCGTTCAAGCGTCAGTCTTTGATACTGACCTTCGATGCCACGGAGGTCTGAGGTTCGCATCACAGGTTACGCTCTAAATTTATATAAGATTGTTGTTTATGTAAATTATCGACGACTTTAGAATACACTTAGAGCGTACTGATTACCACTACCACCTGAGGTGAATCCCGCAGGGGTTATCATGATAAGCCTCATGGCTTCTAATGACCATTATTATTAAACCCGGATTTTCATTGTTATTATAACTTCGTTGTTATGGGTCATCGCTATGACTTCATGATCGGTTTGAATCCTATAACACTGATTCATTTCAGATCTTGAGCAGTTCAACGTCAAGATAAGATACTCGCTCGAGTTAAAACTAGCATGAGTTCACAGGCACAGCAGGAGTTAATGGCCTGTAGGAAGCCTTTGAGATAGAATCCGATGTCTTGCTATCCCTGTGGACAACATCTTCATGTTAGTATTTGTCACATATCTGGGGTTACTTATCTTAAAGGATTTTTTAAACCCTGTACTTGAATCAATCTCTACAAATTGAAAATATAGTTTTTAATTTATTTATTGTTCGTTTATTTTATTTTTGAATAATTTTAATTTGCACAGACTCACAAAATTACTCTTTTTTGCATGAAATTGTATAAATTAGTTGTAACAAGAATTTAAATTAACTGATAAGATGATATCTTCTAACCTTCGTGTTTCATTTCATTTGTTATGAAGTTTTACTTTTTGTGTAATATTAAATTTAATATGAAACATATATTTTAATCCCAGTTTAATAAAAACCCGTGTTTTATATTTATATCGGTAAATACCAGCTTAAAAACCTAACAAATCCGAGTCTGTAGTGATATAAAGCCTGATTCTATATTTAAAATCGTGAAATAATCGAAGTATTTATCTATAAAATATAGACAATTTTGTAGCACCGATAGTCTTTCTATTGACTTTTTCATTTATCAAAAATTAAATAACAATAAAGAAATAAATGTATTCTTTCGATCGGCTCCTATGCTAATCCTGTAATAAAAAATCCGGTATGGAGCACCTCGCAACTTTTCCTCATCACATCGGATTTACTACGTTCATGCTCCCTGCTTCCGGCTCGCTTCGCTCGTCCTCAGAATATACAATTCGCCAAACTTAAGCAAATTTAAACTCGTCCTCACAACACTCGTCACACACTTTAAACTCGTCCTGCATTTTCACACAGAAAATGCATCCGTTTCATTCTCAGCGGTCATCCATGCAGCACTGACCACGCTCAATGCTACTTAACTTTTATGATCCAACAAAAATCAAGGATATACTTGTTGCATTGAAACGAAATTTTGTGTACTTATTTATCAAGTAACGACATAAAGATATATACTAGAGGAGCCATAGCCTATCTTAATACATTGAGAAGCCTGAAACGTCTTTTTGGGGCTCTCAGGGGCTCTTTGTAATCTCATTGAAACCTCTTTTAAGGGTGAGTTAAGGTTGTAATAAATAAATTTATTTCGGTTTCCCGCACATTATTTGAGTTTTGATTTGTATTTTTAACGTTTTACTATATAAATTAATGTAATTTTGTACTGATTATTTTATTTATAAGCGAAGGTGTCAGGTTACTTTTTCGATGCTTCAAAATTTAACCTATAGGGCCCCTCTAGTAATAATATCTCTATGAGTAAAGGTACACACTTTTACTGAATTTCAACACATTTTCTGATTTTTAACAATGTTTTAAAAACGTACAGAGGTCATTTCATAAAAATTAAAATAATGCTGATGATTAAATGAAACTTGGCAAATTTGTTAGGCTTATACATAGCCACATACGTCCCAAATTTCAATCGGACCGCATAATTTTTCTGCGTTTTTTTTATTTTTTTTTTTACATTTTTGCTGTGTAATTATTGCAGGTTAATGACGTCATAAAAAATATTATTCTAATAGCACAACTACAGGGGTTGATTGATTTTTCTACGAAGTTTCAATTCTCTAGCATAAATACACTAAGAGCTACGATGATATCACACACACACATACAGATATAATGGGATACCACTCATATATATACCACTCAGGAGGCCTTTAAAACACCTGGAACGGATAATTTCAGTTTCATCCCGGTTTCGGATTTTTGCAAACACAATACTTTTCCTATATATCTACGGTATAAATGAGGAAAAGTAAAACTTGTTTGATCACCCTAAGGTTTTCCCGCCATTGGTATTGCCAATCTTTTAACTATTTCTTTTTATTCAGAATAAACAGCGGAAAATGTTTTTGATGGATTTGAAATTTCGCACGCATACAGTCATACATAAAAACAACAAATGTCAGAACAAATGTCTTTTTGTTCAGTTACGTCTCAGTGTTAGTGTTATTTTCATATTTCATCCAATAAAATGTCTATGTTTGTAAAGAAATTGTTAAAAAATCGACAAATCATCCAATTAAGTTAAGAGTTGACACGATCCTTTATGAAATAAATAAGTAAACTAAGTTTTATTTCTAAGTTTTAGATCACTAGCATAAAGTAGATAAAGTAGCATTGAGGGAGGTCATTACCTCGTTGGGTGACCGATGAGAAACAAACGGACTTTTTTACTGTTTAAAGAGTATAGCGAGTCTGGAACATACTGCAATACAAACTAGATATATTTACTGAAACTAGAGGCGTAGCGAATATGAGAGAAAATTTCTGAGATATTCAGTAACTGATTTTATATACCTATAAATGAATAAAAAATAAAAAAATAAAATGGTTTAACATTGTCACTAATTTTCAAGTATTTATTTGTGGTGACTGCGTGGGTTATTTGGCAGCTAACACGTTATAGCGAGCAACATCAAGTTGAACTTACGTAGTTATCAGTACAGGCGACACGTTTTCCTGTCAAATTTTATAAGTTAACTGTCCAACACTGTCATACTGTGCAGGTGATAGCACGACCGAGTCATTAAAGATAAATTGATTTAGTCTAACTTTTTAGCGAATTTCTTTTAGGCAAATTCGTGGATCTGGTGGTTGGCATGGCGGAAGTTGGACCCAGGAGTGGGGCCGTGTTCTCGTTACAGAGGTCAACACAAAAACATAGGTTTGGCTAGACTTCCGTAAGTAAAGACGCATTACAAAGGCATATCGCCCAGTTTGAGGATCTCCACTAGCTCGTTATTTTATAATTATAAACTCATGTAGTGAAAATTTAACGAAAACAAATTAGTTTTGGAACCAAGATTTGTACCTGGACTTTAGGTTTATGTACCCCTATTGAATTCGTACCGGGAACATTTGACTCAGACCGAATATACACCAAATAGAAAATATTTATTATATATTAACCCGTTAAAACCAAATATATATTATATTTGGTTTAAAGGATTTTTTAGAAATATCATGTTTATGTTCCAATGCACAAGAAAGATAATTCCATGATTATTAGCTTAATGAAAAATTACCGGAATATAGTGTTGTTATTATCGAAGATTTTATGCAGTTTCTAACATAACCTACATGCTAGTGCATAACGGTATGCTACCTTTCAAAGTTACCAAAAGTGGTAAAAAAAGTAACATATTTGGGTATGACAATAGTTATGAAAATAATTATGGTAAATTTGAACTATATATATATATATATATATATATATATATATATATATATATATATATTATATATATATATATATATATATATATATATATAAAATTTCATATACATCATAAACGTCAAACGTCAGCTAAAAACGAAGAGCAAAAGACGAAGTGTAGGAAAAAGTTAAATAACTCTTCCCTCCCCCCCATCTATAAAGCTCCATATTATCGGTCTCTAGTAACGTTATTGTTAATTTATGAAACGGATGCAAAGCTGTTTTCAATGTAAGGCTCAATTTGATTAAAACAACTGCCATGTTCTAATTAGCTTAATAAGACACATCGAGTTGTTCTAAAATTAGTATATTCTTTGCTATAGTCTTTATACATCAACAACATTGCAACCAGACTATAAGTATCTGTTTCGAGCAAAACACAAGCTTCGTATGTTTTTTAATATAATATACATTCACAGTACAACAGGAGGCAGACTAATCAAGATATATGCCGGACCATAATTTTACGCAACAAAATATTTATTTAAATTTATTTAGTTTTCTTTTTTCAGAGGCATGCAATAGTCAGGTGAGCTATCACAGGCCAAACTGTCTCTCGCTGGGCTATTTCTTAATTGCTTGCATGCCGCCTCACCACTAAAAGGGCATGAAAAAGTATATTATTCTAATAATCTGTTAAGAAAAAAACATTACACAGTCACGTAGCATATACTATTTTTTCAGAGATAGGTGACCGTAAAAAAATCGGATACGGGGTACCTCGGAACTTTTCCTCATCACATCGGATTCGCTACAAACTCGCTTCGCTCAACCTTAGATTATACAACTAACTAAATTTATAGTGCAACATGTTTTCGGACTCGCTTCGCTTGTCCTCAGATAGTAAACACGTCCGTATAATTCTTAGCGGTCACCCATACAGCACTGACCACGCTCAATGCTGCTTAATTTTTATGACCCAACAAAAATCATGGATATACTTGTCGTATTGAAACAAAACTTAGTGTACTTATTAAGTTTAGGTTTACACTTGAACTAAACTTAAACTCAATTGAATCATTTGCTGATTTGTTTAGAATCTTTTAAGAATCGTACACAAGTCATTAGATAAAAATTAAACTAATGCTGATTATTAGATGAAACTTGGCAAATATGTAAGCCTTATACAGAGCTACATGCGTCCAAAATCTCAATTAGTCATTGCGGGTTAATCACCTCATAAAAAAAAATATTTTCTGAATGCACAACTACAGCAGTAGAATGATTTTTGTACAATGTTTCAACTCTCTAGCATGAATACCATCATTAAGACTTAATAAAACCTACAAAGGTCCTAGTTTCATGGAAATAAAAATATATAATAACTTACCAGATGGTATAAGAGCTCTAAAACCTCAAAAATGCTTAAACAAAGTCAAAGAAGTATTATTGCTTAATCCTATGTATGAACTGAATGATTAGTTTAATTTGAACTTTAGTAATTTGTAATTTTTTCTGTTTTTTTCTCATTTGTAATGTAAAGTGAATTTTTTTGACTAAACCAAGACTTGCTTGTAAATTGATGGTTGTAAAATTATATAAATAAATACACTAGGAGCTACGATGATAACAGAAACACACACAGACATACAGACAGACAACTTTGTGAAAATCACTCAGGAGGCCTTTAAACACCTGAAACGGATACTTCTGCTTTCATACCGGTTTCGGGATTTTTTTGCAAACACAATACTTTTCCTTTATACCTACCGTATAAATGAGGAAACACAAAAACTGAAGTCGTAGTCGGCAAAACAATATTACACTCTGGAGTCGAAGACGGTAAAAAAGATTAACTTTACTCCCCAGGGTAGATTTACCGCCTGCTTGTGAAAGATTGACTTTGCATCCCAGTATAGTTTACAGCCTGCCTCTGAAAAAATAATTATTTTTTGAGGTGGTACGTAATTGAGCACTTTATTGGACCGTTTTTAGGATGAGAAGCCAATCATTATTGTTATAGGAGGTTATTTAGTACTTTTCACCTCCGAGGACGTAAAATTAATTCATATTTTGCCGCCATTACTGTAATGTAGCGTGTTCAAAAAAACAATCTGTGTAAAACCTTCATGAGGTTTCTTTAAAAACGTTCATTTTGTTTCTGTTTTTGTTCGTAGACTAATTTTTTTTTCAATTAAGTATACAACGCAGTTTATTTAATGAGTTACCTCAAAAAAAATAGTGTATGCCATCCGGCTGAGAATGTCTTTATGTCTTGGCAATTTTTCCCGACTCGCTTCGCTCGTCGGTAAATCTAATTGCCGTGACATAAAGACACACTTCTCAGCCTTATGACATAAATAATTATTACCTCAGTTTTTATATTTTACTGCTCTCTAATAGATCATTTCTGTTTAATTTTAAAAACTAAAAATTTGCTAAAATAATTAAGAGTAGAAAGTAGTCTCAAGGACTTGATCTAGGAGAAGAGCCGGGTTCGCGTGTCCGAATATTCACAACTCCGACCAAACCACTCCTCAAACCATCTCTTGTAATTATCCGTTTACTTCTTCTCTAATTACAATAATGTGTCAATTTTGCAAAATGAAAAAAATCGGGTATGGGGTACCTCGGAACTTTTCCTCATCACATCGGGTTGGCTACGCTCATCCTCCCTACTTCGGACTCGCTTCGCTCGTCCTCAAAATACACTATTTGTTATTTATATACTGCAACACGTCATCGGACTCGCTTCACCCGTCCTAGGATATAGTAAACACATTGGTTTCATTTCTAGCGGTCACCTATCCAGGTACTTGATACTGCTTAACTATTAGGATCCAACAAAACCCATGGATATACTTGTTGTATTAAAGCGAAACTTAGTATACTTATTTATTACGTAAAGTCCTACGCTTGCACCGAAATTCAACTCAATTGAATTACTTTCCATTTTTTTAAAAAGTTATGCAAGTCATTTGATAAAAATTGAACTAATGCTGATAATGAGATGAAACTCAGCACATAGTTAGTCTTATACAGGGCTACATGCGTGCCAAATCAATAGCATCAAGTGCTACAATCCGATAGCATCTTTTTCCGTGATTTATGGTTTTCAAAATGTTTGGTGTCATTATTGCGGGTTAATTACGTCATAAAATTATTTTCCGATTAGCACAACTACAGCGATAGACTGATTTTTTTTAAAATTTCAATCCTCTAGCATAAATACACTGGGATGATAACACACACCCACACACACATACAGAAAGACTACTTTGCGAAAACCATTCAGGCCCTAAAAACACCTGAAACGGATAATTCCGGTAACATCCCGTTTTCGGATTTTTTGCAAATACAAAACTCTTCCTTTATTAGGAAAAGTAAAAATGTAAAACAGTTATTTTGCTGCGTTAAAAAATAAAGTTAATATTGTTGAAATTTAGTATTCCTATCTAGATACTAACCTAACTCGATGTTTCTTAACATTAGAGATCTAACAAAAACCATAGATATACTAGGCGTATTAAAATAAATCTAACCGTATTTATTTATTACTTATTAAAAGGATACACTTATACAAAATTTGATTAATTTTACATTTTTTAACATTTTTAAAAATAAAAGCATACATTTCTTGTTGTACATTCGGTACCAATTCTTGTTTCTGTAGTCTCTAGCATAAACACACTATGAACTACGATTATAACACACACACACACACACATACAGACAGATAACTTTATGATAATCACTTAGGAGGTTTTAAAACATCTGAATCGGATGATTCAGGTTAAATCCTGGTTTCGAATTTTTAATGTAAACACAATTCTTTGTATTATAGAGCTCTTCTATAATACAAGAGCTCGTTACATTATAGAATACAACGAGATCTTTCCGTTGTATTTTACAGAATGATGAATAATTATTTAGTTTATGGCACTCAAACTAGATTTAATAACAAACTCCAAATATATCCTAGTTTTAGGAAGGACATAAATTTAGCTAGATAGTGTTAAGTGTGATAATTTGACTATTTGTAAGTAACGGGATAGATCAACAGGTGTTTGGAATTCCCAGTTTTTGATAGCAGATATGTATGTGAATGTCATAAAACGTAGACTCATGCTACGTGATCAGCTAGAGACTGGCTGATGTCTGGTTATCCGAAGTGTTGCAACGGCTCAGCAGAGTAAAATACAGATTTTCAAAACTCCTTTTTTACTTTTTCCTCGTGTATAAGCGTAGATATTTAAGAAAAGAATTGTGTTCCTGCAAAACTTACCAATCCTGAGATGTGTTCCCCAATACCCAGATTTCATCTATATTTTGCGTTTAAGACGTTTTCATCGCTATGTCTATATATGTTTATGGAAGTGTAACTTTCTGTCTGTGACGCGTTAACATCTCGCTGCGTTAATGCTACAGAGTTAGAACTTGACCAAAAACCACTTAATCTCGAGTTGTACTGCCCGGAAGAAAATATTTTTAGAATGCGATAACCATTTTTCTAAGTAATTAACAATTTTTAAAAATTCGTTAAGTTAAACAGAATTGACACAAATGTACATACATAAGTTGTGAATCAGTCAACTCAATTTCTTTTTAATTTTAGTCGCTATTTTGAAAATATAGAATTATGAATTTTTAAACTTCCAAAGTTGGAAGCACGATGTAACGTCAGGAAGTTATTTAACTTTAAGTTTGTAAGATACTGGCAAAAACTTGAAATTTATTTATTTTTTGTTCGTATGTTTTGGTTAAAAATGGTATTGGAAAATTGTTACATTTGTTACAAGGCGGGAAAATAGACTTCTACTTACTATTTATGAATTTAGTTCCCGAGACGAAGGTGAGCGAAGGCTTTAAAAATTATTTTCAGAGGTGAAGCCGAGTCAGGTAATTTACAGTTTGACTGCCGAGGCAAAGCAGCCAAGGTAGATAAAATCGTCCGAGTCAGTAATATTTCCTTCCCTGCCTTGTTGCATACTTGTAATAAACATGAAACAAAGTTGTAAACTTTGTAACCTTAATCAAGTAGAATTATAGAACATATAATACTTATATTGTACTTGTTTTCTCCTCCTTGAGATCTCACTATATTAATTAGTATTTATTTCACTCCACTCAACAGCAAAACTTGATTAGAATATTAAAATTCAAAACCATTCAACACATAATTGGTGTCTATTATTTTTTGAAAAATGTTTTTAATTAAATGCATTTGTTTCAGATGATTAAAGAAATAAACTCATTGATAATAAATAAAATGTATCTGTATTTGTTATGAAGACAACACATGACTAATCTATGTAAAAAAAATAATAAAGCAAAAGTAGATAAATAAAAAAGCATGTGCGTATGTATGGATGTAGATATGTAGATGTGCGTTATGTATGAATGCAAATTTGCATACAAATGTATATGAATGCAAGTAACTATAATGTATATGTTTTAAACATTAAATAAAGAATCCATAAATATAATGTAGCTATAAATATTATTAACAAATATAATAAGCATAAGTCAACATTTACATAATTAATATAATATTTCAACTTTCTGGCTTTAAGTGTCCAAATTGTTATTATAATTGTTTCCCCTCACTCAGTCCTAGGATTTTTTTCATTTTTTAATATTTTTTAACGATTTTTTCCTTACTTTTCCTCATTTATGCCGTAGGTAAGGTATATAGGAAAAGTGTTGTTTGCAAAAAAATCCGAAACCGGGATGTCACCGGAATTATTTGTGTACATTTTAATGTTATTACTTGTAAAACTATTGTAAAGATTAAAAAAATAAAAGATTTATTATAAAACACTAGAAAAATACAAAAGTTTGACTGGTATTGAAAAGTGAGATGTGAGTGAACATCCTGTGCTCTTGTTGTAAACAATAAATAAATAGTAAATAAATAGCTTTATTTAACAAGTAAGTACAATTCATGTACAATTGTTATTATAAAATAAAGGAGAATAAAAATAAATGAGAAAAAAGAAAGATGTAGTATATACCACTTAGTATATATTTATTGATAGAGCCGACTTTCAAACTTAACAGTTCATCATCAGTGCCTACCAACAAAGTACCAAACGAAATAAATAAAAAGAAAATTAATAAAAAAATAAAAGAATAAATAAATAAATAAAAGCAAATAAATAAATAAATAGATAAAAAAATAAAATAAAATAAACCACAAAACTGTCGCTGGTGAAGTTCTACAATTGTCAATTGTTCTACTTTGTTCTACAAAGTTCTACTAGGTGGGCGCTAATAGCTTACTACAAGGTTATAACCTACCTTTCTTGTTCTTACTACATTTCTCAAATAAATAATTGGACGTTTTTGTTAACGTTAAGTTCTGTTATTTCGGAAAGTGAGTAATTCACATTCATTATCAAGTGTTTAATAATCATGATTCAGGGATTGAAAATACGCCACCAAAATGGAAACTTTTGGCCAACGAGGCGATCGAAAGAAGTGTAGCGGCAAATTTGTACGATGTTTTTCTTCTAAATAGTTGTTTACTATAACAACGCTTGGAAAAATAGCATATGCTAAGTGACTGGGAATGAATCTTTTTACATAGGATTCTTTTACTGTCTCGTTCCCCTCTACAGTAAACATAGTCGCCAAGGTAAAATAAAAAAAGGCATTCTTTACTGTCTTGTAACATAATATACTATAATACCTATAATGTTAAAACTAAAGTGATGTAGAAATTCATACAGTTTGGGTCGGGGCGGGGGGACACAGTGGTCTAACTCCCTCGTTTTAAGTGGTTCCGAGAAAAACAGGAATTAGTTGCATCAACTACCGCACCGAGCGCTAGTTTTCATCATGTCCTCTTATCACTATTGTTATCAGTTTTAAATCGATACTTCTATTTATGTTTATAAAAATGTAAACAAGACGATTTTTATCTTATTCATTGCCTTTTTTCTTTTTTAGTAGCTTATATGACAATTTTTTTAGAAAATAGGATAACGTGTGTTACGAATGAGACAACGAAGACGTAAATTAAATTTATAATTTCCCAGTTTGATGTTTGTCTACAAATCATGGTTATCACACAAGATTCTAGGGATTCTATGGGAAGGATATTTTAAAATGTGATAATTAGAGATTTAACCCAGGTTTAGTGTATTTCTTTTGGCATTTTCAAATAAATCAGGCGGGTTTAATCTATTTGCGGGTTGTTTTTGAGGAAATGTATTCATTTCATTTTATTTTTTTCTAGTTCTATGATTTTTATTTAAAAGTTATTTACTTTATAGTGTCAATTATAAATTATTTCTTATTTTATTTTAAATTTAAAATACTTATTTCTAAAGTTTTAATGAATGTTTTGTATTTTTGATTAATCTAAATTGCAGTCCGCATCGTTGTACAAATTTTTAAAAACATTTGGCTCATTTGTTTAAGTTTTTTCTTATTTGTTTGCGCTGCTAAAACTTTAAAGATTTTAAACACTTATTTTCTTTTCAAGCGATTTTATTTTACTCAAATTCTTTCTCCAGGCTCTATCAACATGCCAAGAGCAGAATAGTCTATCAGCAGAAGGCATTACTGCCGACCAGGCTAAAAAGAATTGCTCGGCCATGTCAGACATAAAGGTTTTAGCTCTCAGCAGTCTGCCAAGATGATTCTTTATTATTGAAAGAATAATGTATAACTCTGGTATCCGCTCTTGTTAGAAAATAAAAAGCAGCAGGGAATCCTTGCCTCATGTCGTCAAGAACAAGCACTGTATAAAGTTCAAAATTGTAAGGGTCAATACCATGTGTTCCATCTAGGCACATGACATCACTGCCATATTTCTTTAGAATGTCTAGTTAAGCATCGTTAAATATGATTAAGACAAAATCATCTTGTTCTAAAAATATGTGTTCTTACAAGACATGACTTTTCGGTTTATAAAATCGCACAGCATTATAATCAAAATTCTGCTGAACCCAGGCATGAACACTCAGATGATCCTCCTTATGCAAAACTTCATTTTTATTTAAGTTATTTATGTTAACAATATTTTGCAAAAAAAAATTTGAAGTAAATGGATCTGATAAACGTTTTTATCAACCAGTGATTCCCTTACTTGATCTAAAATAACATCCAAAGGAATTTTTTGGGTTATTTTTTTGGTGAATTTTTCTCGCTCCGACTATTTCGAACTCATGCCCAACATGAGTGGATATACGAGTTTACTCCAAATCGCACGAACCTGTAGAAGAGATGGTCAAAGACATTTTAGCTGGGCAGTGACTATCGATCTTATTGGTGCCCAAAAGTGTTTATAAGTCTCTTACCGGTTGATTTAGATTTGTAAATTCCATCTCTATGACAAGTAAAAATGATTTGCCGCACAATAAATTTTGTAGTACTTTCCTTTTCTTCTTTTGTTTTCCAATTTAAAAAAGCTTCATGACTTTCAAATGTTCTTACTTCTTTTTCAAAATTATTCGAATGGTAATTTTCTAAATGCTGCATCTACTATATCATTTTCGCATTTAAAACGGATTTAAAAGTGTTTTTTATAACCCCTTTACAAACCTGTTTTATAAAGTGTTTCCGAAAATCACATTTTCTTAAAAACGGGACTCGCATTGATAACATGTAAATGTTTTATCACTTTTAAAAGAATGATCATTGTGGTCCATTTATTTTATTATGGATTATTTTAAAAATTGAAATCAAATAAAGGAAATGGCGAGAGGCAAGAGCATAACTATTACAAAGCAAAAAACTTTCATCATTAGCTTAGTAGAACATGTCATAGTCTCAAGATCGCTAGCGCACCAGACTTTACCGTTATTGAAAGCGCCAATCATAATCATAGCTAGATTAATAAAATACAACCATTAATTAAAATTTAGCAATATGTTCTAAAAAGTTTAAGAATATGTAGTCAAATTTAAAATAAAATAATTTATATATTATACTATAAAAATAAATATTTAATAAAACTTGTAGAATTATTGAAAAACGAAATGAATACATCTTCTCAAAATCAACCCGTAAATAGATTAAACTCGCATGATTTCTTTGAAACATGCAAAAAATAACATACTTAACCTGGGTTAAATACCTAAATATCACATTTTAAAATAGCATTCCCATAGAATCCCTAGAATCTTGTGTTATCACGATATCAGGTCTACTTAAAATTAACACAGCGTTTATATTTTTATAACATTTTATGAAAATTATACCTTTAAAATAATTAATACAATTTTTAACATTGTTAAAGACCCTTTTAAATAATTTTAACCTTAGAATTGAAGAAATAATTATTTTATATATAGGGTACAAGGTCAACTGACCCGCCACTAGCGGAGAAAGGGTGAACTTAGGGCAGGTCCATCTAAAGCAGCTTATTTCGGGGAAGTTAGACCACTGTGTCCCGCACCCCCACCCCTACTGTATGAATTTCTACATCACTTTAGTTAAAACCAATATCTCGGGAGTGTGTTTCCAAAGGCAGGCAATACTTTACCTGCCTAATTATTTGAAATTTACCTCCTGTTTTTAAAATTCTAATGTCAGATAAATAAAACAGCATTTCCTGCCTAAAAATAGTTGAGCAATGATCAATTTTCCTTCCGTGAGTGATAAAGTTTATAGCAGCAGTCAAAATATGACGTTTTACCGCAAAAATGAAAATTATTAAAAGATATGATTCAACAATAAAATATCGGGTATGGGATACCTCGGGACTTTTTCTTATACAATAAGATTTGCTGGTCTTATATCTGTCTTACATGCGTGCTAAATTTCAAATTGATCGTATCATTTTTCCTAGATCTACTAGACTTACTTAATCATAATGTTTAACAAATGATAGCTTTCAAGTTCATTTTTAAGAATACTTTTCATTCTTTACTCGTATATTAACCTCTGTTAGAACGTGCCACGTACAAGTTTGAAGGCAACAAGCGAACGATTCAACGCGAGCAAAAGTATGCAAACGTGGTGTTTTGGTGTTATGAGTTATCTGCAAGGAATGTTTGACTTGCATGAAAGCAGTGCATATCCAATAAACAATACCACTAGATAATAATACTGAATAAAACTAACTTTACGCTACAACAAAAGACTCAAGCACGCAGTTAAAAGACACGGTGACATCTCAGTAATAAAAGTGTAATAAATACAGCCATAATAAACTTTAATTGTTGTTTACGATGACTTGGATTTAGTTTGGGTTTATTCACAACTTATAATCAAACTTGTATTAGATCTACAGGTGATTATTTTAACATAAAAGAATACAACATGCTTGTCACCTGTAAGAATACATACACCTTTTGAAGTTGCCAATTAAAAAATATTTCCTGAGTTAGTAATCTATTTTCTTTTTCTAGGAATAATTCTATCCTTGATTTACTTTAATAAACCACTATTCTATATTTACTGAAACTGTGAGTGTAAAGAATTAAATAAAATTAAAGAGGTCGTATCTAAGTTAAAGAAGGAATTGAAGAATCAGCAGCCACCGTCGATACTTGCAGTTGGATATTAACATACCTTGACAGGTTTCAGCTTAACACCATCATTAGCAGGCGAGGGTTGCCACGCCTGCTACACATATCAGCAGCACACAAATCACGAGTTGGATATGAATATCCAACTCGTGATATGTTATTAGCAGGCGAGGGTTGCCACGCTGCTATACACATATCAGCAGCACACAAACACGAGTTGGATATGAATCCAACTCGTGATATGTGTATTAGCAGGCGAGGGTTGCCACGCCTGCTAATACACATATCAGCAGCACACAAATCACGAGTTGGATATGAATATCCAACTCGTGATATGTGTATTAGCAGGCGAGGGTTGCCACGCCTGCTAATACACATATCAGCAGCACACAAATCACGAGTTGGATATGAATATCCAACTCGTGATATGTGTATTAGCAGGCGAGGGTTGCCACGCCTGCTAATACACATATCAGCTGAACACATATCACGAGTTGGATATGAATATCCAACTCGTGATATGTGTATTAGCAGGCGAGGTTTGCCACGCATGCTAATACACATATCAGCAGCACACATATCACGAGTTGGATATGAATGTCCAACTCGAGTTGATAATAAAGTTATATTAGTGAATAACTTCTATGGGGTCACGACGAGCCCTCTGAAAATAAGGAATACACATTAGACACATACCAGCTATACTAGCCGTATTAAAATAAAAATTATATACTTATTTATTATTATTTATTTATTTATTTATTGTAGAGCTTAATTAAACATCATTAGCTCCACGCAACTCGTGTAACAATAACAAAGAAAGATAAACAACATAAAGGTTGAGGTATTTTGATCTGGCTTGGATGAAACACTGGCCTTGTATTATAAAATTGAATATTAAATGAAAATAAAATTGAACTGGCATTCATGTACTCGGATAACTAACAAAATTTAAATTTAAAAAGGGTTGTCTAAAGATAGGTAGGCCGAAGATGGAATTAAAAAGTTACTACTAGCCGAAAAAGTTATTATTCATTAAAAGTTAGGAAATAGATGTTTGACAATAACTAATAAACAAAGAAGAAATACAAATATTAGTAAAAATATACTTATTTATTACAACAAGAGATACTCTTGTGCCAAAATTTAATTTGGATTATATTTTGATTTTTAACCAATTTTAAAAAAAAGCGTATATTGTCATTTAATAAAAATTTAAATTATGATATAAAACTTAAAATATTTGTTGTTCTTATGTAGCAGACCCGGACTGGCTTATCGGGCGAATGCCCGGTGTATCCTCGCTCAAAAAAAAGAAGTCAATAATGAGAAATTTTTTAAATTACATTCTTATTTTAAGACCTAGCACTTTTTCTGTTAAGAGAAATACGCCCTCGATCTTAATGTATTTTTGACCTTACTTCCTAACCGTTACGAGAAGTACTTAAACTATACTAACTTAATTTATTTAGATCCTGATGTTTTATTTTTATAAAATTTGATGAAAAATAATGATTTATTTACGCCCCTACTGTTACGAGAAATACAAGTTCGCCCTCGTTTTAGATTAATTCTAGCCCTAGCTGTTGTGAGAAGTACGCACTCAACCTTGATATATTCAAGCCCTTTTGCCTTTGCACTGTTGTAAGAAATGCGCCCTTGATCTAAATGAATTCATTCAAGTCCTTACCGCTATTTGTACCGCTATGAGAAGTACAAATAAGCCCTCGTTCATTATAAATTCTAGCACCAGCATCCTTACTGTTGTAAGAAAAAAGACATCTTCCTTGAAGTATTTATGCTTTTGTGCTCTTCCGCTGTTTTAATAAGAGTTCCCTCGATTTTGATTAATTCAAGCCCTTGCACTTTTACTATTGTAATAAGTATGATCTACATCTTGTTCTAATTTTGACCTGCGACCTTAATATCGTACTAAACAGGCCTTAATACGTTTAATTAGTTAGCCTACACGCTTACCCTTATGTGATTAATATAGAGTAGAAAACGTTAAAGTTCGGCCTCGCTACGCTAATTGTGAAGAGATTAATTAGTATAGAATAAAACATGTTAATACTTGGTCTTGCTAGACATAATACAACAATACAACAGTCTAATATAGATACTAGAATTGTTATATATATATATATATATATATATATATATATATAATATATATATATATTATATATATATATAAATATATATATATATATATATATATATATATACCAGGGCTCGCTACGTTCGCCCTTGAAAGAATAAAAGTTTAGAGAATTATAATTCCGAGGCTCGCCTTGATGAGATTGGTAGGGAGAAAAATATAATCATCGGGGCTCGCTACGCTAGCCCTAAAGAAATTAATAGTAATGAAATATAAATATTGGGGCTCGCTAAGCCCCACCTGAACAGTTAATAAAGAAAAAAATGTTATTACTAGAGCTCGATATGCTCAGCCTAAAGAGATTTATAGTGAGGAAATGTAAATACTCGGCTAGTTAGGCTCACCCAAAATAAATTAATAGTGAGGATATATATAAATATATATATATATATATATATATATATATATATATATATATATATATAATATATATATATATTATAATATATATATATATATATGGGCTCGCTACGCTCGTTCTAAAAAGATTAATAAAAATACTGGAGCTCGCTGCGCTCACCTGAATGCGATGAATAATATGAAAATTGTAATTGCTAGAACTTATGTTGGCCTTGCATAATGGTGGTTAGTCTCTTTTTCAGACGGTTTCAGTAGAGGGTTTCATAAATAACTAGAAAGGAATTAAACACGCATTTATTTGTATGAATACATATTCGTTTTATTTAGATTTATTTGTAGGGAGGGGGGGATTGTGCCCTCCGTCTTTGAAAATGCCCGTGCCCTCAAACCATACTCAGTCCGGTGCTGTTATGTAGTACTAGACGTGGGCCAAATTGCGCATTGGTCCCATTATTATTTCTTATTTTATAAATTTTCAAAATTGTCGCTTAGAAATAATAATTTTGAATAACAAAGAAACAAAATAAAAATAAAATAAATAGTAAATAATAATAGATAGTAAATAAATAAATAAAATTAAATAGTAAAGAATAAAAGTGTTTCGTTAGTTGCACTTCTTTCAATTTTTTGCTTGGGAAAATTTTGTTTTCCGGAAACAGACCTAAAAATTAATGTTTATACCAAGTTTCAAACCTCGGTAGCCAAGTATATTTAGGTATCCAGCATAAACAAACTGAAAACTGACTAAACATGTAGACAGACAACTTTGTAAAAAAAAACTCCGGAGATAATAAAAACGCCAGAAGCCGATGGTTCAGGTGGTATTACGGTTTCGGATTTTTGCGATATACAATTTTTGTATACCTACGTTATAAATGAGGAAAAGTAATAAAAAAGAATGTTGTTGTGGGCATGATGTTGTCCTAGTATCCTTACTAGTTTATTATTGACGTGAGTTACTAAGGTGTGAGGACAGCACGTCTATGAATATTAATTTCAATTTAGCGGATCACTTTACCGAGAATCCAACAATACGATATTCCCTCCGATTGGAAATTTTCTCGTAAAAAGATATTTCTACAGAACATCGTGACATCTACTCCCAAGGCAACTAACAACCAGGTATCCTCACCTGATTTATATCTCGCAGGAGTTTCCCTCATTACCTGAATATATTTATTTACTGTTTACGTCATGAACTATTTGTCATTCAATTATCTTATTCAATTCAATTCAATACAAATGACTAAAATTGTCACATTGAAGCCTTGAGATTCCATCAGTAGAACAATCAAACAAGACATCACCTAAAACCCAAGTTCAACGACAATAATGCGAGATGAGTGTTGCCCTGGCACCGTCGCAGGACCCGGGTAGAGTAAGCCGTCATGTCGTGCCTTTCTAATAAACATGTCAACTTTGACTTGCCATTAATCAAAGTCAAAGAGTTGTATAACTCAGAGTTGTTAAACAAACAGTTTTAATATGACTTTTACAGAATATATTAGAAGGATTAAGTTGTATGTAAAGGAGAATGCAAGTGTCTTTAGGTCAAGTTTGTGTACCTGACCTTTAAACTATTAAATAATGTATATTTTTTGTTGCCAAACTCACAGGTGCAAATAATCTTCGTTTTATTTTAACATTCTGCTTTATTAGCGAATTTCGTTGAAATAAACATCAAATAAGATGAGTGGAATGTCGGCATTTATACCTCAGAGTGTGTGTAGTGTGTAAAGTCGCGTGTGTATATATATATATATATATATATATATATATATATATATATATATATATATAATATATATATATATATATATGTGTGTGTGTGTGTGTGTGTGTGTGTGTGTGTCTAAAAGTTTACAATTAGAAAAATTTTGAAACAAGCTATTTTCCTTACGAATATTTTTTTTTAAATTAAACTTGTTTTGAAAATAAACATTGGTAAGGACAAAAATTGTCAATTTAAAAAACCAAATTGTTGCCGTCATTAACCTGTTTGTTAAGAAAATGGTGTCATTCAGGGTTAGCACTCATTTCAAGACATTTTTTCCATTATATTTAGGGCGTTAAATCGAATAAAACCAGTCAGAGGTGAATTAAACACTCTGTGATAAATAACCGGAAAATATAACGGTCATTAAACGTAAACAAAACTATTCCACTGGGGGTCGTTTTCAATGTTCTTTTGAGCTCTGAATAGAAGAATACCCCTACCCCCTCCAACCCTCTAATAAAATGTTACCTCATAAAGTCACGGCCTGCAAATCGGGGCGAATTTCTTTGAAATGATTTCTTCATTGCTCATCACTGTATTTCTTGGTTCAGTTTCCAGTTGATGTATCAAAACTAGACCAGTTGCATTCCTAGGGACAGCTCAACTTAACATTATAAAGATGAGACCGGAATAAAATAAATAAATAAATAATGTTTTTATTTTGCTTTAAGTACAGTATTTTGCACATTTGCATTAAAGTCATATTTCAATAGATAATATATATACAATTTTTTCATAAACATCCCACAAATTTCATTGTTACAATAGTTAAAATTGTTTTATAATAAAGACATGCCATCCTTTTTTTTTTATTTATTATTTAATTTTACCAATTATAGATAAGAAGTCCTTTAGCTTTTACATAGGATTTTTTTATTAATATTTGCTAGCTTGCATCACTAAATTCTTCTAGATCTGATATTTCTTTCAGTTTTTTTGCTAGAGCATTAAATAAGGTTACTCCAACAACGTATTCAGAGCCATTTTTTAGCATCTGGCGCATTTCCCCAAAGTTCTATGCCGTATAGCTTGGACTGAAATAAGCCATGATAAATAATAATAAGAATAGAATACCATTTATTAGTTAATAATAATAATTATACAGTAGTTACTTAAGATAAATATAAATAAAAATTTACTTCTAGTACATAACTAAATCAGCTCATACACAACTAAAATAGTGACGTCATCCGCGTATAAAATTGTAAAGTCCGCTTTTAACATTGTCGGTAGATCATTATTATAAATTAAAAAGCAAAGAGGCCCCAAAATTAAGCCTTGGGGCACTCCTCTAATTAACTTTTTTATTTTCAGATCTTATATTTCCTCTTTCACACTTTTACTAAGGTGAATTGAGTCCTGTTATCTAGGTAGAATTTTATCAAATCCCACGCAATGCCCAATGTCTTTAATTTGGTTAGCAGTATTCGATGCTCTACCAGGTCGAAAGCCTTGGATAGATCAACGAGTAGTGCTAACATTTGGCTGCTATTGTCTAAGTTGTTATATAAATTACTTTCTAATTCCCCTAAGGCCACTACCCCCCCCCCCTAAGGCCTAGGGGTTTACTTTTATAGCAGACTTACTTTTCCGAAAGCTGTGTTGTTCTGCTACTATAACATTAAACTTAATAACAAAAATTGATGAAACTATTATACATCGCTTTTTCAGAAATTTTAGATAATTTAAGATTACCTAAAATTCCAGCCAGTCTCAGGTTTGAGGCCCCTTTCTTATGAATGGGGATTAGTTTAGAAACTTTTAGTTTTTCCGGAAAAACCCCCTCCCTCAACATTTTATTTACTAACACAGCAATCGGTTTCTCGATACATTCCGCTAAGCTTTTAACTAACTTATTTTAACTTTTAACATAACTAATGGCATAAATATCTGCCCCTGTGCGCTTCGCGGTCATTCGCTTTCCTTAATAATCCCTTATGTGTTATAAAGTTGTTGTTATGTTTTTGTTGTTTTATTAATATTTGTTATGTTATTATTATTATATATATTTTATTTTATTTTATTTTTTTTATTTATTATTTTTATTATTATTATATTATTTATATTTATATTATATATATATATATATATATATATAATATATATAATATATATAATATATATTATATATATATATATATAATATATATAATATATATATATATATATATTATATATATATATATATATATATATATATATATATATTATATATATATATTATTATATTATATATATTATATTAATTATATTAATTTTGTTATGGTTTTCGCGAATTTTCATCTTGATGACCGTTAGCTGCTTTACTTGCGATGATACCTTATAGCAATTAGTTTAGCCAAACTCAGTCCAGTCGCAGGGTGGGAGGTGATTTCTGAGTCCAATGAGATTTCTGTCTTACTTACAAAAATTAATTCAACTTACACATACTTGAACCTAATTCAACAAAGTCGTTAGATTATTTTCTCACCTACCAAATATTCGAGGGGATGAGAACCAACCCAAAGCATCCGATGAAAAGATAAAAAGGCTCTAAAACTAAATCTGAGAAAGTTAAACTTTCAACAAAATGAAAAGTTCTTTTATTAAAAATCAATTTAACCTTAAGACAACCAATAATAATGTGGCTTAGACGTTTCAATCTATGGTACCAAATTGATCTGGGAACTTAAAACTAAAGATTTACGCAGTAAAGAAAACCATGATGCTAGCGAAGCTAGTGATCTTGAACTAGAAGTTGAACTAGGTGTTGTTCACCCTAAGAACACAAGAACTAATATAGGGAGTTCTTAGATCAACACTCTATAGGAACACAAGAACTAAATAGGAAGTTCTTAGGACAGGAACCTAAGAACACAAAAACGAAAATTAATAGAAAATCTAGCGAACATGTAGAAACGAAAGGCATGCAAATAAATATGAAAGTGGAATAGAACTCAAAAATGAAAGAGAATATGCCTTGCATATCTTTCATGGTGAGTGCACTATCCAATTTTAGAAGTATAAACTCCAGGACACTAATTCTAATTCACTTGCAACTATTCCTATATAATATTTAAGATCTTCGAACTTAAAAAACTTTGCAAAAGTCTAAGGACTTAAAAAGAATTAAATAAAAGTATAAAACTTAGCCAGACCACTGAAAACTCTTAGGCACCAGTAACAAAAAAAGTTTGACAACTTAATACTGATTCTACTTTAAAATCCAAAATTAATGAATATTATAAATAAAGAACAATTCAAATTAAAGTTTCCCTCAAAAGTTTTTCTAAAAAATGTCAGTAAAGAACGATTTTATTGCTAAGTCGATAAAACATTTACTTTATGTCTGCTGGCGGTAACGTTTTACTTTACAGTCGCTTCGAAAATAAGTATGCAAGGTAAAAAAAGTAAAATAATTAATTTTAATTTTCCTCATTGATACCAGAGGTATATAGAAAAATGCAAATACTCCGAAACCGGGATGTCACCTAAATTATCCGCTTCAGGTATTCCAATAACTGAGAATCCTGAGCTGAATTTCACAGAGTTGTTTGTCTGTCTGTATGTGTGTGGGTGTGAGTCTTGTTTCGCTCGCAAAAAAAAATCGCAGCAACAAAACCTCATTTTACAGCCAACATACTAAAAAAATGTTCTAGTACATTAAAAAATTCAAGTGTAATCATAAACATTTTCCTGCTAAAATGCAAAATAAAAATTAACGTACTTTCGTATTAACGCTTCTAGTACTTTTGATTTTCATTTCCTAGGATAGATGTCATCCATTCATGTTAGTATGTTGTCAGTCAGCAATTTTTAAAAAAAAAACTAAAAATATTTTTTTTTTTTTACTTGAAAAAGATCTTTCTATAAGTTTATTTAGTTGCTAAATCGATTAAACGTGTCCGCAGTTAGTGCGACAACCACAGTAAAACTGGAAGTACAGTGGTACATTACCGGGATTACCGGTAAATTAAAGTAAATTCGGTAAACAACAAATTGAGTAATACCTATGTTATTTTAATTTCTTTACGGTTGAACCCGCAGAGTCATACTAGCGTTTCAACGCCAGTCTATTGATAACCGCAAGAATTTATACAAACACTGCAACCAGGGAAGGCCTCGGTACTTCAACACTCCCCTTTTCGAGACTGTAACTGCCAGCTATATTTAGTATCTACTCTAGTATATTTACTCCAGTCCCACTGGCTACTCTGATTTTCATTAGTCTCATCTAGTCCGTCGGGTTTTTTCCAATCTCATCAGCTTCTTTAATGTCATTAGATACGCATTATACTTTCTGCTCTTTCTAGACCGGTACAGCCCGACAAAGAGAATCGCTGGTAGCAACCCCAAAGTTAGTGTGCATAAATTCGTTCCCATAGCCCTGACCTGATAGCCAAAATTTGCAGAACACTAGGGAGAATCTTCCACAACCGAACAAACCATTCCTAAACATTTACTTTAATTGTTGGACCACATACAACGCTGAATCAGAGGTTCCACTTCATCAGTGCGAGCACTGAAAAAATGGAATTCAGATTCCGAGGTCCGAAGGTCCAGAGTATCCTTCCGTTCCTCCTCCGGCCTGCAGAACTTTGTTTTTACATAAGCTGAAGACAACGGAAACATGGATCCAGAATTGTCTCGAACTAAACCCAACCCAGCATTTGAGTAACAGCCAAAAGAAATCACGTAAAACTGGTTTGGCCGGTCTTCAATTGAAGACGTCCTAAGAGTAAGGCGATACTAGCACTGGGTTATCGACGTGTCTTTTAGACGTTCGGGCTATTGGTTTAATGAAAGTGGTCCGGAGTCGCTGCGATCATTCCAGATTTTTAAACTTGGAGGCCCAGGTTCGAATTTTGAGCCTTTTTTAGTGAATTATCATCAGAAAATGATGCAACAGGTTTTTCGGATGACGCAAATGAAGAAGGGGAGTCAGGGGAATCATTTTCGCTTGGCCTTCTGATTCCAAGCGTCATTTTCTAATGATTGACCGCTAAAACGTTGAGGATGTTATCAGCGCTGCTAGGCAAATCAGGGAGTTAGAGTTGTGTGACGTACCGTAGCTCTCATCGCGTCTTACGTGCAGTGATTATCTCATGGTCATGCCAAAATACGAGAATGTCCTCACCATACGGACTATGTTTGTCTCGGTCAAGGTCCCCTTATTGTCGGAGTATCTCTCCACGTACCACTAATCTAGATAGTAGAACTATAACAGATGTAATCTATATTCATTTTGTCTTTTTAGCGAATTATCCTTGAACAGAAGTCGCTAATGAGGTGGCTCGTATGGCGGGAGGTGATAAAAATGTGACCTCCCGTCCAGGTGAGAACCTGGAAATGTAACCAAAATCTGTTTCAGATCACGAAAAAAATAGGTTTAAAGAGTAAAATAAATAAATAAATAAGTGAATTTAATAAACAACATCAATAATGACTCAGCTATTTGAAATTCGGTAAGACAATCTTAATAAAAATTAAGTTGAACTAAATTTGGAACCAAATCGTATTAATGAGAACTTTAATCCGAAAAGAGTTTTAACAGCCTTGATGTCTATAATTTTAATAATTACTATATTAAAATGATATAAATCCTTATATGAGTCATCTCATTAACTGCTGTGTGTATTTAAGTTATTTTCTCTCTTGCCTCAAAATCATTTGTGTTATACCTATTACCAGAAAATGTTCTAAAAAAGAACCTGAGCCTATTCTTATATAGTACCAATTCTTTCAAAAAATGTTGAAAGAATACTTAAAGGATTGCTTTGTCTTGCGATGTATTTAAACTTTCAAACTCTTAAAACGAATGTAATAAGTTAAGGTACTAGAGGACTTCCTCTTGAGCTTATCATGTCTTACCTTACAGATAGGATTCAGCTAGTCTGGTTAAACGGCAAATCATCTAAAGCTAAAGAATTAATCAATGGAGTACCACAGGGGTCTGTTATTGGTCCCATATTCTCCCTGGTATACTGCTTCGATTTGCCTGATTAAAACCATACGTATATTCGTAAGCTTGCTGACGGTACTACGTAACCTTGTAAGAGAGGCCAATGAAGAGCAAATGTTAATAAAGAAAATTACAGTTATTTAACGAGCTAATGATTGGTTTCTAACCTACTCTTTGACTCTGAATGAAACTAATAACCAAGCTCATATATTTCAATACAAGATCTTGACAGAGGAAGTTTTCTAAAACTACTTGGTGTTACGTTTGATCTACTTTTGACTTGAGATATACATACTGCTATTTTTTCAAATAAACCTTTATCGCTTGTATTTAGAAAGTTATTAACTTATCTGCTTAAGCCCTGATGCTTAATAACTTGAGATCTTTTTTTTAAATAAAAAAGGATTATTTGCTGCTAGAAGCATTTTATTTTATAGATGACTTTATTGATGAGAGTAATATTTGATTTAGTATTGCTTGTCTATACTTAATAAGGTGTTTTACACAATGGTCTCTAGCACTTCTGCCATAAAAAGGTATTATACATAAAGAAGACTAAAACAAAGCTGAAGAGGGTTTCAAAAATAGTAAAATATGATAGTAAAATCAAAAACTTTACTATTTGCTGACCATTTTAATACTAATATCTCCAAATTTTGGCAATTCCCCTATAGATATTATTTGAATTCTGATATGAATACCTGAAATTTAGTATACCAAAATACATCCCCTACTAACAATGACTTTAATGGAACAATCGCCCAAAAATTAGTTACCATACCCCCTCTAATTCGACTAACAGGAACTTAAATAAAATCGTCGTACTATAGTGCTAAAACACACGGCTAAAATCAGTTGACAGCGTGGGAAAAGAATGCAAGGGAGCCAATGAGGTGACCTGGATGTTAAACCACGCCCACAATTTCAAATTGGACCTACCCCATTGGTTTCACAGCACTATATTCCCACGCTGTCAACTGATTTTAGCGGTGTGTTATACTACAGTATGACATCAGATTGCCAAACTCTTTTTCTCTAAGGTAACTTTTGAATTTCAAATTAGAGCAAACCATGATACTGGATCTATTTACAGACTGTACAACTTGTTTAACAATTCAAAGAACCAAGCTTCTAATTAAGCTATTCCGACCCTAATTGTTTGCTATGTGCTAAATGTTTTTAGCGAAAATTCAAGATAAAAAACTAACCTTAATACTTTTCCTAATTCATAACATAGACATTATGAGAAAAGTTTTGTATTCGCATTAAACATCCGAAATCTGCGATTTCACTCGAATCTGTTTTAGATGTCTGTAAGAACTCATGAGTGTTTTTTTTAATAATAAGAACGTACATAAGTAGATTTGTAAGTCAAACAATAGATCAGTGGAGATTGCTGGATACTTGTGATGTTGATATGGAATTGTTAAACAAGAAGTTAAGTTTTTAGATGGATCCATATCACAGCAAAAGTTACCGTAGAAAACCATAGTTGGGCGATCCGATTGTTATACTAGGAAGACATGGGCTAAACAATATTTGGTTATTTAAATTCCTGGTAGTCGACATAGTGGGGGTAGATATCAATTTTTAGGCGATAGCTCCATTAGAAGCAGAATTAGTCGTAGCAATCTAAATGAAATGTACCAATCTGTATACTAAGATTTATTTATTCAAGAAATAATGCAACAGGTGTAAAGCATTAGGAGACATGATTCCGCATCTTCTGTCTCAGGCTTAGAATAATACTATACATAGAAGGAGCACAGGACCGTAAACACAATGTAATTCCACTGATAACACGAAAGCCGGTTGACTGGTGCAACTAAGTAATGCTGCCAACCTGACAACAAAACATTATTTTAAATATGGGTCATAAATATCTATTAATGAAGAAAGATCGTAAAGAACAAATATAATAACTTAAAACACCTGCTGAGTATTTAATAAAACCGGTCTTAGATGGCAAAAGGGTGGCGGAATACAAGAATCTACATTTAGTTGACGAGGACTACTTTTTATATATAATTTTAATAAATACGTTAAACTACAATTTAAAATGCATAAAATATTGTAATGCACCGATATTTATATTAGTATTTTATGAATAATCAATCATTAATTAATAATAGAACATAATAATTCAGCAACCGGAAGTATTGCCAACTTTTTTTTAGAAAATTGTATATTGTAAGGGGTGGCAGCATTACTTAGTTGCACCAGTGAACCGGCTTTCGTGTTATCAGTAGTGCTCCTTCTATATAAAGTATTATTCTAAGGTCTCAGGGGTTCCGCGCTCAGGCAAAAATTTCCTCAGAAATGCTTATTTTCCGGCTCAATAATCCAATTCTTGCTCAAGTTTTGGTCCAATGCAGTGTAGACATACACTGCTTTATATATTGTGGAATTAATTTTCCACGATTTCTAAGTACAGATATAATGATTATTTAAATAAGCAAATTTTGCTTTTAATAAGTGATTTGCAATTAGTTGTGAAAATTTCGTTCTAGAAAGATGATGGTATTGGTTTTGTAAGTCGCATTTCCCTACAAAAAATTGGTCGTTTTTTATTGAAAAGCCTAATTTTTACTTTCAATTTATGATATTTTTGCCGCCTCCGTGGCCGAGGTCGTTAAGGCGTTAGTCTTTACACTGACCTTTGACATTCACGGAGGTCTGGGGTTCGCATCCCAGGTTACGCTCTCAGTTTATAGAAGATTGTTGTATTGTTTAGATAAATTATCGCAAACTTTAGAATTCACTTTGAGCGTAACGGTTGCTACTACCACCCGAGGTTGTTCCAGCAGGGATTATCCCTGATAAGCCGCAAGGCTCTAAACGGGCATCATTATTATTATTATTATGACATTATTTGTTTATATAATTACAAGCAATGAGCGGGCTTCTCTGTGTTTTTGTTAGATAAATGATCCTCTCACACAAGTGTCTGACACACTACATTAATACTCTAATTATTAATTTAACCAAAAGCACGCAAAACACGCGCGACTTCACTCTGGTCAAATGATAAACCTGTCTCTCCGACGTAAAAACAGACTCAATTATTTCCTCGATGGACTCGATTAGCGCACCTAACTATGTGGAACTGATTATAAATAAATGTCGTGAATAAATTACAAGTACCATTGTTATCTTAGTTCAGCTCTTATAGAGGACATGTTTTTATTAATTCAATTTAATTCTTGTTCCGCACTTAAAAATTGAGGCAATTTTAAGTGAGGTAGTTATTTGTTTAATTATTTCTATATCTATAATAACTGAAACCTCGCGATTACAGAGTATTAGTCATACTACACTATCAATCTACAATGAAGTACCACTAATAATCTGGGAATATCTATGTTTATATAGCAGAGCCACAGTCAACAAATCGGGTACGATACCTCTGTACTTTTCCTCACTACTTCAGAATCGCAACGCTCGTTTTCAAAATGTCACGACTATCCAAAGCTTTAAGTACTATTACTTTGGTCTCACTACGTTCAACCTCAGAATAAAATTTTCATCCAAATTCTAGAGTGTTATCACTTCAGACTTGTTTCGCTCGTTCTCAGAATTTCATGATTATCCATAGCTTAAGATTGCACAACTTTCGGCTCGCAACGCTCAACCTGAGAATAAAGTAGTGGTCTAACGTCTAGGGTGTCATTACTTCGGAGTGAGTCACTACGCTCGTCCTCAGAACCATTGAGTAACCAAATTTATAAGGTGATTCATGTTAACTTAAAATCGTTAGTTAACGGTTTGAAATAGAGAGTAAGCTAAAATAGTTATTTATGCCATAAGGCTGAGAAGTGTGTCTTTATGTCACGGCAAATAGATTTACCGACGAGCGAAGCGAGTCGGGAAAAATTGCCAAGACATAAAGACATTCTCAGCCGGATGGCATACACTATTTTTTTTTGAGGTAGCACTCATTAAATAAAGCACTCATTAAAAAAAATCAAAAAATAGCACTCATTAAACTGCGCTATATTAACTCCATATTATCGTCGTCATTAAATTCATCCATAGCTTCACACTTTTACTAAAAAATGTAAAAGCTTTGCAAATAAACACACAAAAATTGTCAATTAGAACACTTTTTAAAAACGAAAAAAATTAGTCTACAAACAAAAACAGAAACAAAATGAACGTTTTTAAAGAAAACCCATGAAGGTATAACACAGATTATTTTTTGAACACGCTACATTACAGTAATGGCGGCAACATATGAATTACTTTTACGTCCTAGGAGTTTTTTTTACATTCATTATTGTCCTCGGAGGTGAAAAGTACTAAATAACCTCCTATAACAATAATGATTGGCTTCTCATCCTAAAAACGGTCCAATAAAGTGCTCAATTACGTACTACCTCAAAAAAAAATATTTTTAGATAACTTACTTAGCTTCAAACTTTATTTGATGAATTTTTGAAATTTCGTATTCTTACCATGATATGATAGATACGTTTTGGTCAACTACCATCGCAGCTGTGATGCAGAGTTAGGGGGAATTTTTTCCTGGGAATCCCCAAACATATCTAAACGGATTCCCAAAATAAAATTTTAACAAATTCAAATTTAGCAAAAGACCGTTCGTTGAACTAGACTATAGAGCTTCTTTGACAAGTCTTGTGCTAAATTAAAATTAATGGTAGATAGTATAATAACTAATGCCTAGTCAGCTAGCAATGCCTTAAGAGGTATCTCCTGAGGCTATCTGGCCGCCGATGTGTTGAACCACCATAGAGCTTTGATCTATTAAACATGAAGTTATCATTCAAAACCTAATTACGAATCCAAGGACTTTTGAATCAAGTATATATATATTTTCATAAATTTCACTCTACGGCCGAGTTGGTCAATCAGATGTTCTGCAATTTTCCCTACAATATGCTTCTCTATCTCCTAAAAATGAGGGAGGCATTGCGTAAGCATACCAACCACTTTTGCCATTAAATTTCTACGTTTTAAAGTTTTTTGAAAAGGAAGAAATCTTATGCACATCCTGGCTAGCTCAGTTCTCAGGATATATGTGCACATTTTTTGTAAACACTTTACAGCTCGAATGTCATTTTCCAATTTAGGTGAAACCTGGCACAAATATCAAGTCCTATGAGGAGAAGGTACGTTTAGATTTTGGGTTTAATCGAACCTAGCATATCAAAACGGCGTCACTTTATATTTTAAAAAAATCATAAAAAATATTGTTTGCAGACAAAGTGTTTCTAATGACGGTTTGAAATTTTCTGTCTACAAAAAGGTTTCTAACCACCTCAAGCACATGTCTGCCTAGTACAGTTCTCGATACAAACAATTATATAAATGGACGAGCATATTGTTTGTAAACACGCTAGGTTATACGGCAATATTATATGCTTCTAATTTTTAAACCTATATGTTGGGGAGCCTGGTTCCATGATTGGCAGCGTGTCTCAGAATGAAGTGGTTTATTTATGAAAATGTCTTTCCTGAAGAAATAATTTAGGTAAATTAAGTCAGTATAAAAGATCAAAGAATAAAATCAAATATTAATACGGGAGACAGCGAATTGATTTCTTTCTTTGACTTTGTTATAGAGTTTTATTAACTAACTTTGTGATGTCATAAATTCTACTTAGCCTATGTCTTCTTATTGCGTCAACTTATATTTCAAAATAATTGTGATTCGATGGCACCGAAATAAAATAATAGGAAGTGTCTCAGAAAGTATCTTTTAGACAAAGCGTGCTGCAGAGCGCCTAACTTATCAAAAAAAATCCTGAAGCTCCTGCAATTTAAATACATTCACTTTCTTTATATGGACCTAGGGATTCGAGATTTACTGACGAGGGCAGCGTATTCAAGGAATAGACGGAAGTTTGGTTTGTGGAGAGTATGATGAATAACAACAAGAATAAAACCGCTTAAGAAAATAGAGCAGATAGGATCTAAAATTATAAAAATTATACTTCACACAATTTATGATTCCATAAAAATAATCTGCTCACGATGTCCCAGAAGCTATCATGAGCATATCTGCTCACGCTCACCATATATATATATATATATATATATATATATATATATATATATATATATATATATATATATATATATATATATATATATATATATATAATATATATATATATATATATATATATATATATATATATAAAGTTTTTACCTTTGCGTAAGGATAACTCCCAAAGGCTTTCTCCGCTGGGGAGGTTAGCCTAGTTTTTAATATTAGCCAGTTTGCCACCTACAAAGACTAGTACTGGAAAAATCTAATACATAACAACAATGTTGTATGCCAATAGTAGTAGTAGTGTTTTGTAGGTCTATGCAGTCTCAAGTGAATCCCTTACTAACTAACCATATTAAATTTTATAGACTGTTTTTCTTTTAAATTTAAATTTTTCTTCATTAATCGTGATTGTATGTATTCTACATTAATTTATTATATGTAAAAGAATCTCAAGGTCCGTAAATTTGAAATAAATAAAATAAAAAGTATTTAGGGATGGGGAGGTCAAGTCTGGTGAGTAGACCTCACTTTTGGATTCTTTTCACCATCCCCCAAATTATCCAACCATCACGACACCACCGTTACTTTATCCTCATCAAACCTCCTGATACGATGGATGAAAATGTAAATCCTGTCATCTTCTCATAGATGCATCATCACCATCCTGTCATAGATGCATTTTCCTAGGATCTCAGTTAAGGAATGTCCCTTTGCACCCCTGGCTACTGATAGCCATGTGGCATACTTTGAGACCTATTCCTTCCCACTGTCTTTGACTCTTAATAAGAACAAATGAGACTTCTTCTTTGATCCATATTTGCAGCGAGGGTAGTTCTACCAGGGCTTTCGTAGCTGCAGTTGGAGTAGTCCTTATAGCTCCCGTGACGCTTTTGCAGGAAGTTTTCTTATAGTTTCGCCAACATAAACCTTTGGTTACCAAAGTAAAGATAATGGAGTTTAGATCTAATGACAACCGTTTAAAACCACATCAGGACCTTAGGAGAAAATACGCACGTCCCAGTTACCAAAAGTCGCCTACAGCACGCCTGAGTTACCAAAAGGGCTAAGACGCCAATTTGAGGGTCGGTACTGCCGAGCGTGATCAGACAATTTTAATAAAATTTATTATGATCAAATTAAATCATTATGAAGAAAAATAAATGAGCAGGGTATCTAGTAATAAAATGAATTCTTTCGTTTCTACGTTTTAATTCCCATTAGTTAATAAACTGGTTAATAAACCTGTTGGGGGCATAGATATTTGTTTTACTAGGCTGATCAGTTGAATTTTGAAAAAGTAACCTGAATAATACACGTAAGCTACGCCGTTGATTATAAATATAATTAAATGACAGTTCAAAATTATTGTAACATATATAATAGAACGCGTATGTATAAAACAAAACACTATATGCAAAAAACCGTCAAGGATTAAAATATTATAACCTTAACGAACTATCAAGAATCTTGAATAAAGGGGACGACGTACTAAGTCGATTTGCCATACATAAAAATGACCCCATCGAAAACCAAAAACTAGAGAGAATTCAACACGAAACACACGTCAAAAACCAACTGCACATGCTTGGTACAAACTGCGCGTGCTTACAATTCTTACAACAGCGCAGGTCTTACATTTTAGAGGGAAGCTAGCGTTTGGTGCTTTTTTTCACTATAACCAAGGGAAAGGTAAGTTTGCTCCTATTTCTCTATCTCATACAACTTCCATGGTCAGAAATGTTCCTTAATGCGTCATACCCTTTATTCAAGATCCTTGCGAACTATAAAAGAAGGTTACACAGGGAACTGCAAAAATGTTTTGAGCCTCCTAACGGATTGAGACAAGGTATGCGTCAAGGAATACGTCACGGAGTTCGTTTTTAACACATCGTTTTGTTGATCAGTAGTGCTTATTTATTTTTTTATATTGCTTAAAAACGTTTTTCTGGGCTAAAATTGTTTGGACAATTATTTTATGTGTATTATCTTCTAGATGAGATAGTTACCGGTGAGCAGTTTTAATTCTAAATATTTAAATTTCCAAGTTAAAATAGTGAAATTTCTTGTAAAAAGATAAGCTTAAAGAACAGAGCTGATAACGAGAGATAAAGATAAATAATATTCATGCATTTATGACAACCTTGAATATAACACCCTTGCTTACTTCAAAGCTAAACTACTAAAGGGAAATTATCTTCCCGCCACTGTTTGGACAACCTTATCATAATAGCCTTATTTAATCAAAGCTTTCCCACGCCTCTTGTTTTGGGGTTTTATCAACTAAGGTGACATATCATACATCTGCTTTCACTTGCCGCTACCAGGTAGCAGCACCTCACGGCTCATATTTTATTACAGTAAAATTGCATTTTATTTTCTTTTATCTGACTTGATTGCGATTTTTATAATTAATAAAATGGTTATCACACGTCTAAACAGAGCAACTGTTGAAGCAAATATGTCTGATTTAATTAAAAAAAATAGAAGGAATTTCTTATTCTGACAACGAAGATGAGTCTATGGCGTTAGTTATCTTAAACTTTTATAATGAAACTAAAATTAATTTTACTGATTTGGATTTTACTCAGATTCTAGAAGTAGTTTATATCCTTCTAAATAAAATAGCTACAATGAGCAAAGACATGTTAGATAGGGATAAAGCTCGTTTACAATTACAAGAAGAATTTGACATCTTACTTAGTCAATATACTGCTGTAAGGAAAAATCTCAATGACTCAACTTATAAGCAGTCTGAGCTTGAGGATGAGTTGTTTAGTTTAAAGGAGTCAAAGAATATTATCAAAGCTCTTCAAGCAGAAACTGCAGATTTAGAAACCAGATTAAAAAGAGTTATGCGTGAAAATGAAATTTTAAATTTAAAATTGAATGATTTTAAAAAAGATGTTAATACTTCACTTCCTTTATTAGCCAATACAGTGGCAACTCCAATATGTTTAAATAATAATAATTTTACTTGTCCTTTGCCTCCTACAAACCCTGCTCTCAACCCAACTGCTGCAGTTCCTCCAGCATTTCAAAATAATGTAAATTTCTCAGCTCACCAAACCTCTACCTGCTCAAGGCAGATACCAGTTGTAATTAGTAGGCAGCCTCAACTTATTAATTCAAATAACCCTTTTTTATAAATCATAGTTATGACAAGTTTCATACTAATGAAACTAAAAATATTGTTAATACTAGGGTATTAAGTAACTTGACAACTTGTTACGATCATTCATCTAACAAGGAGTATGATAAACTTGGCAATAATCATATCAATACTTTGAATTCTTTCAACTCTGACCCTGTAAATCTTGTTGTTATTCATCAGAATGTACAAGGCTTATCAAATTCTAAATTAAATATTTTTGAAGCCTATTTGCAATTACATGATGCAGATATATTTTGTATCACTGAACATTGGTTAACTTGTGGACCAATATTAATCGATGGGTACACTACTGTTACGTCATTCTTTCGTAATAACCATATCCATGGAGGAGTTGCTGTATTAGTTAAAAATAATTCCAAGTTAGATTTAGTTGAAGACAATGAAATTTTTAAATTAAGCTCTGAAATGGATTTTGAATGTTGTGGAGCCTTATGTACTTATAATAATTGTTTGTCTGTTGTCTTTGTTGTTGTTTATAGATCTCCATCTGGAAATATTGATGTGTTTATTGACAAGTTAACTGTTTTATTAAATTATTTATCTAGTTTTAAGTCTAATAATAATGTAGAGTATGTTATTGTTGGTGATTTCAATATTGATGCTTTATCAAATAGCTGTGATAAATTAGTTTTATTTGATTTGTTCGAGTCTTACCAAGCTGTCCCTGTAGTTAAAGAAATAACTAGATATAGTAATAATGGTGGTACCGGTATAGACTATGTTATATTATCTAACAACTTGGCCTCTTATTATAATATAAAAATTGACCACAATGGCTTTTCTGACCATTCGTCTCAAATTCTTAAACTTAATGCAAACGACTGCTCTCTTTTATTTAAACAAGATGCTCAAATATCTAATAAGTATATCATGACGAGGCGATTTTCGGATAATAATATAAGTTTGTTTAATTATTTATTAAAATCAAGAGATTGGAGTGAAGTATTCCTTCAAGATACATGTCAGAATAAGTTTGATGCTTTCTTTAGTAAATATTATTGGTGTTTTGAAGCAGCCTTTCCTATGATTAAAGTAAATGTGATGGCCCCCAAGTCCGAATCCTGGGTTACGCCTGAAATATATGCATCTAGTCAAAATTTAAAAACTGCTTTTCTTTCTAAAGGGGTCAATAAAATTCAATATGGTTTAATGAAATCGAAGCATAAATCATTAGTTAACAAAGCTAAGCGTGAGTTCGTTAATAATAAATTAAAAGACTCTGGTAACAAAGTAAGAACTGCTTGGAAATTAGTTAAAAATGGTCTAGTAAACCAACAGAAAACTAGCAATAACATAACTCTGATAAAAACAGATGATAATGGTACTGATGTACTCTTGACAGATCCTATTGATGTTGCTAATCTGTATGGTGAATTTATTTCCAAGATACCTGATAAGTTAAAAGCTAATATTAAAGTTAATAATAATTCACTTCAACCGAATCCGTTAGTAAATTATAATCAGCACTCATTTTTCTTTAATGGTGATATTAGCATTGAGAGTGTTAAGAATGTTTTAAATAAATTAAAAAATAAGAAAAGTGTTAGTCCTGATAACATATCAACAATGATATTGAAAAAGTCCTTATTATCGTGTAGTGAAGTTTTTACTCATATTTTGCATAGCTCTTTTTCTAACGGTGTATTCCCAAGTAATTTAAAACATTCTCTAGTTATTCCCATATTCAAATCAGGTAATCGGAACTCTGTTAACGACTACAGACCTGTATCATTATTAAGCCCTTTTTCTAAAGTTTTTGAAAAGTCACTGTTAGTCAATATAAATAAATTTCTTAATAAATACAATATCCTTGCACCAGAACAACATGGTTTTCGTATTGGTCTTTCAACTCACTCTGCCAGTGCTAATGCCTTTCAGAAAATTTTACACTGTATAGATGATAAACTATTTGTATGTGGACTTTTCTTTGACTTTTCAAAAGCTTTCGATCTTATGGACATTCCACTCCTGTTATGGAAAATCTATAGAATGGGTTTTAGGGGTGCAACTTTTGATTGGGTTCGTTCGTTTTTGCTTAATCGATCATTTGAAGTTAAAGTAGGTCAGCATAAGTCGAATAAATTCTTTAATAAATGTGGAGTGCCTCAAGGCAGTATAATAGGTCCGTTGTTATTCCTATTATTCATAAATGACCTTCCTGATTGGCTACGTAGGGTTTGTCCCGATATATATGTTGTAATGTATGCAGATGACACATCTGTCTTAGTTTATGCCAAAGATTTTAATATATTAGAAAGTAAAGTTAACTTAGTTTGTAAAGCCTTTTTTGAGTGGTGTGTTATTAACAAGTTAGTATTAAACACTTCAAAAAGTGTCTCTATGTTGTTTACAAATAGGACAATTCATAAACCTATATCTATCTTTATTAATACCAGTCGACTATCCACTGTGTCTTCAACCAAGTTATTAGGCTTAATTATTGATAATTCTTTTTAAATTTCATGGTCATATAGATTTAGTAATAAAAAAGATTAATAGTTGTTACCATTTACTTAGAAAACTTAAATTATTTAATTCACCGGACGTTCTCATAATGATTTACTATGGTTGGGTGTATCCGTTCCTGGTTAATCACGTTCTAGTTTGGGGATCTAGCCCTGGTGTACAGCGTTTATTTATCTTGCAGAAAAGAATAGTTAGACTAATATATAATATATCACCACGCGATTCAGCCAAGCCAGCTTTCATTAAATACAATATCCTAACAGTATATTCTATCTATATTTATGAAGCTTGCAAGTTTGTAGTTAAATACCCTGATAAATTTTCTAGTCATCAAGAATTCCATAATTTCAATACTCGAAATAAGTCCAACATTTGTCCTGTCCCTTGCCGAACGACATTATATAAAAAGTCACCTTATAATATCTCTATTTCATGTTTTAATAAGTTACCTGCGTATATTAAGTCTGTTAGTGAAGTCATACCTTTCAGTAAAGCTTTGAAGAAGTTGCTGCTTTCCAAAGCCTATTATAGTCTTAATGACTTTTTATATAACTAGACTTTTTTAATTGTTAATTAGATTTATTTTATTTATTGTTATGCTTTTGTTAATTGTCAGTCTTTAGGTTACATTTGTATGTCTTTTATTTTATTACAGTGTATTACTTTGTTACATTAGTTGTTGTAAGGTATTTCTAATGTGATATTAAGTATTATTTTTAATAGCGTAAGTTAAATGCTGAATTATTGTACTTGACATGTTACATACCTATGGGTCTATAGTAATTAATAAAGATTATTTATTTATTTATTTATTTATTTATGCCCCCTCTAGCTGTTCCATACCTGAAGTACCTGCGAAATCAGTAACTAAATTATATTTCTTAAAAAAATATGTATACCTGTAATTACATCTTTATAATAAATTATAATTCAACGCCCTGAATGGGCTAGGTAGGCTAATTTCATCAATACATTAATGTATTTCTGGTCGTTATTAATAATATTATTAACGCACGAATTCGCAGTTTGGACTCTTCATTACAACATTAATTTGGACTAAAATCAGACTTGACAGGTTAAGATAGAAGTTCTTACGCATCTAGTTAGTTGTGTTCTCTTACCTGAACCCAGGTATTTTGCTCTGAGTACCAAGTATCTTATAAATAAACTATTAACAGTAGTCATTAGAACTGTGCACATATCATATGCATATAAAGTTTCTGTCTTGTTCTTGTCTTATGCCAGCTTCCTATTACTGCAGTTCACTAGGCTATTTTTCCAAGAACTTACTCCTGTAAGTTCAGTTAGTTACTCCTGAAACGGACCAAGTTTCAGCTGAGGTCTCCGTTCTTGTATCATGGCAGTGCATATGAGACATGTTTGGCATATGTTTTGAATAGATTTTCTCTCTAATCTTTGAAACATCAGGGGTTCACTTTGTTGTAAAGATAACGGCTTAGCAAATTATCTTTTTTATTCAAGATAAATCAAACGATGCTAAGAAATAAAGGAAGCAACGCAAATTTGTTATTACGTATTAAATTAGGAGCATTTTAAAGAAAAATAAGAAGAATTATCATGTTTCTTTATCAGTTGTTGTTGTGTTTGTTTAACTTGTTGCGTTGCTTTTTAAAATTTCCTTAGTTAATTTTTACCTTAATTTTAATTATTTTGTTAATTAATTATAATTATATTTTCAAATGTTCTAATTGGTATTTGTGTGATAAGGATGAACTCGAGTTCAGGTCAGTGTGCTAGGAAGTATATCTATGATTTGTCGTGGAGTGACAAGAAGAAATTATGCAGTATTTTGGATTATAACGACGCCTGGGAGGAGTTAGGCGGCGCACACCTAGGCTACGATGTAGGCTCCCTTGAAAGGTTCAGGAAGGCGTACGTGAGGAGCGCCTCTGTGGGTCCTTCGGAAGACATGCTCCAGAACTGGGGAACTCAAAACCATACCGTCCTCGAGCTGTTTATCCACCTGTCTAAGATGCATCATTATCAAGCCATGGACGTCATCAAGCACTACGTTCCCAACAAATTCCACAGGTTGTTGAGCCAAGGGGAAGAGAATCTCGACGCTTTACTTAATAACGTCGATTCAAAACAACAAACGCCTGATAAAGTTAAGCATATCGATTTCGGACAACACAATTTCGAATGTGAACCGTCAGTGTCTAATATTTATGAAGATAAAAAAATCAATGTGCCAAATGATAATAATAAACCCACTCGTAAGATATCAGATGATGTCAAAGAAGCTTCCGAAAACCAGTTGCGACAAATCAGCTATGCGGAGTTGGAGGAAGCTACACAAGGTTGGAATGGTAAGAATATTCTGGGCAAGGGAGGGTTTGGAACCGTGTACAAGGGTACTTGGAAGTGTACAGAGGTGGCTATTAAAAGGCTTGAAATCCAGCCAGATTTAGACAGAACTAAATATCAGAGTCAGTTAGTGACTGAGCTGAAATCGCTACTAAAGTACAGACACGACAATGTCCTTCCTCTGTATGCTTATAGTTTTGGAGGACTGCATGACTGCTTAATTTACCAATACATGAGGAACGGGTCTCTGGAAGACAAGTTGCTGGGCAGACACGACTGCAGACCTCTCACCTGGCCTGAAAGACACAGCATTGCTATCGGGGTATCTCTAGGTTTGCACTTCCTACACACCTCTGAGGACAAACCTCTAGTCCACGGTGATATCAAAAGTGCTAATATCTTATTAGATCCGAGTTTAGTGCCCAAGATCGGAGATTTTGGTTTAGCGCGGGAAGGACCTCTAGAGAATTACACATACATCAAAGTATCTAAAGTTCATGGAACCAGACCGTACTTGCCGTCTGAATTCATCAGAGAGAGAAAGTTTTCGACTAAAGTGGATGTGTATAGCTTTGGTATTGTCATGTTCGAGTTGGCTTCTGGTTTAAGAGCTTACGATGATAAAAGGAAGTATAAATTTTTAAACGACCACATCGAGTCTGTGCCTGGTGACCACATATCTCAGTTTACAGATGTCAGAATACCTCCCGATAACACACTAACGTTCTCTACTCTTATAATCCTGGGTAAAAAGTGTACTTCTAGTAAACCTAAAAATAGACCTGAAATGGAATATGTGCATAACGAGTTGAAAAGTCTGCAATGTGCTGAAAGCACTAATGATTTGAACCGAGTGGAGGAGATGCTGCCTGATATCCGCATCAGCAGTGCCACTCACTCCATACAGGCTGCCCTGACAGACCCTGTCACCTCTGCCCTCTCTCAGACACAATCCCGATCCTCTTTTACTTCTTCTTCATCTTCCTGCTCAGAAAACTCTGTGAGCAGGCTCAGTGATTGCAATGTTTCCTCTGTACCGTCTCAGTCTTGCAATGCTCATGATGTTTCTGCTCAAAATGTCCAGTCTGTCTACTCTCCACCCCTGTCAAATGATGTATCAGCAGAAATCCCTGCTCTCTCCTTGCTGCTTAATAAATAGCATTGCAATCACTGATTGGAAGCTTTGTGACACCCCACCTCCTGTGATACATGTAGTTAATTTATTATGAAAACAAATAGACTGCTAAAAATGTCCAGCATCAGCTTATACCTAGTTCTAGCATGTCCATTACCAGTGTGACCATTGGTACAGGTAGCTACAGTCTATCGACTACTTTAAAAATCTCGACAGGTCAGTTTAGGGACCGCTGTTTTTAAAGAAAAATCCCTACCAGAAGGAAGCGGGAAAAAATTTTTGTAAAGAAATTAGGTTTTATTACCCGTGTTTTCTTGGTGATGTTTTTTTACATTTCTTTTGTTTTTTTTTTTATTTTAATATAATGTTCATGATAAATTAGAAAGTTTTTAAAACAATGTAAATACAAAAAAACCACAAATGAAGTGAACGACATAGAGATATTATTTCTAGAGAGGCCTTATAGGTTGAATTTAGATACATCAAAAAATAACCTGACTACCTCCGACTTTCAATATAATCAAATAAAGACAACTAAATTACAGTAACATATATATATTAAAGAATTTTTTTTTTTGGACTGGTATGATATAATTTAAATTTTTTGAAGACTGCAGTCCTATATAATATTATTTTATTTAATAATTCTCATAACATTTCATTGTGAGAATTATTTTATGTTTACTGACGTTTTCTGTCATTTATTCTAAATTAGCGATTCAAAGTCCGTAGCAGCGCCTCCGTTGCTGATAAGAAATTGACAACTAAAGGGTGATTGTTGTTAAAGTCCTTATGGGGATTTTTTGGTTTTTCTTATTTGTTATGATTATTTCTTTAATTTTTTTTATCAAAGTGCTTTAATTTAATTTTAGGGCGTATGAACTCAGTAGAATCACAATTTTATTGAAAAATAGCGTTTTAATGGGTTGTCACGAGTATTTAAATTGAGTGATAAGAAGATGAAGATCATAATATAGTGTTTTATTTTATTTATTGTTAATTAATGTTACTTTTAAATAATTTTACTTTGCACAAACACACAAAATTACCATTTAATTGCATTAAATTGTTTAAATTAGTTGTAACAGGTATTTAAATTAACTGATAAGAAGCCGATTTTCACCGTAATGGTGTTTTAATTTATTAATCAATTTATTTAAGCAATAAAATAATTATTAACTCAATAATCACTTTTTGTAAAATGTTCGTTTAAATTATCCGTTTAGGTTTATTATTTCTGGGTTAAATCGGACGAATCCAAGTCTGTAGTGATAAGAGCCTGATTCTATATTTAAAATCCTGGAATTATCGAAATATTTATCTACGAAATATTTGCAATATTTTTAGTACCGATAATCGTTCTAATAATTTTCATCACATTTATCATAAATTAACTAACAATAAATAAATAAAAGAAGAATTTGTATCGGCTCCCATGCTAATCCTATGATAAAAAAAATATTGATCGCCCTTTCGTTTTCCCGCCATTGGTATTGCCAACCTTACAACTATCTCTTTGAATCGCGAATTATTAAAATTATTTCAATTTTATAAGTTGTGTTTAAAAAAGTTTGCATTACAATTTTAGTTTTATTTTGGATTCACCTGAAGATTTTGAGCTTCACTCAATGAAATGTGAGCATTATTAAATAAATTAATATTATATAGTACTGCAGTCCTAAATAATATAAATTTATAATTATAAAATAAAAAAATCAAAATTATTAAATCCTAATAAAAAATTTAATAATTTGCAATAAATGGTGATATGATATATGATATGATATGAATAAAAAATTTAAATTATATATATTAAAGAATGTTTAAAATACATATTAAGACACAGATAATGTCAGGGAAGAGGTGGTTAGCTCTAACCAGCTCTCAGAAGGCTCAATCTGTAGCAAATAAAATTATAGAGTTACCTGTGTTATAGATTTGCCAAAGTTAACATTAAAACATCCTAAGCCTCTAAATTGTTTTTGAACTTACATAATTTCGTTGAGCACATTTATTAAAAAATGTTCTGAGGATTATGAAAGTCAAAAATATGTTTGTAAATGTTTATGATGCTACCTAATGCAGTTAGAACTAGCAAATTAAATGGCAATTATTTTTATATTTTTGTCTTCATTAACAAACCTGTGTTGCAAGTATGCAAAATCAGCTTTAGCAGGATATAAAGGCAACAATTTAATCCCATTTTAGAACATAGCTGTCAGTTTTTAGTGAATTTTCAAAGGAAAAATGAGTTTATGATGTTGGGGTCATGTTTTTGAAAAAAATGAATTTAGGTTTAACATAAGTGCTATATTTTCTCTTGGTGGCACAGCCTCGTAGCCAGCCAAAACTAGTGGGTGTGGGGGGGATGAAAGCAGATTTTGATGAGGGGGGGGATGTTTCACACTCTTTTAAAAGACATCTACTGAATTATTCCTACGAGGTGAGGCCCTGCCTGGCCCCACCTGTAGTGACATCTGAAATTCACAACTACAATGTAAAACTTTTCTTTATGTTTTCCTTAAAGACACCGCCTATACTTAAAAATGTATTCATTGTTTTTATCTACTTTTATTGTTTTTATAAATTGAGTTTTCACATTTAATTTGACAATGATGATGTTTAGTCATCATAGAATTATATATTCTGAAGTTTGATGTAATGAGAATGATTAGTGATGGCTCAGCAGATTAACTCTACTCATTCTGTACATTCCTCTAGAACAGTGGTTCTCAACCACTGGTCCCTGAGGGGGTTCCTAGCAGAACAATTATTGTAATAATTGTTATAGTAAAAAATAATGAAATTATAGAGAATTTTTCAGACTATTGGAAGACTCTAAAGTTGGTAGACTTTAAGCCATTATCGCATTCTTTGAAATGGCTATTTATTAAATAAAAATTGAAATCTTTATTAATGTATAAAAATCTACAAAAGACAAAACACAAGTCAACAAATTAAAAACTATAAAATTATTACTTCTTCAAGTAAAAATTCATTGACTGAGTAGTAGGCATTGTCAATCATTATCTCCTTGAGAGCTTTGTTAAAAGCCTTAGTCTCTAAATCAAAGGCCTCCTTATTTAATTTATTCAATAATTTGAAGGCCATGTGCATAGGAGAGTTGGCCGTCTTGGTTAGTCTGTGAGTCGGAGTATTTATGCTGCTGGTTCTTGTGTCATGGTTGTGCTCCTTTTTGACTAGTTCCTTATACAAGTGCTTGTAACTAGTTATCCCACTATATATATATGTAACATATATATATATATATATATAATATATATATATATATAATATATATATATATATATATATATAATATATATACATACTTTGCTGTAACTAATTCTTGAAAGGCTGAATTGTTTTTTTGAAACTCCATTAAATTTCTATTCAAAATTATCCATGAGCTTCCTTGTGATAGGACCCCCTGCTCTAGAATATGCCATTATAGGATGCAAGTTGTTAATTACTGTTATATCTCTAGTTTATTTGATTTAATATTATTGCATTAACTTAATTTATGGTATGTGTAAATTTTTTTGTGTACAATTGTACCTGGAAAAATGTTTGTTCTTTTAGTGCCTATTGTTATTAATCAAAATTCTTGATATTTTATCTTCAAATAACTTTTACTTATATTTTTTTTATAATATTTGTTATTCAAGCTTCATCTTTGCATTGTATTATTACTATTGGTAAACATGCAATTTATATTTACATACATATTTTTGTGATGTGCAATTTATGTTGGTAGAAGTGCTTTAGCCCACTTATGTTACATAAATGAATTTGTTGTTAAATTTTTATAGTTTATTAGAGTAAATAATTATTAATTGTAAGTAATTAACCCTAATTTTATTAAAATAAATAAATAAAGATCTATGCATTACTACTTTATATTTTATTTTATTATAATGTTTAATTTTTGCATATTATTGTGTTATATGTGTGTCTTTCTTACTCTAGTGCATATTTATCTGTTTATTGTATTATTTATGTAAATATGTTGTATCTTAATAAATGCATTATGTGTTACATGCGTTCAGTTTGTATTTAGAAGGGAGGAAAGGCATTTTAAAGATGCTGCAAATATTTGTTGTCTAATCAATAATATTTTCTATATACTTAGATATTAGTGTGTTAAAACCACAGATCATTATTTTGCAAGATGTCCACAAACCTTGTCTTTAATACAATTTTAATTTAGAGTCTGAAGAAGTAAGACAAGGCCCCATACCAATGGTCTTGGGTGCAGTTCACTTCAGTTAAAGATGAAGGCTACGCAGTTTTTTTTAATACAAAGGAGAATAAGTCACAAACTATTAGGCATGATTATTGAAAATCATGATAAACTTATACCAAATATTAATATCAGAGGCGCACTAATTTAGATCAAACATAAAAATTGCTTGAGTTAAAAAAGTATTATTAATAACATTGGGTTAAATTAAAAGATCTACCCTCTCCTTATAATCAGTTAAATGTATTTTAAATTTCATTTGCAATCTGAGCTCTTGTTAGGAAAATTAGAATATCAACAGATAAATTCAAAAGAACAACTAATATGCCTACAAATAGTACATGAAAAAATTAAGAACTTACATTTGTGATCAAAGACATTTTATATGATTTAGTCTGAGTTCTTGAGTAATAACCTGAATATTAATCAGAAGCATTTAATGTAGAATTGCTACTTGATATAGTTCTGACTTTTATATTTAATTTAATACTTAATAACTACTCACACTTGCAAAACCCCATTGCCAAATAATTGGCAATTTATAAATAAATAAATAAAAAGTTTATTATTTTTTTCTTCAAAAAAAATCACATATATATGTTTATAAAAAAGCTGAGCTCTTGTTAGGAAAATTAGAGTATCAACAGATAAATTTGATCCATAAAACATCAGCTTGAACAGCCCCCTACTCCCTAATTTTTAGCAATTAGAGCCATATAACATCAGCTTGATAAGCCCCCTAAACCCCATTCCCTAATTTTGCCAATTTGATCCATATAACATCAGCTTGAACAGCCCCTTAAACCCTACTCCCTAATTTTTGGCAATTAGAGCCATATAACATCAGCTTCAACAGCCCCCTAAATCCCATTCCCTAATTCTGCCAATTTTAGCCATGTAACATCAGCTTGAACAGCCCTTTAAACCCTACTCCCTAATTTTTGGCAATTAGAGCCATATAACATCAGCTTGAACAGCCCCCTAATCCCTAATTTTTGGCAATTAGAGCCATATAACATCAGCTTGAACAGCCCCCTAAACCCCATTCCCTAATTTTGCCCATTAGAGCCATATAACATCAGCTTCAACAGCCCCCTAAACCCCATTCCCCAATTTTAGCCATATTTCATCAGCTTTAACAGACCCCCTAAACCCAATTCCATAATTACTGACAATTTTAAGCTATCAGCTTCAACTGCCCCCTAAACCACCCAATTCCTAGGCTAAATTGTTTACTGATTTTGTTTTGTTGAGTTGAATTTACATAAAAAAATTTATTTTTAAACCAATGTGTCTGCCATGTTAAGTTTTTACATTTTATCAATTTTTTGGTACGAATTTCGTACCAAAAAATTGAAGGGGGGGTCAAAGATGGAGAACTCTCGATTTTTGTTAATTTTCTTATTGCCTATTGCTCACTTAATACTTCAAAGAAATATTTTTATTTTTTCTAAAATTATTAGATAAAATTAAAGTTTGTAGGTAGCAGGAGTAGGGCTGATGGATTTTTAGGTAAATAGTTATATAGGTTATTCAATTTATTAGGTCAAAGGGTTATTTTTAGCTTATTGATTTTTACACAACGTTGGTAATAAGTAGGGCAAACGTCTGGAGGTGGCGACCTGGGGGCGGGGGCGGTAACGAGAGATCACTAAATTCTCACTATTCATTCCCCTGTGTTTCCGCCTCCCTCTCCAGGAAGTCAAGTGCCGGGGGTCGTAACGTAACGTTTTCAGGGTTTTCAAGTAATTTCACTGCCGTATTTGTTTTGTTTTTTAGATTTAATTGATAATGGAAGTTTTAAGTGACGATATGCTGCCTTATAAAATAGTTGACTGTAGAAGAGAAAGGAGATTCGGTATAGTTTGCAATTCACTTCAAGACCTCATCACTAGAGGTAGGTCACCTGTGCTTTATCCTGAGCTCACATTTATTCTTAACTCACTTAGATTTGCTATTTTCGCTGGTGAGTTTGTTATAATGGACCCTGACAGTATGACAGAGAGTTTCTGCCTAGTCACATTGACTTGCAGATTTTGACTAGTCATGCACCTGTGCTGCTATTGATCCAAGCTGTGTCAGGTTGATGCTTCCTCTCTGGAAAATTCCTAAGATTTCCATTTTTTTCTCTAAAAAATAAATTTTTAAATCTTTGATTGCTCACCAAGACCCTTTCTTGGGTTAAATAAATAGAAGCACCTCTAATATACAAACAAATTTGTGTCTCTTGTCGTAGGATCAAAGAGACTAATACTTAAGGGAGTACATTGCCGATTAACACAGTGATAAGGGGTCTGTAAGTGAAACAGTTTCCGTAAGGTGCCATAACTGTACTTACCCTTACTATAGTCTCCCTAGAAAGAGACTAGATACTCTCCCACCCCTTTACAACTCCTATTGTAGCTCGCACTCTGCAAACGGTGAACATTTTTCAGTTGAATAAACTAATTTATTCAACACGGACAATTAAAGATTATATGCAGTAGATAATAATTAAAACTTATTCTAAATTTATTTTACTTAATACAAAATAGTCTAAAAATTTGTCTAATATCCGTCACGAAGGCTCCAAGACTTCATGGACAAACTTGCTCCTCCCTCAGTGACGAACATAATCATTCTAACCAATACTTTTACTATTACAGAATTAAATTCTGCTATAAAACACAGTAACACTGCTCCTGGCTTTACAATATACACTATGACATGATACATCACTTACCAACTATATCAAAACAAACTCTTAAATATATTTAATAATATATATATTTAAACTATCTATATATATATATATATATATAGTTTCGACTTCCCAACAAATCCCTGACGGATGTTGTACTTACATAAGACTCCTAATAAAAAACCGGGCACTGTTCACATAGCTTCAAATTATTGATCAATATCTTTATCATCTTACATGCTCAAAACATTCGAAAGAATACTTAAAAATAGATTAGAATGGTGGTTGGAATCTTGTGACAAACTAGCTTTTTCACAAAAGGGTTTTAGTAAAATTAAATCAACCTTAGAAAATCAAACACAATTAACAAATGAAATACATAGTGCATTTACTCAACATGTATGCATGTGAAACGTATATCGGAAAAGGTAATGAAAAAGATAAGAGCTACACAGCGCATGATGGAGAGAAGCATGTTAAAGATAAGTAGGAAGGAAAGGAAATCAAATGTTTGGATTCGGAATGAGACTGGATTAAGAGATATAGGTGAGATAATGGTAGAGAGAAAGTTTATTTGGACCGGGCATATTGTAAGGGTAAAAGATGAGAGGTTTACAAGGGAGATGATATGTTGGTATCCGAGAGATAGGAAAAGGAAAAAAGGAAGACCGAGCGTAAGGTGGGATGAAGAGATGAGAAAGATAAGTGATATGAGTTGTACTTGGCAGAGAATAGCTTTGGAGAGAGAGGAATGGAAGAGATTGAGAAAGGTTTACTGTGATGTATATTTGTATAGGAACTAAAAATCATTTCTAAATTTTAATAAAATCAAATTATAATGTTCAGTTAAAATTTATTTACTTTATTATAAGTCAGCATGTAATAAAATTAAGTAATATTGTATTTGTTAATTTAAAGTTATTATCAAATGTAATCGATAAGTACAAAATTTAAAATTGATAATGATAACAAATAAAAATTAGTTATTAATTATACACATACATATGTATGTATATGTGTGTGTATGTATGTATATATGTGTGTGTGTGTATGTATATGTGTATGTATATGTATATATGTATGTGTATGTATGTATATGTATGTATAAGTGTGTATGTGTGTGTGTGTGACCAAAAACTGACTTGGAAAGACCATATACATAAGATAATCTCAAAAATGTGTAAAATACCTTAAAAATAAAAGGTTGGTTTATTATGCTTATTAGGTTAGTGATGCCTATTATCACTCACAACTGGACAAGTGATGAAAATAGAATTGTGTTGTTCATGGGGTCATTTTATCTTGAGATGACCTATAGAATACCTTCCTTCAATATTCATGTCATGATTGGATATCTTGTATACAGAGTATTTAATTACCTTTATATTTGTGATATCTGCAAAATTTAAAATATGCCACGTATAGGTCCCAACATGTGAATGTCCCTATAGTGTTTGTTTTAATTTGCTACAAATAATAATAATTATGGACTTTGTGGTAGGGAGTGAGAAATTGGACTTAGTGGGTCCTGTAAAGGTGGTGTTGGAGCAAGATGGTACTGAGGTGGATGAGGAAGAATATTTCTACACCTTGGAGAAGAACACGAGTTTCATGTTGCTCGAACAGGATGACAAGTGGATTCCTGCCAGTAGGATACGACTCGGACTGTGAGTACATAGTGTCCCCTTCCAAACTATCTGTTTGTGATCCCCATTTTTAATAACATTTTGTTGTTTAGTAAAAAAAGCAGGCATGTAGTTCTAAAGTACTTAGGTATTCAGAGTACAAGAAAGAAAGAAAAATTAATATTAAAAAAATGTTTAAAATTGGGTCGGGGAACTAGGCCAGTTTCCTATAGAATGCTTGCTTCCTTGATTACTGTTCTTGTACTAGTTTTTAGTTTATGCTTCACAGTCACAGTGAACAGTTATACTTCTAATTCTTTATCACTATTCCTGGATTTTTTTTAAAGAAATCATGCATTTTAATGCAATAGGATAAAAAAAATACGGTTCCATTGTGTAATCAGTTTTCTACATTTTGGGGATTTATGCAGAGCTCGGTTGTTACATATTTCCTTTAAGAAATGCATTCACTTATCAACTTGTTGATCCTCTGAATAGTCTATTCTCTTAGTAAATTAAAAGATTAATTTTGGTCTGTTGGCATGATCAAATAAATGTACAGCTGTACTGAATTACTAGAGTTGGCAGCCCTGCATGAGGACACTACACTTGCTTTCTTTCCTATCCAACCGATTGCTATATAGAGAATTTGACAAAAATATGATTAATTTATACCGTAGGTAGTATATAGGAAAAAATACTGTATTTGGACAAAAAATACGAAATTTTTTTAAGACCTCCTGAGTGGCTTTTATTTTAATTGTAGCTCACTGTGTGTTTAAGCTAGAGAGTTGAAACTTAGTACGAAAATCAGTCTTTAGGTCCAGTTGTGCTATCCAGACATTGTTTTATGATGTCATTAACATTATGACGTCATTAATGAATCAGCAAAAATTTTGAAAATTTATAAAATGCGATAAGATGTTTTGATCAATTTAAAATTTAGCGCATATGTAGTCATTTATACAGCCAACAACTATCTCATTATCAGCATTAGTTACATTTTTATCAAATGACCTGTTTACATTTTTAAAGATATTTTTTTTTTAAATAATATAATTGAGTTGTCATTTTAATAAGTATATCCCCCTATGTTATAACTAAGTACACAATGTTTCATTTCAATTCAGCTAGTATATCTATGGTTTTTCAATTAGTGTCATATTTCCGGCAATCTATATCTATATATACATAAAAAAAATAAGTTGGAAATTTTGGTTGAAATATGGGTAATTTCTTTTTTTTTAAACCCTAGATTTTAATGAGGTAATGGGTTTTTATTTTAAATTTTAAGTTAAATATTCATATTTTTCAGCATTTTTAATGAAATGGGTGTAGTTTTTATTATTAATTAAGGATTTTTTTAAACCAATGATAGTATGTGAGACATGTTAATATTTATTTGATAGTTTAATTGAAAAATCCCCCCTTTGTCTCATTTTTCCCTCATTATTTTCTCTCAAAATTAATTCCCTTATTTTCATTTGAATGAATTAAGTTTACATGTATGTTTTAATTTTCTCTTCATGCACAGAACAGATACATGTATACAAAAACGTTTAGTGAATTTTCAATAAAAACAATGAGCTTATTTTTTGTTTTTGTACATAATAGCAATAATAAATTTAAAAAAACATAAAATCTCATTTAAAACCCGCGGGTGAGTTAGGCAGGTGTGTGTTTTTTAATTTTTCCCCTCTGGATGTGCCAACCCTGTTATAAACAATATATCATAGTATGATTAAAACTGATACTTGGAGATTGCCGATTGTTAAAATTGCTTTGTTGATGCCAGCTGAATAGTCAAGTCATGCAGGGTATTTAGAGCCCCCTGCTAGAGTTGTATTATTAATTGTGAGGGTAGGTGTAAAACCTTTTGCACTGCGACTTTGAGTCTTTTGTACAAGTAGAGTTGTATTACAGACAGTGTTTGTTTGACACAGGCGTGGGGATGAGGTAGATGGAGGCAGGGGAATCCAGAGTCTGCTGGAGAGATTACAGTCAGACATAGGCCACGTATCTCTCCTTGGAGGTAATGACTTGGAGCTCCTCTGTGACATGGATCCAGACTCCCTGCAGGACATTGTTCAGGACAGGTATCTATTTTATTTACCTACTATACTACAGCTATGTATATCTCCTAGGATCACCTTGCATATAGGCCATGTTGATGGGCCATTTTTAGTAACTCTCTTACATAGAACATAATGTTGCACTTATGAAACTAAGTGCAGGCCTCTTGTATCTAAGCCACACAAGAGCTGTGACTTAACTTTAACTTATTAAGCTTTAACTAGAAACAACACATTCCTGTTCCCCAAGGTAAGACTAAGCATCCCTGCTCTTCAAACCATAAGGCATTAAAACATTAGGTAAGCTACTATCAGGGCTCCTAAATTACCTGCCAAACCCCAAGTTCATTTAGGGTTGGGAGATCTCTTGAGGGCGTCTGACATTGAACAAGCCCAAAACCTCCGGCTCGTTGAACCTCCAGCTTGGTGTCTCTATCAAAGGATGGTACATTTGAGGATTTTCATCTTTTGCATAAAAATCCTAAAGGAATGTCTGGGTGGATGACACGAGTGATATCTATTCCAACACTGAGAACCCCCTACTTGCAGGTGACTACGGGTTAGTTTGTTAGCCTGTCTATCTGTGGACTGTACACTGGCAGTCTGACAGTGTGCTTCTTTCTTTAGGCATCTTGGCTATTCCCTCTAATCTGCAGTAACTCATATTAAGAATGGTGAAATTGGTGTTCTTATGTATTTTAATTATTTTTGTTTTATTTCAGGGGTTTTTTGGACCAACTGAAAGAAGCAAGTGGGAGATTCCTTAGTGAGAAGAGACAAGCACAGGAAGCAATGGACCTCCTCAAGATTTACCACAGCCAACAGAAAGACCAGGACTCTCTTAAGGCTCAGTAGTTCCAGTCTCTACTGATCTCCCACCACAGCCAACAGAAATACCAGGACTCTCTTAAGGCTCAGTAGTTCCAGTCTCTACTTATCTCCCACCACAGCCAACAGAAAGACCAGGACTCTCTTAAGGCTCAGTAGTTCCAGTCTTTACTGATCTCCCACCACAGCCAACAGAAAGACCAGACTCTCTTAAGGCAGTGTTCCAGTCTTACTGATCTCTCACCACAGCCAACAGAAAGACCAGGACTCTCTTAAGGCTCAGTAGTTGCAGTCTCTATTGATCTCCCACCACAGCCAACAGAAAGACCATCTGTATCCCATACTGATGAGCTCATCTGGCTTGGAGAAAACTGCTGAGTACAGTACTTGCTCATGTCCAGTTTACACACGTCACCTTCATGTAGTTTATGCTCACCCCTCCTGGGTTTTGTTTCCACCCTCTAGCCTTTTGTTTATTTGTCTTTAAAAGTTATTAATCAATTAAAGAGTGAGTAAGGTGTTATGTGACTTCAGACCCCTGTAATTGTCATCTGTCTCAGCTTCTCTAGATTTACTCCCCCTCCCCCTGGTGGAGTTAAAATCATGGTTGCCACCTTGAAGACTTTTTAGCACCCAATTCTTTTAAAATGGACATTTTTTTATTTAATGATTTTTCATTAATCTATGAAAGTAGTAGATAGATATCTACACATAGGTGCAATGTATAGAAGACATACATGGTATGAACAAAATCCATCTCATTTAATCAAAATATAAAATTATTTGTCCTGTTAGACAATTAGGTTCTATGATAAATGTATACTTTGAAAACTTGAATTTGCGTCTTCATCTGGCAATTTTTTTGTGGATTTTTGAATATTAAAATGTGGTACATTGGCAAGGTGATGAAGATGACGTTCTTGCTGGAATTTCCTCACTGATAGGTTTAAGATAAACAATTTCCCTGCACTTTCCCTTGGGACCACTATCGCTCGCCTCCTGTCTCAACCAGTTTCTTTTTGTATTTATTTAAAAAATAAAGTAGAATCTTTAATGGCAATAATGAAAATTTAGTAAATAGTGGATGATTTTTATTTTATTTACAACTTATATTATTTTACTTGAAAGTCTATTGAACTAATATTTAAGAAGTTTTATTGGACTTTATACATGTAGGAACTAAAAGTGAAACTGTGTAAGATAACTTGACCTCACTACTAATGTCTTTTACATTAGTAGTAAGTTCAATTATAAACTTGTCTTACAAGGTGTCACTATCAGGCAATCGTATACTGAATAAAATATGTCAATGCACACCGAATATGTTTAGTTGTCTGTCAAGTTAAACCCACTGCCTGACAACTCAACAAAATAGTAGACTCAACAAATTTGTAAGCAACGAATAGTCAGGTTGTTAACTTTTATTTTGTGCAGCGTTTGATTGAAATCATAATGAATTGTAATTTGATTATTGGTCTCCATGATACTTCTATAGTTTATATGTTAGGACACTGAAGAGACTTTTATCAGGCTGTTAAATTATTTTATTTCCATACAATATTTCGCTTGTAATCTCCAAGCATATTCATTAAACACAATAGTTAAGATGAGTTAGGAGAAAACTACTCTTTTGGCCCGTATTCAAAGACGTTTTCCTAACATTCTCCTTAAGGAGACCTAACATTCTCCTTACATTTTCTTAACATTTTCCTTAAGTTGACCTAAAACTAGTCAAAATGTATAGCTTTTCCTTTAAAAAGAAGAAAACGCTTTAAAAGAAGCGTTTAGGCCTGCTTAAGGAATCCTTTAGGTGTGAATTATATTTTAGTTCTAGTTTAGGAAAGTTTAAGATCTCCTTAAGGAACCCTTAAGGAGAATGTTAGGAAAATGTCTTTGAATACGGGCCTTTAGTCTTCTCTTAACTCTAAAAGTCTCTTCAGTGTCCTAACTTATAAACTATATTATGAATTGTGTTAATATATTTAGTATTACCCAGTAGATTCTTATTTTTAATGGTTTTGTAATCTATTCTTGCTTTTTAAATCTTTTTGATTTATTGTAAAAGGAAATATAATTGATTGATTTTTTAAAAATTTGTTCAAAGTAATTTGCATTGCTGTGTCAGTGGTTGATCTCACTGATACTGGTTACGTAACTCAGTCTGAAATAATTAGGTTGCTGGAAAATTCAATCAATTAAAATTTGAATTTCATTCAATTATTATTTGAACGACTAACTTCAGCTCTGTTATAAGAAAATACTGACAGCTGTGTAAATATAACTTAAATACGAAGCGTTACGTATTTAATTGAAAAACAATATGATTGTATTACACACAGATTAACCCACGTATGCTAAGGAATCTTTGCATATGCTGCTAGTGTTGAATTCATTCAACATTCATACGAGTAGCTTCTTTCTTCTTCGAAAACTTTAATGAGGAATCTATCAACGTGTGTTTATAGTAGAGCAGGAGACTGTGCTGGCTGTCTATACAAAAAAAACAAACATTTTTGCTGGCTTTTTCAAAAATAATTATGGTAATAATTATTATTAAATAATGGCTTAAACTCTTTAAAACCCCTGCAGTCACTAAATACTTACATGCATTCACAATTTAAAAAGTCATGTGACCAGATTGGTTAAACAATGTCTTGTGCCTCGGGTTCAATGGCCCTGCTATGAACTCACCTTCAGACCACCAGCGTGGTATGAGCATAGGCGACTAGTGCAGGTTTTCTTTCTCAAGTGTGAATGGAAATTATGTTAATCAAAATGGAAGTTATATTTGAGTATAAGTTTCACTCTAAATAGTATTATTCAAGAGTTACACCCAAAACCCACAAAGTGATTACTAAAGTTTATTTTTTGGCCTCTGAAATCTGCCACCTAATATGTTGCTGTCAGTGTTTATCTTGTAATACAATGATGTATAATTATTACATTTAAAATTGACAACAGTAAATGAGTTATTGGATTGTAAAGAAGTTGTTGTTGGATTGTTCTCTTCTTACCTGTGTACCCCAGACCTGAACCAAGCAGCTCATTAGTGTAACTTAGAAGCACTTAGATTAATTACTCAACTAATTGTCTAATTATAGAGTCCAATATATTACCCCTCATCCACTGCCGTTATTATAATGTTACAGTATTATTATCATAAGATTTTAAATAATTATTAGCACTAATTAAGATTTATCAAATTATCCATGTAATTAATCAATTCTTTTCAAGTAAACAATGAATGATATAATTGATAGTTGGGCACTAGTGAAACTAATGCCACTCCAAACGAAGAATAATTGTGGTGAAGCCTTGATGTTTTTGTTTTAAGATGAAATATGACTTATTGGCGACTTAAACAGAATTTTTCAAGGATTATGAATAAGTTTTTGCTCCTTAGGGCAAGCATATGTAGTAGGCTGATAAAAACAATCTCTTCCCATTATTTTATTAGTTAATTTCATGGACAGATTCAAAGGGTAGAATTCATGTACTACAGTCCCACCCTCCGGAGACAACCCTTAAAGTATATTTTCTGAACATAAACTATGTGGGCTTCCCACGGCCATATTGTTATGATGGAGACTATGTAAAAGTGATCAAGATCAATCCATGATCTTGATTGTGGTAACTATAATTAAGATAATCCAATGTTTTCCTTCTCAATTCAGTTTTGTAGAACATGGTGTTTTCATCCATGATGCTCTATATCCCTGAAGATGCCTGTGGAAGTGAAACTTTGGATTCTTCATCAACATTGACATGGTCACCACCAGTAAACCTATATCTTCAAAATTTTTAAATAAAATAAAAAAAAGTATTTCATAAAAATAATTAAATTTTCAGTGTCAAATTTGTGTCATTATTAATTGTTTTAATAATTATAAATTAATCAATATTTTTTTTACACCATTGTTATTTGCCCTGTCATTATTTTTAGTTTGTTTCATGAAACTAATTATATTGTTAAAGTTTAAACTAAACACTAATTATTATAGTTAAATATGTGTTAAGTTATATAATGTAAATAAATACATATATTTATGTATGGTATTGTTTAACTATTTGTTTAGTTTGTCATGTAGTCATTAATTTTTATATTAATTTTTAAAATCTATCAAATAAGATAATTTCATTTATCCTTTTTTTCATTGTTATATTTTCTATTATTTGTGGTGCATTGAAATGTACTTTGATATTTCTTTTATTTTGTTGGATATTTCATTTTAAATAATAGCCTGAGACGAAGTCAATTAAAGCAAACCCGTCTCAATGTAATATTAAATTTTATAAATAATATTTATACAGAAAATAAAGTGTTGAAATTTAAAGAAAAAACTAAACTTTTAATTAATTGCCAATTCAAGCATTCACCAGGTAAACATTTAGCTTTTTTCTTTGTTTAAGTTTAAGAGGTCAGGTATAATGACTTTAGATAAGGATTGGATTTGAGAAAATATGAAGTATTACTGGATTGATAATTATGACATATTTTAAGGAGTATTTGTAAATATTATAGTGAGGATCTGTTTGTTCTTACTAGTAAGGTTGTTACACTGTTGTTACCTTTCTTTTAACAGCAAACTTGACTCATAAACCAAATGTTTAATATGGACCAATATTGTGTACTTGATTTTGAAGTTGTCTGGTGGATGCAGTCCTGTAAGTACTTAATAACACTACTTTAATTACTGTAAGTATTACTTACAGTAATTTACTTTAAGTACCTACAATAACTTTTATTTTTTATGTATGCTTCGAAGCATTATATTTAAACTTTTGTTAAAGTTTACATTATTACTATTTATTGTGAATTCTGCCATCCAAATCTGGCTTAGTAGGGATTGGGCTTATGTACGTTTTAGTTTGAAGGGCAACCACCTGTTTCTTCTTGGTATGCCACTACTGTGTTTACAGATTCATTAACTGTGCTGTGTCTTAAAGTTTAGATTATTACCAATTTGCATCAGTTCCAGTCTTACCTATCTATTGGCCTGAGAGCCAGGGGTGTTGTCTTTGTCAAGGTCCTGTCGATAGCAGTAGATTTCCTAACCCCCAGTCTGACATTAATTAATATTACTTTAAAAAATATACATTAAAAATAATTTAAAAGAGCTGGTACTTTAAACATTTTCATTATTCACTATGTAGACACGCGATTAAACTGCAAACTACAGGTTTCTATGAAGCTGTGAATCTCCTGACTAAATGGTGTCTGTTAGTAAATAAGTAAGATATGCTTATGTCTTCAGTATTCTACACTGTCTTCTTATAAAGGGCTTATTAAATAGTTTAGTGAAGGAACACTAGCGCTTCTAGTGTTTAGTATTGAAATTAAAATGTTGGGTAAAGTGGGAGAGTAAATTTGGGGTTTTATGGTAGAGTATATGGAATATGTTGCATAGTATACGGCATTGTATTAGAGGTGAGACCATTTCCATCCTCCATGTTGGCTGGCAGAATAGTAAAAATTACCTCATCCAAACTGCCTGGACAATGTTGCTACAAAATGAAACCTTACTTTCTAGATAATAAATAATCACACTATCTCTGCTCTCTGATGCACATTTTATACAACAAACATATTTATATAGAACTAGTTTTACAAGAAAGGTGGACTCAAGTTGAGGGTATGATGTTAGGGATACTTTCTCTTATTTTTTTCACTTGGCAAACACAATTACAGGTAAGAGCTAAACATTTTTTAAAATATTCAGTATTAAGTGTTATGATTTGAGGTGAGCTGTATAGAAATGATAGCCTAGTGTGAACAACATAATGGCATTTAATACAATGTGAATTTTGATATATTTAGAAGAGTGTATCAAGATTTAGAGCATCTTGAGAAAATCCTGAATGTAGTCTTTTATAAATAATTATAAATGTAAGTTTGTCCACAGAATAAAACTGTAATTCACACTTTTTTCCCTCTCAAAGCCCAAATGTAGACTCATTCATCTTCCTTACATTACTTAAAAAACAAAATTTTTGCATCAATGACGACCTTTAGCAATGTTGAAAACGCTCAGCTTTTTATTATTTATGATTAAGTTATCTAAATGTTGAATGATTAAAGGAATTGTTATATTTTGATTCTCATCTTTGTACTGTTGCTATCTGGTTGCCTTATTAAACATTTTAGTTTTTTTGGCAGCAGAGAAAGTTCCATGACATCACTACCAGCTTGAGTGCATTTTAAACTATATCATATTAAAATCACAATACATGTGTGTATACTTAGTTATTAATGTAATTATTTTTAGCAAAAATACACAAAGTCAGCACAATTATATTATTTATTTATTATAATTCCTGTTAAACTTTTAAAATCCAGACTTAAATTTACAATTTATCTTACGGTCACTTGGATATTATGGCCTGTACTTGTTGAAAGCAGTGTTTGTTAAAATTATAATATATTGTGTTAAGCTGTAGAGAGTGTATAAGTTATTCGATTTTCAAATTATTTGCATGTAATTGTATTTATATATTTTTAATCTAAACGTATACTATGTGTTATTATTAAAATTGTTGTATACTTTTTAAGTCCAAATTATGATAATATTGTGCTAAATAAGACACCAGTATGCATACCTTTGGTTTGCTTGCAGTATGCATACCTTTGGTTTGCTTGCAGTATGCATACCTTTGGTTTGCTTGCAGTATGCATACCTTTGGTTTGCTTGCTATGCAGTATGCATACTTTGGTTTGCTTGCAGTATGCATACCTTTGGTTTGCTTGCAGTATGCATACCTTTGGTTTGCTTGCAGTATGAATATAGTTGTATATTGATATAGTTATATCAAAACTCAACTATTAATAAAAAATGTTTGGCATTTGTTGAAATAGTAAAAAAAGCCATCTAGTATAAAAGCATAGCTTTAGCTTTCTTAGTATAAAAGCAATCTTTCTTCAAATTAAAAAAGATTTGTTTTATGTGTTTTAGAGTTTGGATTTTAATAGGTGCCATGTTGGTATGTCCAATGTTTAGCAAAGATTGATCGATAACTTAATGATTTTCAAAAGCATGTAGGGGAGCCTTTGGTCAGGTGAGCTTGTTGTTAGTCTATTTTATGCCAACTGGTGTCCTTTATGTGTCAATAGGAAGACTTAGGTTTGCTAATGCTACACCAAAAAATTGAATCAAATAAATGTTTATTTATTCTCTCAGAACAAGCTATAAGGGTGTTGATACCATCTCTCCCCAGCACTTACATGTATGTAATGTAATGCATGGTATTCAGATATCTTAAATACCAACTACTTTAGACTCATGGTATTATCATAATATGTTAACTTGACTTATAACTACTCTTTTTGTATATTAGTTTATTAAATACTAATAATTTTAAACTGTGTCAACCTGAATAACTAAATGGTTTATATTTCTTGCTCATAAATTTAAACATAATACTATAAATTAAAATATCATAAATATTTATAAACATTCAGGATGCATTCCTTTGTCAAACAGTATTTGGCTCATTATTATTATTTTATTTTGTAGAAAAAATATTGTTTATATAAAATTATTTTGGTGTTTGCACTGTTCTATTATTGTTTTGTTTGTAAGACTGATAAAATAGCAATTGTATGTAAAATGTTGATTTTTTTAATTTTTTGAAGTGTTTCAAAATTATTGCTCAAGACTGTTCTTAAAAAAGAAAACTGTTTGTTATAAGTTGGTTATTTTTATTAAAATTGATATTTATGTGATTTGAGTTTAGATTTGATTTTAAAACATTTTATTAAATTATAGTGTTGAGGATGATACTGAATGTGTGAGTCTGTCATTTGTAACATGTTCTTGGTTCAGGAATTCAACATGTGGTTAGTCTGCTGTTAAAATCCCTTGTTGCAAGCAACGTTTTTGGGGTCAATATAAAATTAAATTGGCTTTGAAAATGTTTAATCCTGGAACATTCGTCTATCTATAAGAAACACTGTTTAATACTTACATACATAAATTTAATCTGTATCTTAAGAAGTTATAAAATGAACCTGAATGAAATTTTCAAATGCATGTAAATCAGAGTAACATAAATGAGAGTTCTAGGATTAAAGATTATAAAAAGTCAGCTAATAATATCATTATATTGTAATATTATGAGTAATTTTTGGTTGTTAAGCCACCACTCAGAAGAGCTTAAATATTTTATAAAATAAGTATAATAATATGGTATGATGAGTGTTTATACTTAAATATCAATAGACTTCAAACAATAAATAGTTCCTCTAATAAGTGAACAAATGAGTTTTTCAAAAAATATATATAGGAGTTCTAAATGAAGAACAGTCGAATATTACTAAACATACTATGTACGTTAAGGATACATAAAACTTGTATGAATATTCTGGCACTTGCTTAGTTTAGGTGGGCCTTTAAGACATTTATCAATTGCTATGTTGCAACTACTGATTATATAATGAATATAAAAACAAATTTAAAATTTAATCTAAAAGAGAACCAATAATCTATGGTAATTGTGATGACGATTTTGTCATGAGAAAAGAAATACAAAATTATGTGTCAAATGTTATGGTATTGATTCAAGTTGATAAAACCATGGGCTTATCTATAGTGGAATAGAACTACAAGTCAACTCATTCCCCTTAAAAACTTCTTTGAGTTTCTATCGAACTAGAATTTTAAAAATGACTGCCATCTCATGATGATAAGAGCTGACAAGATAAATGTCAACAGTCAAAACTTTGTGTAAATAAGATGTTTTGTGTGATGCATGTGATCACACAACACAGGTAAACAAGAAAAAAACTATGCAAAATAACCTTCATCTATGACAGCGACTTGGCATTTTCGTAACAGTACGTACACCAATGTAATTTCTCAAAACTTACCTTGACATGGACAAATGTTTTGACAGCCTGTAATATGGTAGTAACGTCACTTTTTGATTCTATTTCACTATAAGCTTATTGGAATGCAACTATGGTGTGCATTAAAAACAATATATTACAATAATTTCAATAACTAATAACTTCGTAATTATTGAATTTCCATCAATAGTTTTTCTAATAATCCATTCTAATAATTCTCATGGAAAACTTTGTATTGAAGATTGTATTTAAATATCACTAGTTATATTATTACATTACTTCAAACAAAAATTAATATTAATTAGAAATTGAGAACTCACTGAAAACCTGAATTTTGAAGAAATTTCACTGAGTGTAGGTTGGGTATGTAGAGTTATTATATTGGGTATTGTAGAAAGGAAACATAGGATCAACCTGTGCCTGTCAACACTTCATATGGGGACCACCATACATAACGTATTCAAGTCCAAAACACAAAGCCTGTGAGCTTGATGGGGCTCCTTGCAGGAGATCAGTAGCCAAGTCCTAACTTAATCTTTACAACACATACTATATCATCATGTAAATACCAGTGTTATATGAAACATTAAAACATCTGACTCTAAAATACAGAGGAATAACTTCTATTCCTTTAATTATTACTTGAATAATAATAATAATAATATGACACTAATGGCATTTGTCTAATTGGAAACACTCAGTATATCAAAGTATTCATCTTGGTAGAGATTTTCATATTAAATAAAATTCTAAGTAGAACCCCAGCTATGACAGAGTCTAGAAGTATAGTGATGCAAGTCTGCATCACCATGTGATGTTACTCCCCCTCAGTGGCTTTATAAGAAATGAGTTTATGATCTCACACTGGATAAATATTACTTTTTATCTAAAAATGTATTATTGTAAATTGATTTTGTGATAAGGTTGGTTATTTTTTAATTAAAAACATAAATTAAAAGGAATTAAGATTACAATTAGATGTGTTTTTTTAATTATAATTTGTCCATTTTCTACTATTTTCACTGGTCTTTTTACTGAGAAGAGACTAAAAAAGCAAACTTCTAAATGTAAAATGAAGTTTACATATGACTTAAGTCATTAATTGGGGTTTTAAGAGTCAGGACCGGCAATGCTGCCCTGTAAATGCATGGGGCTGAAACACCAACATTGTTATTTACATTGGTTAGATAGGAATACAACCAAATCCTGAATAAGTGATTATTTCTGCAACAGAATAACTCATTATTATTTTTTTTTTTTTTTAAATACCAACATAATTTATTGTAGCAATCCCTATTCCATAAAGTCTCAGCTTATATTATTTTACCTGAGGTACAATTTAAATATAAGTCGTTGGTAAAATTTAATACGAAACACTTAGGAAAGATTACAGATGTTTATTTTAGCATCGGGATTCCACTGTAACATATATAATGTTAATTATATTACATAAAGTATATAATGTTATTTATGATACTATGAGGCATTATATTTATACAGATATAAAATTATAGTTGAAACTGTTGAGTAACATTAGAGAGAGAAGTGAAATCATAAGCTCTAGGCACAAGGTATCTCCTGTTCCAGATGGATCGACACCAATTAAAACTTAATTTATAATAAACAAGGATCAATAAATAACAAAAACAATTTTTTTAAATCAATAATTTTATTTTATATTACAAACGAATTGAATTAATTTTAAAAACAATAATTAGATTATATTAATCATGATGTCACAGTTTATCTTTCACAAAACAATCAACTGGACCGTAATCCAGAGACGCAACATCCAACTTCCTGTATATCGCTAGGATCCTCTCACGACCAAATACTGCAGGAGTAACTATCACGCACCAAAGAAGACATTTTACTAGGGTTTCCGTTACTATTTAGAAATAAATAAATTCAACATTTATTTTCAATTTATTTTTAGGGGTTGGTCAACTGCTAAGAAAAACACGAAGCCACAGCAGTATAGTATTATCATTAATAAATTACCTCTATTCTGTTTATTAGAGTTCAAAGTATAACAATTCAGACAATTATGGAATTAAGAAAATCCATAGCAAGGCAGAGTGGAACACCTTTACAAAATGTTCTGTTACAGTATAAAGTTGCTCGACATGCAACAAGCTCAGTGAAGACAGTGTTTTTGTCTTTATTTCTATTTCAACTATAGTATATCTAGTAGTTTTAGATGACTAGCGTCATATTAGAGTTAAAAAAATGCCAGGATTGCCAACTACTTTTTACAAACAAAAAGTTTCATAGTTCTGAACTGGGCAACACTGAATGGTCATTCATCCTTGTAAAATAAATATAAAAGAGTATAAAATGACTATTTCTTTAACAATTTGTCTTCAATCTCTTAGAAGTTTATAAGTAAAATTTAATGTTTATAACTCTTTGACGTCAACCTCAACTAGGGCAATTAATTTTGGCATAGTTAGTAGCAGTGCATTCCTGCCATGAATTATTGGCGGGAACCAATCAGACCCCCGAAATCTCCCTCATTAAAACTACTAGATATACCATAATGTAAACACCTTCAGGTAGCTAAGTCATCTAAATACAAACCTGAGAGTGTATACAGCCCAAAATTACAAACAATTCAAATAGAACTGTTCAACTCTTAGCCCTTGAAATTATCCAAATAAAAAAACGTTTATTTAATTAAAGTAAATACAATATTTTTATTATTAAGTATAAAATATTGGCGTTTAATAATTCTGTCTTTTTATTTTTTTTTTTTATAAAATTGACTTACTTGATTTTATTAATAAAAATTATAAAAGACTAATGCCCCACATAGTTTGGCCTAAGGGTTAAAATTAATATCATTAAAAAAGATGATGACAATAGAACAATAAACAAGAAGAAAACAAGGACAGGGCTCAACCTCAACAACACTCGTCAAAAACAATCTGTACATTAGGATATATGTAGTTCAACTAATAACTTGTCTTTATTTAAGCAATCTACCGAGAGATCGACAATTTAGTTCATATTACATTTAATAGAATCAGTGGTTTTTGGCACATCTGGTATAGACCAACACATAAACAACCTGAATATTACAACATAAAATTTCCAAGGTGAATCAACAAAATAAAATACTTCTATTGTTACTTCTACAAATATGAAACAATAAACAAAATAGTTATTTATGCCATAAGGCTGAGAAGTGTGTCTTTATGTCACGGCAATTAGATTTACCGATGAGTGAAGCGAGTCGGGAAAAATTGCCAAGACATAAAGACATTCTCAGCCGGATGGCATACACTATTTTTTTTGAGGTAGCACTCATTAAATAAACTGCGCTATAATAAATGAAAAAAAAACAAACATCCAACTAACTCCATATTATCGTCGTCATTAAATTCATCCATAGCTCCACACTTTTACTCAAAAATGTAAAAGCTTTACAAATAAACACACAAAAATTGTCAATTAGAACACCTATTAAAAACGAAAAAAAAATTAGTCTACGAACAAACACAGAAACAAAATGAACGTTTTGAAAGAAAACTCATGAAGGCTTAACACAGATTATTTTTTGAACACGCTACATTACAGTAATGGCGGCAACATATGAATTACTTTTACGTCCTAGGAGTTTTTTTACATTCATTATTGTCCTCGGAGGTGAAAAGTACTAAATAACCTCCTATAACAATAATGATTGGCTTCTCATCCTAAAAACGGTCCAATAAAGTGCTCAATTACGTACTACCTCAAAAAAAAATTATTGTAAACCCTTATTGTAGATTAGGTAGGCTACAAATAGACCACTACTCCTTAGAAGTTCAAATGTTCAACAAGTTGGATGAAAAATGGTAAATATGCCATTTTTAGTTGCCATAATTATGATAAGAGTTACATGAAGGGTGAGTTTCAAGTCTGTAGCATGATAACACAGTCAGAGCTACATTTATAGCAGACAACTTTGTAAAACCACTTAAGATGATTCACATGCATTCTCGGTATGAGACTTATAGTGCAAACGCAACACTTTCCCAATATACCTAAGGGATAAACAAGGAAAAGTAAAAACCACAATATGCAACTCTAAAGACAGACACAATTATTTTGACAAAACTACTATCGGAATAATATACAACTTATTTATTACACAAGTCAACAATTAGTGCATTTATTGAAACCATCCCTGAAAGGAAGAGTCCTAAATAATAAAAACAATTCTGTGGCAGCCCTGTATTTCCATTTTTTTCTAAACAAGAACTTTTTGTATTAGACTTCTAAAACCAAGAATGTCAAAATCTGACAATTTGAATAATAAAAAAATAAATGAAAATATAATACAGGGCTGCCACAATTCAATAGAGAAATAAGTCAACAAGCAACGCCTAACAAGCATTCCGCTCAGTGTTGCAACCTTTGACTTGAGACAGTGTTGGTTTACTTGGGATTTTCAAATGTCACTCAAACTCAAGTAAAGGTCTCGAACACCGAGCTTAGTGTCTCCGCTAAAATCAAACACAGCATCATTTCAGTGGATGGTGATATGCAACCATACAAGATTGTGTGCTTATAGCAGGCAATAACACCTCTAGTTCAAGCTGTACATTGATAAAACTTTCCCTGGCACTCTCACAAGTGACATAGAAAAAAACCTGTGTTAACAACTGTTAAAGGTCATCATTCACACACATTCAATATTTTATTTATTAAGTGATTTTTTTTTCAATTCACTAATATATTTATACCTACCATCAACTTCTGTGCTAAAAAATAAGTATTTATATATTTATTTTGTTTTAAGACCAATTTCTTTTTAAGAAATAAACAGAGAACAAAGAAGTAGTTAGAGGAAATAAAAAAAAAAAGAATACAAATTTATAACCAACTTCTTAGTGAATAAAAACATAATATTCAACAGTATTATTACTTGTCTTTAACCATTTTTAACATTATAATCATAATTATTGGTGTGAGTCACGCATGTCACAAAGAAGGCTCCACACACGTCGCAAGGGAAATATCACCAGCGTGTCTCCACTCTAACCACAGCTTTCATATTTAATTATTTAAATTTTGTTTTGATTTTTGACAGTTGAATATTTTTAAGTTTTTTATTCCATTTGAAAGTAGTTAAAATATGAACAAACCTATTATCACTGAACTTGATAAATGCTAGATATTGATGAATATAATTTGCAGGTTCATTGCACTAAAGTATACGTGTCTATGTTTGTGTGTAAGTATATTTTACCTGTATAGTAATGACCTCCTCAAAGCAATCTGTGACATTATTAAAAAACCACTCGCTGATTTAATTAACTCCTCTATGATTCTTGGTTACTTCCCAGATAATTTAAAAACCAGCAAGGTAGTACCTATCTTAAAGAAGGGTGATTCGGACGATCCTAATAATTTTAGACCCATTTCACTCACACCAGTAATTGGGAAGGTCTTTGAAAAAATAATTAAAGCTCGTTTAGTAAATTTCTTCGACAAATGTGATATTTTTAATAAACAACAGTTTGGCTTTAGAGAAGGTCTATCCACTCAGGATGCTATTAATGCTATCACAAATGTAATTTATGAAGCTTTTGAAGCCAAAGAAGAGGTCATGACGTTGTCATGCGATCTCTCTAAGGCTTTTGACTGTGTCAGTCACGAGTTATTGTTGGAGAAATTGTATCACTACGGCATTAGAGGAACTCCTTTGGCTTTAATTGATTCTTATCTGAGACATAGAACTCAATTACCGTTTTCAATGGAGGAACTAGTTCTATGGGGGAAACTATGTATGGGGTGCCTCAAGGCTCGGTCCTTGGACCTTTACTTTTTATAATTTATGTCAACGACCTCCCCGATAACGGTAATGTGAGTCCTAGGTTTGCAGACGATTCCACATATGTAGTAAAAGGGCTCGATCCCACAGTAAATAAACAAAATATGGAATATAATGTTACTGTAGCTCAAACATGGTTTATTGCTAACAAATTAACTTTAAACTTTAAATAAAGATAAGAATCAATTAATACCCATACCTTAAAGAGTAGTGGCAATAAAAATAATAAAGAGTCAATTAAAATCCTAGGGTTATCAATTGATTGTTCTTTAAATTGGAAAATTCATATCAATGATGTAAGTAGTAAACTCAGTTCTGTTTTGTTTATGCTTCGAAAGCTTAGCACTACTGTTGACTTGAAAACTGCAAGCTGGCTTACTATGCTCATTTCCACTCACGATTATTATATGGCATCAGAGAATGGGGAGCTGCCCCGAGTGCACCAATGTTTTCTATTGCAAAAAAAAAGCCATTAGAATTATTACAAAGTCTAAATATGATGCGCATTGTGCAAACTTTTCAAAGAAAATAAGATTTAACGCTTTATTCAGCATACATTTTTTCAGTTTTAGTATACATTAAAAATAGACACCATGAATTAGATAATAGTAAAAATCATGGTTTCCACTAGATTTTATACAATATAAATTTGCCATTCTCCAGACTTAGTAAGTCAAGTCAATCTCCGATGGTGAAATGGAATCAAATGTTTTAATAAGCTGCCTACTAGTATTGTAGACCTTCCTATGGATTCTTTAAAAGGTTATTAAAGAAATACTAATTGATAAAGCATATTACTGTGTCAATGACTTTTTAAATGACAGTATAGTTTATCCTGAAAAATTGTAAACTGGTACCTTTTTAACTTAATAATATTTACATAATTTTTATTATTGTATTTTTTTATGTTTTAATTTGTATTCATGAATTGACTATTTGAGGCCTTTGAATGTAAGGCAACCACAAGCTTATAATAAATAAATAAATAAAAAATAAATTTGTCTCAGTGAAGAACAGGTCATTCTCCTCATGGAATGCACATCAAGGGCTAACAGTGTAATGCCAGGGATTACAACACTAACTTGTTTAATCTACCATCTCTATAAACGCACCTTAATCGCACAAAGACAACTTGTCTGTTTACAGATGCTTTTGACTGTCACTCTAACTAACTAATTTATAAATAATATTTAATCAAACAATAACAACCTCAGTCAAATTATTTTCTAACGAAATTTGCATGAAAGGTTATTAAAGAGATAGAGTAGTCCTATCTTTGTTTCATCTTAGCGGAGACGCCGAACAAATTAATTTAAACAATACCATGCCTAACAAAACAATTACCCTGCCATTTCATAATAAAAATAAACTAATAAAACAAAAACTAAATCAAGAACTAAACTAAAGCGAAAAAAGTCAAAAAAATAATTAAAGCAAATAAATAAAAAATCTAAACAAAAAAACTTTAAGCACCACTTTATAGGACAGGGAATCAACTAAGTATTTGATATTTTTTTTAAATTTTCCTTTACTAAAAGTTAGGTAAGATAAGATAACGTAAAGTCATTTGTTAGGTCTCAAAGTGCCCCTCGCTAAAAATGTTTATAGTCCGATTAGTAGCACTTTGAGGCACATCAACCACATCTCAAGTTATCTCATGACTTACACAATTCATTTTCAAATAAAACAAAAACAAACCACACAATAAAATTTAAAATAAAAAAAATCACAAAAATAAATGAGATAACAGGGAAATTTGATTGGAGAATTCATTATAAATCAAGACTAACCGCTCCACAGTTAACATGTTATTGATGCATCAGATGAAAATACACAGTGAGATTTACCCAGAAAATACACAAAAATTGAAACTTGTGAGTACAAACATGTAATGTGAGAGTATGGACCCAATAAGTGCTGTGTAAGCAGAGCAGTTCACTGGCTCCCTGAAGGTCATGCGTTCACATGTCTCTTTACATTATACATTTTTTGTACAACTAGAAATAGATATTGCAATTTTTGTTTTTGTTTGAAGAGGAATAAAAATATTTTATTTGTAAAACAAAAAATATACTTTTACTCCTGTGTATTTTACCACCTACAGCAGTGCAGTTAAATCAGAGCTTGAATATAAAATTGTCATTAGAGGTTAACATAAAGGAGAAAAAATAAATTGACCAGATACATTCATTTTAAATATTTAAACAACTGTTGCTTTGTTTGGTAAGTAAAAACTACGTAGGTTGAAACAAAGATGGAAGCACGAGTAATTTACAGACATAATGTTTAAAAAAGGGAATTGGAGTGTTACTCCATCTACGGAGCACTGGTCTCGCCATCAAGGGAGAGTAGGGAGCAGGGAGAGTATGCACTGTGTCTAGAAGGACAGTGCTTTTGTCTAGGCAGTGTATGATACGGTGCCAGTGTTTTTTAACAGTTCTGAAATGTACAGCAAGTGAAACATGTACTGCCTCGACTGAGTCTGACTGCTTTCAACTGTCTATAGTTAATACTACCAGCACAATATGCTGGCAATTATATTAACAGAGAAAATGGGTATCATTTCATACAACCAGACATTTTAAAAAAAAAATGTTTTTATTTCACTATAATATAGTATTATAGCAGTGCAAAACTAATAAAAGTCTGGATATATCAGTGGAAGATGCATCTTACATAGCAATATAACAAGCAGTAAACTACACCTGACACCTGTAGCATCATTTCAATATCATTGTTATTGAAGGGTAAACTAATGACTTGCACTTTTTTATTTAACAAGTAACAAGTTTCCAAATAGACAGGAAAGTAACCTTGGGTCGAGACAGAGCACCCACCATGAGAAGCTTTTGTTTGCACAGTCTAATGGCTTAACTTTTAATTCACCTGAGAACTCACTAGTTGGATGGACTTAGGTGGGTTTGTGGTTGGTAAAAAGGCAGGAGGAATGAAGACAAGTTACGCTATAAACCGGGGCTTGTAGCGTGGTAAGTGAGAAGGTTTCAATATTGTTGTTACCACAAATCCACCACAATAGAGAGGTGAGTGAAATAGACAAGTCCTTTAGTTTCTGTTAATTTTGTAGGGGAGGAACTTTTAGTGAATTAAGTCCAAAAGGTAACGGCTCTAAAATCCATTGTTAGATTAATGGACAAAAATGAAATCCACCGTATGACATCATTCCACACACCAGTGAGCTTGAGTAGCATTAAAAGACAAACCGATAGTGATTCAACACAACAGTTGCTTAAATTTAATAACATACAAGAAAAATTCGAGAGCTTCATCTTATAATAAAGACTTCAAAAAAAGGTAAAAATATATATTAATAGCGAGATATCAACAAGTGTTTTGGTTCTTTACCGACACTACTAGGTAAGATCAGCTTGACTCATTTTATGCGCAACAGCCTGTACGTTGTCACACGTGCAAGATGTTCCGTTGTTTTGTGGCTCAGTCGTACCGTTACTATTCTCTTCCGTGGATTCACTTATGTCTCCATTAGTAACAACATCATCTGAATTTTTCTTAACAATATTTTGAGCATTTTCAGTATTTTGATTCTCAAGGTTTTCAAGATTTCCTATAATAGCTGTAAAAAAAATTATTAAGTTTACCAAGAGAATCAATCTGTATGTTTATAAAGGAAATTCAATTCTTGCAAAGTTCAAGCTTTGTCGATACTCTCTCTTTCTCAAAAAGCATTATAATACAACATTCAACAAGGCAGAGCTACAGCAGATAAAGACCAGTACAAACAACATACAATACAGGCTGATTATTTAAGATTTTTGGTAGTTTTAAAAGATTAGATGATTTTTGAGAGAAAGGCAGCACAAATACATCCATAATGGAATAATTTGTCTACAAGAGAAAATATTCCTTTGTCCAAGGACCAAAGGCAAACCAAGAGACACACCACACCATGCCCAGGGAGACACAAAATCTGGAATGCTAACTTTTATGTGAATTTTTGCAAATTTAAATTACCAACAAGCCTTTTCCAAAAAATAGAGCTTTATTAGTTTTACAAGTCCTTGCTTATCTTGTTTGTCAAATTTCAAAGAGAACCCAAGCGATCTACTTGAATATCTCAGGAACAGTGCCTCAACCACAGATGTGGCAGAGGACTCAGAGCACATCACACTACCTCTAGGAATCTTTAGTAGCTAATGATATGGTTCTAAATCCTAAATTATCACTATTTTGGGACATCAAGTTGGATTTCCTTCTCAAATCTAATGAGTTCTACCCCCTCCCTGAAGCAATTGATTTTTTTGCTAAGTTCCATGCAATTTAGTTAGGTCACTTTGCCTGAACCAGGTTTACAAAGAAATGGCACATGCATCCAGACACCAACTTCTTGTTGGGTTCTCACACAAGCAGATAATCCAATTCGCTAAGCTCAACTTCACAACTTAGGACTTGCTTTGCTCATCACAATAAATTTCCTGTATACTTAGGGTATAGATAAGGGAAAGTATATTGATACCGAAGTCCTATAATAGTAGATAAGGAAGGAAAAGTAAACCAAGTCGTGAGAAAATTTAAAGAAAATACTGCATTACTAGAGGAATACTGGATGGAATTACATGAAATACTAGTGGAATTACATGGAATACTGGCTGGAATTACATGGAATACTAGTGGAATTACATGGAGAAGTGACCTAGCAATCAGAAGAATGCCTCTCCAGAAGTAATGTCAACATAAGATAAGGCATGAGTTGACACATTACCTTTCTGTTGGTTCCTGAGCTGTATGTTCTGGTCCTGCAGAGTCCTACAGAGATTATGCAGTGTCACGACCCTCCTGTTGGCCTTGGCTAGTTCCTCGTCTGACCTGACCTTGTCATCTGTCATCCTTAGGAGGGTATTGTGGGTCTCATCATATTTCGTCTTCCACACACACGTCTCTTTCTCTAGCTTACGGATCTGCTTTGACATCTACCACACAAAAAATCAACACTTCAAACAACTCACAAGGTTTTAAAAATATCTCTCAAATGACATTCCAGAGATGACAGCTCAAATCACAGTTCACATGTTGGGAAGTCAGTACAATATAAGTCTAGTAAATACAGAGCAACAGTCCATAATAATAAAATTAACTTTGTATTTATCATTGTACATGGACATCTGTCAAGGAACAGAACAACATAGAACAAGGCTAAAAAATGGAGACATGTTACCTTGTCCATCTCAGTCTTGAAGCCTGCTATGACAGAGTTAGACTGGACCAGGGCCTTGTGGAACTCCTCATACTTATCATTGTACATAGACATCTGGTTCCTGAGAGCCAGCTCAGACTCCTGCATCTGCTTCAGTCTCTCCTTGTATTCCACTACTTCCTACAACATCATTGCATACTTTGTAATTAATGTTTATTTTGTAAAACATTCTATTTTATTTAGTAAACATTTATATTTGTTTAGTAAAATAAAAAAACTGTATTTTTATTACAGTAATAACTAGATATGAACTATACAAATGTAAAATAAGGAAAAAAGTTTGAAAGTGAAATAAGGAAAAATGTAAAATAGTTTCATTTATTACAGGAAAAAAATACTTATTGTAATACAATCATAAACACATGACAACTAAACTAACTACATGTAAACAATGTTCCTATATTTGATTAAAAGTCCTCATTGAATTGATTCTATTTGCTATAAGGACAGTCTTATGGTCTCTGATTTCCTCGCTTCACAACTAAGCAAGTTGTAGGAACGCAACCAACTCATGTTACAGACGAGTAGTAATTCAAACAACTGCCACTATACATTAATCAGAAATCATACAGCAGAACTAAATTAAGAGATGAGAAGTTTGTCCTTCCCTTCGGTATGATAATGTGTTTTACATCTCTTTCTATTCTTACCTTCCGCTATAATATAACAAACGGCTAAAGTCAGTTGACAGCACACAAAAAATGTGGGAGAGAAAGAATTCTATTGATTTAGACCAACTGCGCCCCTTCCCCCTCCACCCAATGCCAGTACAAAAAAATACATTTTTCGTAAATAAAATCATAAAAAGGCAACACTGGTTGTCAACATTTGTAACCTCGCGTCCCTTTTATTTCTCTCATTGTGCATTTTGATCTGTTTGAGTTCGTTTCGTTTCATTCCAATCTGTTCAATTCGTCCAATTATTGCAGCCTGACTTTGTTTCCACAGCCATTTCCCTATCAATTATTTAGTAATTTTTCACTTTAGCCAGTTTCAACAGTTCATATTAGTCAGACTAAGTGCCAGTGCTAATAATCTATTTCCACCAGATAGTCCTTCACAAGGCAAACCCTTCAATTAACGTTACAATGAATATTTATTTAAATCATTATCATTTTATATTTTCTAATTTTTATTTATTTTTAGGCTCTACCCAGGTACCTTACACTTCAGTAATTTTTAAATTTCTCAACAAAATGTTAAGCATAGGTCCCCCCCCCCCCGCCAGGTCATTCCCTTGGAAAAGCTTCCTCAATTCTTGAGTTAGTTTTCATTTTATTCTTCATAATCTGAGCAGTATTAATACTGCAGACGTAAAATTACATTTTGCATCAACCTCTTCATCACAAAAGTTTTAGCTTATATATATTTAAAATAATTAAAAGAATAGAACAAATAACCAGCTAATTTAAATTCTTAACTGTTTAAATTCTATAAAATATTTACTGAGCTAAAGTGAAGCAAGGAGCAAAACTAAAAAAACTCACAGAGAGCAACTGCTGCTTCTCCCGGAGCAAGGCTTCTCTCTCGGTGGACATTTCTATCTTGGCTTTGGCTAACTTTGCATCAGCCAGTTGTACTTCCAGCTGGAACTGTTTGACTAGCTTCTCAACGTGCTGAAACACAATGCATCCATTCAGACTTGTGACATAAACACTAGTACAAGGTTCTAACAACATGACCATGTAGTCATTATGGATTCACCAAACTAATTAACTTTGTACTCCTATGAAGCACAATTAACAAGCTCAGCACAGGCTGAACCCCTGATGGACTGAACACACCACTGGCATCAAACATTTCAAAATGGCTTGGCTCATCCTCAGAATACGGAAATCACCTAATTTATTTTACAATGTGTTTGGTCTTGCTTTGCTTGTCCTCAGACAGTTAAAACATTCCATTTATTACCAGCGGAAACCTATCCAGTTACCAAAAACTGAAATGAAACAGACTTATACTAAATTTCAACTTAAAACAATTATTTTTAGATTTTTTCCAAGTTTCTAAAAAACATACACAAGTCAATCAATAAAAATTGAACTAATGCTGTTAATGAGAAAAACTTGGAACATACGTTGGTCACATGAAGGACTACATTTTAAATTGAACCAACTATTTTTCTGGGTTTAATGAATTTTTGCTCCGAGTTATTAAGGATTGTAGAAATCATAACTAGACCTACAGATTGATTTTAGTGCTAAATTTCATCTCTCCAGCATAAAGACTCAGTGAGCTACAGAGATAAACATGCACACATAATGAAAACAACTTTGTAAAAAAAACTACTCAGGATGTCTTAAAAAAGATGATTCAGGTAAAATAGCAGTTTTTAGTGCTAACACAATAATATTTTGTATATTTATAGTATAAATAAAGAAAAATAAGAGTAAAGATTTAGTCACCATTTCCCTTTTCTCAAACTCCTGACAAACAGACTTGAGTTTGGCCGTCATGTCGATGTTGTCATCTCTGAGTTTGGAGTTCTTGTCACTGTTTTGTTGCATCATGGTGGTGATCTCGTTGAGGGTGGTTTGGAATTTGGCCGATACCTCCTTCCTCCTCTCCTCTTCCTCCCGGATCCTCAGCGAGCTCTCTTCCTACACAAACCATCACACTGCTTTCAGCAAACTAACACTACAAATCTCTCCTATCCTGAGGCCAGATCAAGCAATTAAAAATGCAACTAAGCCTCCCCATTTTATATTTGATAGAACACGACAGCCCCTGGTATCAAAATAGGTAAGTTAAACTCCAAATTTGACATCCTGCATTAAAATAAATAAATATCTTTATTTTAGATCAAGTACATAAAGAATATAAAGACATATTAGTGGCAAAAATTAATGTTTAAAACTAAAAAACATTAATAATACAACAATAAAATTAGGATACAAATGAAGCATACATAACACAGAAAAATATAAAACTAAATAAAAACTCATTGATCATATAGAGTGGATTATCAAACAAACAAAAAATATTTTAACACATTTTTTTAAATGGTAACTCTTGAATGTCTAGACTTAATTCACTAAAATTGTGGCGCGGTGGTCTGCAAGCTAGGTGCTGTTATAACAGCCTACTCAAACATTATTTTGGTTAGATTATTTACCACAGGATTTTTGACTTTTTAGTCACTTAGAGTGGTCGTATCCGCTTTGGACTGCATTTATTCAATTCAGCACCTCAAAAGTATAAATAAAGACTTTTCCTGGTAAAAAAATTTAACCTTGAATTTTACAAATTTAAAAAAAATGATGTCTAACCAGGTTGATTAAATCACTACAACCTGGTTTTACAAAACATATTTTTGTGGTTAGGGACCTCGGAAACAAACTTTGGCCATACTCCGAAGATCAACGTCCACCATGACACCTATCCCATTTCACATTTTTTTCAATTGTTGACTTATTTAACCGAATAACAGTTATTAAGGTTTAACAGGCTAGTAAACGTCTGTCACAACATCCCAGAACACACTTGCTTCATAAGCAAGTACTATATGTACCACCCAGCCAGTATCCATCTGAGTGACACAAACGTAACCTAACAAGACAACTTCAAAAGTTAATTAAATCATTACTATGGTCGATGTAAGGTTAAGAAAACAATACCTTGATAACTTTGTTCTGTTTCTGTAACTCTCTACAAAGGTTTTCTAGTCTAGATCTTACTAAAACAGCCTTGCTGTGCTCTCCCTGCAATTGCTCCTTCTCTCTCTGCAGTACAACTACAGTCTTTTCAGCTTGCTTGGCTGCTAACTGCAACAATCACATCAACAAATCCATATATTTTCAATATTTATCCATATATCCAATATTTAATAATGTCATTAAACTTGTTTACATCTGAATGCCCCAAGGGCAAATGCTTTCATGAGACTTATTGAGTCGGTGACTAAATCCATTCTATGGCTGTGACTAATACTACTTATAACATACATCAGGCAGATATAAATATATAAATGAATAGTAAATATACATAAAACAAACATAAATATGTACATGAAAATAAAAAAAGTATAAATATTCGACAAGAACAAGTATTATTTAAGTTTTACAGATGACAAACAGCAGGAGGACACTATTGGACTACACAATGCTCTTTGTCAGGGTGACGTCTCAAGAGGAGGTTATTTTATGGTAGTGGACCTGAAGGTTATCAAATATATATATAATATTATATATATATATATATATATATATATATATATATATATATATATATATTTCAAAACTTTCAGGTATTTTTAATTTGAAAATAAGGTGGATTGGGAAACTAAGTATCCTAATCCTAGCTATATTATTCTATAAATCGCTTCCCTATAATTGACAATAACAATAGAAGAAATACTGACCAGGAGGGCTTTATGGTCCTTGACCAGGTCTGCGTACTTCTTGCACATAGCAGCCAGCTTTTCCTCTGAGGTATTGAGGCTGTTGAGAGCTCTCAACACATGCTCAACACTCTTATCATCCTTCTTCCTGTGCTGCTTATCTTCCCTGTTCACTCTCTTATCTTTACTTGTCTTTTCTACTTTATCATTAGCAACCTGCAAACCGATAATCAAAGTCATAACAATAATTTCTTGAACCAAAAGTTGATCTTTATGGCATATTTAGTAGTTGACAGGAGCTCTATGGGCTCTGATTTGTTGCCCCCAATAATTCATGGCCGGAACCCACAGCTACTAACTACACCAAAATGAATTGGTATATTTAGTCACCTGGTTGAGGTGACGTCAATATGCAGTGTCGCCATTACCAATGACTTTACAAAATTTTAATAGATTAAAGTTATATTTTAAAATAAAAATTTATTTCAAACTTATTTACTTGAATTTTACAAGAAAGAGTTAACAAATTTTGGGAAGCCAGAATAGAGAATACCTGAATATGTATAACCAGACCATTCAGTGTTGCTGAGTTCACAACTAGAATACTTTTTGTCTTAAAAATGGTGTTGGCACTCCTGGATTTTTTTTATTCAAAAATAAAACTATATAGTTACAAAGTATATGAGAATGTTTTTATTTAGCCCCTTCTACAATAAGTGTATCATGTAATGAAATCACAAGCTGAGGAACAAATTTAAAGAATAAATAAAAGATTACAAGCAAACTATAACTCATTAAATGCAACAGCAGATTATCTGCTGTTGATGATTCAACATTTAGATAATCTATTGAGCCAACCTCAGATTCTTAGCAACTTGGTCACTCAGCGCATAATTGTAAGCACAGGCCATATTTTGGATGCAGATCAAAGCATCGAGAGCTATATTTAATTTAGGATAATGAGATAAACTTACTACTAGTGAAATACTGCCGCTTTTTTGCATGTTAATTCTGCAAATTATAAATAATTTATAAGAATACATAATAAGATCTGATTGATATTCCTGTCTTATATCATATGATTTCTTATATCATATCATAAGATACTCAAAACAAAGACAAAATTAATAGTGTACCGTAATAGTCTATCGTTTAGTATAAAAATCTTGACAGGTCAGTTTAGACACCACTAATTCTTAAGAAAAAAAATCCCTGCAAGAAGGGAGCGGGAAAAAACTATGTAAACAAATCAGGTTATTTTACCAGTATTTTCTTGGAGATGTTTTTTACATTTCTTTTGTGTAGTTTTATTTTAAAATATCATTTTAAGATTAATAGGAAAATAGTTTTCAAAACGATGTAATCAAAAGAAGACCCACAAACAAAGTGAACAATTGCTGCAGGGAAAGAAGGTTTTTTCCCTACAGCGGTTATTGTGGTAGGGATTTGTTTCTCTTATTAAGTGAGAGGTTGGCAGCGGCTTCTCTGATTGGTCAATCCCTAAAATACTTATGACCTTGGGGATTTTTAAACTAAACTGTAGAGATTCAAAAACCCGAAATGGTGCCAATTATTAGTCTATTAAATTTTATGATAAATTATTAAACCATATACTCATACAAAACTGAATACAATTTCAAAAAAGTGTAACTATTTAATTAAAGGAAAATACTAACTACTTCCTCTTAATATCAGAATAATAAAATAAGTCTCTCCATTGATGTTAATATTTATTTAAAATAAAGCATAACTGGCTTTCAACCAACTAAGGGTCATCAAAAATTAAAAAAACAAAACAAAATTTTAAAATCATAAAGTAAAACTAAGATAAAAATATATAAATAACCGATAAAAAAGCCAACACTAAAACGATAAAAGAAATAAGAAAAACATATCGGTGATATGTTAGGAAGTGGTACCTGTAGCGCACAATACACAGGTCAAACAGGTAGGAACCTGTGTACGAGGGCTAGCAAGCACCTGAGTAATAGCTCTATCAACACTTAGTTAAAGAAGGGCATTCTAAAGCAGACCACCAGGCAGGGTTTCTCCAAAATGTTAATAAGGGTCGGAAAATGGATGCATTGGAGAAGTTTGAGATTTTTAGGAGCCGCCAAGATATGGGTGACCACAACTTAAGTAATAGAGGGGCCAGTTCTGATCTGATAAGAGAACTAGCTAAAATAACGCCCCTTTTTCAATACGATAAGGTTACTCTTGCAAGAGTCATCAGTAAGAAAAGACTCAAAACCTAGCTTCCTAACATCTCCCCGGTATGTTTTTCTCATTCCATTTATGTGTTTCAGTGTTTTATTTTTTTTGTCGGTCATTTATATATTTTTATCTTAGTTTTACCTTTTGATTTTAATTTTTTTTTTTTTTAATTTTATTTGTTTGTTAGGCACCGATGATGACCTTTAGTTGGTTGAAAGCCGGTTATGCTTTATTTTAAATAAATATTAATATCAGTTGAGAGACTTATTTTATTATTCTGATCAGGATGAACTCCTCTAACCCTCACACTTAAAATACTCTAAAGAGTTTTTAGACTTAACATATCTTCTTTTAAGAGTTTTTGTTATCCAAACTAGGATGTTCGGCCCATATTATTACTATATTTTCTGTATTTTTTCTTGTTTTATTATTATGTTTGTCGTTACATGGGATTTTGCCATGTATATACCTTGTCAGGGGGAGGAGATGAGGGTGACTCAGCTAGTTTGTTTTCCTCTGCGTTCTCACTTTGAGGCTCGGACTGACTGGCTGCCTCGCTCACTCCACTCTCTTCCATAATCAACTCAAACCTGGACCCAACAAATCAATCATCTAACACAGCTATTCTAAACAAGAGTGATATCGAAGGTGTTTTGTTTATTTACTTAGAATGAACATTGAACCAAGCACTTTGTGGACTAAATTCAACAAGTGGCCTCATCTTCCCCTCTCAATTGTTTAGTTTTATTCAAAATACCTTTTGAAGATAGCAAATACAAAAAAGGTGAAAAACGTCACATCAATTTAATGTTATAATTTAACATTAATGTTGTGGGACATGTGAAAATATTTTATAGATTTTTTTCTTATAAAAAAAACTTTCTTTAAACAACAGGAAGAACACTCAATAATGTCAGAGGGGAAAGGGGGGGGGAGGAGCAGTTTATAAGTTTATGTTTAGATCTGATATAAAAAGTTTACATCACAGTCCTCTCTACCTGACCCTCAGGTATAGACAACAGAAATAAGCAAGAAGAATTAAGTTTAATGGACTGTGAGGAATCTTAATTAGGAAAAATAATCATGAAGACAGCAGTCCGAGTTTCATTAGATTAATTTATTTCATCAGAGCTTTTGCACAAGTGATGTTTGACATCCTCAGTGAATCTAATAACAAGTAAACAAACCCATAAACCAATTACAAAAAACAGAAATAAAAATATACCAAACAAGGTAAAAAAAAATCAAAACAAATGCAAGTTAATATTAAAATAATCATAATCATTAGTAATTGGTTTATGGTTTTGTTTACTTGTTATTAGATTCACCGAGGATGCCAGCATCGCTTGTGCGAAAGCTCTGATGAAAATTAATCTAACAAAACTCAGACTGCTGTCTTCGTCATTACTTTTCCTAAAACAAAAAGAAGTTTGACAAGGGGGTTTTAAGTCCTAACAGGGGGTTCAGCTTTAGCGATTTGGTTGCTCCATAGCACTGTCTGTCCCCCACTGTAGCGAAGAGAATGATAAGCTTGTTGTTTATAATCAGACTCATGTGTTACCTGTGTGCCTGACTCTGAGTGCCTGGACTCAGTGGTTTATAAGTCCATAATAATTTGTTTTTGTTATAACCTTTATTGATAAAACTCTGAGTTTTTTATTTATTTATTCATTTACAGCAAACACCATTTTTACAAACTAGTAAAAGTTTTGTAATTTGGAAATTTAAATTTAACTTTTCTTTGAATTTTGCTTATTAAAGCAAACTATTTCAATAAGGTATTAGTATTTGCTTATTAAAGCAAACTATTTCAATAAGGTATTAGTATTTGCTTATTAAAGCAACTATTTAATAAGGTATTAGTATTGCTTAAAGCAACTATTTTAATAAGGTATTAGTATTTGCAAATTAAAGCAAACTATTTCAATAAGGTAAGTTTTGGTATTAGTATTTGCTTAAAAAACATGGCTAATTCAAATGCCGCAGAGTTTATTAAGTCAGTAGCGTGTCATTTTTTCCAGTGGTACATTTTTTTAAAGGGAAATAAAACTGAAATTACGATACGAAGTGCTGTTTTGGGATCCCAATACAGCTCGTACAGATAACACGAGCCAGTTTCCAAGTGATTTGTATTTATTATTACGTATTATATTATTATTATAATCTATTATGTATGTATTACAAAGCCTCTTGATTTGTAAAAAGTCAAGAGGGAGTTACTCCCATGTTTCAATGATATTTAGGGAACCAGCAATAGTAGTACGTCAAAGGTAGAAGAGAGAAAAGATGGAAATCTTGCCGTATAGGTTTATATTGTCTGTGACCCTCAAGCTGATAGAATTAATTGGAGGGTTTTTATGAATGAAATCATTTTTTTTCATGTTAGGTTATAGTCCAGAACTGACATCATTGCAGGAATAAATAGTAAATTATCATTGTCGACCGTCTATACTGAGTCCTGCAACGACGTCACAGGTTATTCATAAAAACATCAGGTTATAACCTCCGAAAGTGTTTGGTTTGTTTACATCAATTGAATCACCTTATAAATTTCTAACATCTTGTGTGACCCCTACCAATGAATGCTGTCTAAATTTGAAATTGACAGGTTATGTGACAGCCTTAATATTGATGAAGATTCAATTCTATTCCACTAGGACCTTTAACAGTCCTCTGAGTCAATTGACAGCATAGACAGGACTGTCAATTGACAGCAAAGACGGGACTGTCAATTGTTGCTGCAATGTGGGTTTAAACATTTAGGTTTCAATAAAACACAGGATCAGCAGTGTATGTGTGTACAGAAGATCAACAGTGTAAGATCAGGTTTCTTCCAAGGCTTAGTACAGGAAAACTGACTTATTTGAAGTCATATAACACACAGTAAATGAACTTTACAAATTCCATTAAATACAGACAAAAATTCAAATAAATGTAGTCATTATTTTCAAAGCAATTAGTATCGCGGAGTCTAGAATAACCCAAATAAGCACAGCATTCTCAAAGGGATCCAATTCCATTTTTTCAAAAATTATCATAAATCTAACAAACAAAAAATCTTCAATCGAAAAGTATTAAGTTAATACAAACAAAACAATAGAAAAAACATTACCAAATCAAAAAGTATCAACGAAACTCTTCGAAAGCACGTTCTCTTCAAGAATTTTGGTTAAAATTTAAACTAAATTTGGCTGTCAAATAAAAACACCTTTTAAGTACTTATGACCTAAAAAAATAGCCCGAACTAAAACTATTCAGCGCTTCGTTTTTTTATTTTAATTTTTAATTGATAAATTAATTAAATATATTGTCAAGTATAATAATAATTATAAAAGATCTTACTTCTCTGTCGATTAAAAAAACTGCGGATAGGAAAACACGCTTGGACCGAAAATGAAACCGAGAATAAACACAGCTGATTCCTACTGAGCATGCGTTAATAATAAATTTAAACCGCCAAAATTTAAATGATTGTGACTGAAGTAAAATATAATCTAAAATAAGATCCTATTCATTGGATATCTTCACAAGGGCCAAGGGCCAATGATTTTCAAAAAGTATAGTAAACATCTAGGGTGCTTATTATAAACCAGTCAAATTTCGGTTTGTTACATTAATTATAAACTGTATGAGGGCTGTATTAAGCTCATTATTTCGAACATTCCAAATAGAGCCCATTCTAATTTACACTATCTTTATATAAAAAAATTATAGAGATACCAAAAATATGTGTCTGAAAAAAGTTTTTATATTATATATATATATATATATATATATGTGTGTGTGTGTGTGTGTGTGTGTGTGTGTGTGTGTGTGTGGTGTGTGTGTGTGTGTGTGTACATTCCGTGTCTCTTGCTCAATAATATTGTGACACCTCAACATGATTTGCAAGACTCAGTAGTATCAAATTATAAGTTATATTCTTTATGATGATAATAAACATTATTTTTTACGTATATGTTATGCATAAAAATTAACAAATGGTCCAAATAGAATTTTATATATCATTTTGATACTACGGAGTTTTGCAAAACATGAATAGTTGACACAATATTATTGTGCGAGAGACACCAAGGAAATGAAACAAGCAAAATGCAATGCTACATCTGGGAACTGTTCCATCATTTGACATTCGTCATCATTGATGGCTCGACATAATGTCATGTCCCACTTTGTTTCGTAACGTCTAACTCATCAGGGCGCCGACAGAGCCTGAACTCACTTTTATACTTCAATTTTACTATTAGATAAATGAGAATTCTCGGCACAATTGACCTTCGTAAGAGGTCTAAGAGCCTTGGAGATAATCTCTACCGAAAAAAGAGAAATGAAAGTAAGGGGTTGTGTTATGCAAAACCCACAGTACCCTGGAGTATTTCTAATTTGCCTATTATCAGGAGAACTAGCCCACGTGGTTTAACTGACCTTGAAGGCAAACCCCTCTAGCCAATCCCACTTCTCCTTCATATACACGTGTACACACTCACACATATACACTTTCTTATATGTATTATCTAATTGTTATCGAATTAGTTTTAATCAAAATCCAATAGATACACTAATAATAGATACTTGAGAATTTTTTAAGGACAAAATTATTACTATTTTACAAGGCTGTCGATTCGATATATTTCATATAATGTCAATACGACTTATAAATCTTATTTTAGTGAATTTCCAGTGAAAAAAATACCCCAATATGATAGCTAGCATGGCGGGAAAAAAGTACAGGAGTCTGAGACACAAATCCGTTTTTTACTTAATTTGAAACTTGCTGCCAAAATAAACTTTGAGGAGGACACAAACCCTATTGAAAACCAGGTTGCTATGACATCATCTTATTAAATACTAGTGATAAGATTTTGGCAATACTTGTTGATTTATCTAAGACAATTTAGGTTGACCATCAAGTACTGCTGAAAAACTGAACAGATTAAGTATAAGGGATACTGCATGGGAACAAATAAAACATTTGGTGATCAAAATTTTTTTATCATAGAATTAGCATGAGAGCCGATAAAAATTCTTCTTTTATTTATTTATTGTTCGTTAATTTGTGATAAATGCGGTAAAAATTAATAGAACGACTATCGGTGCTAAAAAAGTAGCAAATATTTCATAGATAAATACTTCGTTTATTCCAGGATTTTAAATATAGAATTAGGCTCTTATCACTACAGACTTGGATATGTCCGATTTAACCCAAAAATAATAAAACTTAAAGAATAATTTAAACAAACATTTTACAAAAAAGTAAATTTATTGAGTTATTAATTATTTTAGTGAGTAAATAACATTGATTAATAAATTAAAACACCATTACGGTGAAAATCAGCTTGTTATCAGTTAATTTAAATACCTGTTACAACTAATTGAAACAATTTAATGCAATAAAAAGGTAATTTTGTGTGTTTGTACAAAACAAAATTAATTACAAGTAACATTAATTAATAAATAAAACACTATATTGTGATTTTCACCTTCTTATCACTCAATTTAAATACTCGTGGCAACCCATTAAACCCCTATTTTTAAATGAAATAGTGATTTTACTGAGTTCATACGCCCTGAAAGTAATTAAATTAAAGCACTTTGAAAAAAAATTTAAAGAAATAATCGTCATAAACAAGAAAAACCAAAAAAGCCCCATAAGGACTTTAACAACGATCACCCTTTCGTTATCAATTTCTTATCAGCGACGGTGGCGCTGCGACGGACTTTGAATCGCGAATATGACCTTAAAACAGATGGGAAGGTGAATTATATTAAATAGATTAAAGCCCAATTAATCTAAAATAGAATTTATTCCAGCAGTAAATAAGTTAAATGGGATCAGAGTAAAGAATACTTTCAATTTAAACCAGTTCTGGGCCACTGGTAAACCAATACAGTTTGAGCAAGATATTTTGAGCATGAGTAGGGTTTCGTTTTCAATATATCTTGGGGCTCCGAGTTGAATGTAACAGGTTGGCAGAGTGGTCGATACGACCGCTCTAAGTTTCCAAAAACAAAATAACGTAGTAAATATCCGGTTAACAAAACATTTCCAGTAAGGTGTTCAGTATGTATACATGTAAATGTATGTATATTTACATGATTCTATGGGACACGATAACTTTTGAATGCTTTTTTCAAATCAGAACGAAACTGTGCTCGAAAACCTACCTTATAGATGCCCAGAACTCAATTTATTAAATGTGTATGACGTCATTTATCCACAATAATGAACCAGAAAAATTTTAACAAAATTACAAAAACTCAAAACAATATTTGGTGCATAGATATACGAATTATAATTTTTTATCAGCATTAGTTTTGATTATATTGTGTGGCATATATAATTCTTTTATTAAGATAAATTGACCTCACGTCATGCCTACTGAATATATCTATATCTACACACACAAACACACACACACACACACACACACACACACACACACACACACACACACACACACACACATATAATATATATATATATATAATATATATATATATATATATATATATATTTATATTTATTTATTTATTTATTTATTTATTTATACACATATCTCACATATCTCAATCTCTCCTTTTGACTTTAAAGAGTCATGCGACTGTAAGTAAATTTATGAACAGTTTTATAAACAGATTTTGTGAATAGTTTCTATAAATTTATGTATTTATGAACATGCATAAATTTATGAATGGGAATTTGAATTCCAGTGGATACTTACTTGTGTTGTGGGTGGTAAACAAATCGCAATTCATAAAACAATCAAATATTTTAATAAACAAAAGAAGATTTATAATTGAAATAACTTAAAGTGTCAGTAAAGAATATATAATTAATTTTGCATGAAGCTCTAACAATTTTATGACTAGTACGTGTTGACTGTGCCATGAGCAAGCCAGCATATAGACAGTCAATAGAATACTTGGTGTCTTTCTACTTGACGTATATGCTTAGGACTTAGCAGCGCATCACGTAAAGTACCCTAGCTTTTACCTACCCTAGTTTTTACCTACTCTAGCTTTTACCTTCCCTAGTTTTTATCTACCCTAGGTTTTACCTACCCTAGCCTTTACCTACCCTAACTTCTACCAACCCTAGCTTTTACCTACCCTAGCTTTTACCTACCCTAGCTTTTACCTAACCTAGCTTTTACCTACCCTACCTTTTACCAACCCTAGCTTTACCTACCCTAGCTTTTACTACCCTAGCTTTTTACCTAGCTTTTACTTTTACCCTACCTTTTACCAACCTAGCTTTTACCTACGTCCGTTTTACCTTACCCCTTTTACCCTTACATTTTATGTTGGACGTACGCATACCAAGTGCGTATAAAAGCGAGCATCCGAGACCAAAAATCCATTTCAAATTACGTTCCCGGTTTATGTTTTATAACTTAAGCAGTAATATTACTACTCGTTACTTAATTTTTCCTTACGTATTTTTATTATTAAGTTAGCCGCTAGGATATTGCGCGTGTCTTCATGTAAATCAAATTAAAGCACAGAGGCGAGAAGTTAACATGTACCTGAACTGAATGCCAAGTGGAGTCAAATCGCGTTGTCTTTCTTATTCTATGCTCATTAATATTATTTGTTGCCAAAACACATCCGTTGTTTGTTCCACCACGTCAATAAATATCTTGTTGTTCAGAAACATCACCTGCCTGTAAACCGTCTTTTTTACAACTAGGCGCTTATAAATGACGTCAATAAGGCCGAGGTTTTGGGCCTAATAAAACATCGCGTATTCACTTATATATTTATGTTAATTATGTATTTAAGGGGGTACGTTTTACTAAGTTAAAACACCGCTATTGCTTTATAAGAAGTTTTAGAGATCAATACAAAAACTACGAAAAGTTTTCTCTTCTCTTAATTTTGAACTGTAAAGATAAATTTTAATTTTTTTATTTTGCATTGACCTTAGGCCACACAGTGACGCCTAAAGTTTGAATTTAAACTTTGAAATTTAAATTGGACGCCATAATGTTTATTGTATATTTCAATTCTATGACCAAACACTTACTATTTTGCTCTTTAAATAAGGGAAAAAATTATAAGAGGGCGCCAAAAGAAATTTAAGTTAAAAAATAAAAATTATTATAATTATTATTGGCGATTTGTATTGTTTAGGTAAAATACATGATTAATATGAATGACTTAACTCCTACGGTACAGGTCACTCAGACCTATAGCACAGGCTACCAAGGCCTATTCGCGATTCAATGTCCTTAGCAGCGCCACTAGCCTACCGTCACTGATAAGTGACGGTAAATTGATAACAAAGGGGTCATCAACGTAATAATATGTAGATGGGTTTCTCATTAATTTTCCTCATTCATTCCGTATATAGGGAAAGTATTGTGTTTGCAAAAAATCCGACACCGGGATGTTACCGGAATTATCGTTTTAGGTGTTTTAAGGCTTCTAAATGGTTTTCACAAAGTTTTCTGTCTTTATGTGTGTGTGTGCGTAGCTCCCAGTGTATTTATACGAGAGTTGAAACTTTGTACAAAAATCAGTCTGTATGTGTAGTAGTGATATTCAGAATATAATTTTTATGACGTCTTTAACCCACAATAATGACAGCAACATTTTTGGAAAACCATAAAACAAGGAAAAATTGTTGAACAGATTGAGATTTGGCACGGATATAGCTTATAAGAATATATGTGCCAAGTTTCATTTTATTATTAGCATTAGTTCAATTTTTATAAGATGACTTGGGTACGATTCTTGATACTGGATGGGTGAATGCTGGGAACGGATGATTTTACTATCTGAGGGCGAGCGAAGCGAGTCCTCAGAATAAGGAAGATGAGCCGATGGGATGAAAAAAGGGTTCTAAGGTACCTTGAAAAATGGAAATTTATTTATAGTTTTATTTTTGACGATTTACTTTTAAATTTTTTCTTGAAGTGATTTATTTAATTAGTTCTAGGGTGTTAAAACCCAACCAAAGTCACTCTTTCATTGGAAAAACTTTTTAAATGGGTGGTCACGAGTTTTTAAACAAACTGATAAAAAGGTGGAAATCACAACATAGTGTTTCATTTTATTAATTGTTAATTACTAAGGTTTTAAACTGGCGAAATTGAGACAGAAATCTCCTCATCCATTCCACCAGGGCATGTGAACCAAATATTCAAATCAATTACAATGTGGGCGCAAAGCGGTGCGAGGGGCCGAAGGCTCCTTAGCTTGTTAAATGCTAGTCATTAAGAATTGAACGAATAGCAGGTTCTGGTCCCAGGCTACATGAATCATCTACTTTTTCGTTTAAATATAATTAAACTACATTCTACCTTATCCATATCTCTCCAATAGATTCTTCCTAGTGAGACTTAATGCATCTCTTTTTTCTCTTAGTCCTGTTAGATCATGCGTCCCTTAAGGTAGCATCATCGGTCTTTTCCCTTACAATTTATACATCAAACCTTCCTGAACATCCATCAATTATTTTAGCGGCCTTAGGTGATTGATAAATGTATCTTTGGCGTCCATCCCGATTACCAAACTATCTCTTCTCTCTGAAATCTTGCTTTAGGAAATGAGCGTGAGCTGGAGATTGCACAGTGACATTCGAACTGCGTCCTCCAGTCAACTAAAATCAATAACTCATCCCTTAAAAAAAGGAAAATTACTTATCTGGGGCTTGCATTAGACCGGCGATTTACCTGGGGACCTCATATTAAAGTAAAAGACGACAGACAACCTGTTAAGTCGGCTACTCAACAGACACTCTAAACTGTCACTCACCAACAAACTACTAATACAATAGACTGAAGTTTGGGGCTCCGCTGAGCTTTCTAACACCAACCACCTCCAAAGACTTCAATCCATCACTTTTTTCTGTACTTACGAATAAACTCTAGCTCCAGGGATTATAATACAGCAGGGAACTATTTTATAGTAAAGTAGTGGAGCGGTGAACTGTGTCATTCCTGATAAAGATTCCCCTACTCTCACTCACAAAAATTAGGTTTCACTTATTTAGCGTTGTGAAACGTACGGAAATTTTTGAACGTTTCCGTTGAGCTGTTCAGTTAAGCGTCCATATTGTTAATTACAAAACACACACTTATTTACTTGTATATTTCGAGGATAAAATAGAAAATGTATATCTTTTACTTTAAATTACAAACAATACATATCTACAAATACATACAAACGAACCGTTTTCGGATTTTAGGGTCCATAGGTTTAGAAACGCAAACATTTAATGAATAATGTGTGTTACAGTTACAATGCTTCCTTATCCATATAGGAATGTTCTGTTCAATATACGAAGTTTAAATTGAACCTGTTATATATTTATCATTAATATTCGGAACATTATGGCGACCGTGACAGGAAAAACGATTGAAGAAAACGAGAACTTCGTTGAGAGCAGTATTTTCCAAGGCTGCTAGCAAATTTCTCAACTACTTGAAGACAGTTATTAAGGAACCTATAACAGAGGATAGGATCCGAGAGAAGAACTGTCTGGTAAATATTTTATTTACGGTAGTTGAAAGGAGATTTGATGAGCTAAAGTTGATGGACGAGGAAATATTAAATCTAATCACCAACAGAGAAGATTCAACTGAGGAAGAGATAGAGGAAGAGATGCAGAAATGTGATGAATATAGAGAGAGGTTGTCCGAGTGTTCGGTACGTAAAGACCTTCATAATAATCGCGAGGTGAAGGCTGTAGAGGACAACTCTAAAAATGCTATTTCTGTAAATCATAAATGCTCGGGAAATAGGTTAACTCTTCCACCTTTTAAAATAAAACCATTCAGTGGTGTACTGTTGGAATGGTTATCTTTCTGGAATTCTTTTAAAAGAATTCATTTAGATGAAACTCTGAAACCAGAAGAAAAATTTTCGTATTTATTGTCATCGCTTGTACAAGATTCGAAGGCATTCAGAGCTGTCGAAAAGTATCCTCTATCTGCTGAGAACTATCCTAAGGCTGTGGATAGTTTAGAAAAACGTTTTGGCCGTACAGATCTATTAACTGAAGTTTATACCCGAGAAATTTTAAAATTAGTACTTAATCGTACAAATGACGTTTGTTCTTTGTATGACAGTTTAGAAACTCAAATTAACGCAATCGAGTCTCTTGGTTCGACTTCTGAAGCATTTGCTCCAATGTTATACCCTCTTGTGGAATCGTGTTTGCCTGAACATTTACTACGAGTATGGCAACGGAAGAGGAGTAACATAAACGTAAACGGGAATGAAAATGGATCTCAAAAACATAGTCTTAGCAGGTTAATGGATTTTCTGAGAGTAGAAGTAGAAGCTGAGGAGAGAGTATCGATAGCAACGGCAGGTTTCGGAAAGTTTAACACGAAAGTAGAGAAAGTAAAAAATTCGGTGACACCAACTCATCAAGTACCTTCAGCTACTGAATTAGTAAATATTAATAACAATAGTCTTGGTAACAAAACGTCTAAAAATAGATTTTCATGTCCTTTTTGTGAGAAATCGCATTTGGCGGTTAAATGTTATAAAGGTAAGAACTTGAGTTTAGACGAAAAACGTAGGTTACTCGATAAGGCTGGGGTATGCAAACTTTGTTTGAGGGGTGTTCATAAAGAGGATGAGTGTAGGAGTAGGCTTAAGTGTTTTGTATGTTCTAGTAAACATGTAGTATTTATGTGTCCAAAGCGAAAATAAATAATAAAGATCTGTCAGGGATAAAAATATTGTTTTGGAAAATAGTTTGTCAAATAATACTTCGAGAAGCGCCTTTTTAAAACTTTGTTAGTTAAAGTAAGAGTTGTAGGTAAAGAGAAGTTAGTGAGAGCTATTATTGATAGTGGATCACAGCGATCTTATGTTAGTAAGGAACTTGCTAGGGAGATGGGTTATGATAAATATGTATCAACAAAATTGACACATCTTCTTTTCGGTGGTGGAGAAGAGGAAGTGACTCATAACTGCTATAAATTGAGAGTTGGTAATCCTGACAACAGCTATGCATGTAATTTTGATGCTTTAGATCAGGATACGATATGTAAATATGTAGCAGCAGTGGGAGATGGCCCATGGATTGCACAGTTAGAAAAACATAATGTTATTTTAAGAGATCTCAAGAGAGGCTCAATCGATATTTTTATTGGATCTGATATTTTTGGAAAACTATTGACAGGTAAAATTATTAATTTAGACTTTGGTTTGACAGCGATCGAAACTTTTCTAGGTTGGACATTGGTTGGCAAGGTTAAAGAATCGACAGATTTTAATTGTCACACTAATACGATGTTAAATAGTGTTGATCCAATTTCTAATCTCTGGGATTTAGAAATATTAGGTATTATGCATCTTATAGAGAAACAAACCAAAGAGGAAGTTAACTTAGCAGTAATGAGTCATTTTAATGAGCATGTGTCAATGATTGAGGATACTTGGGGGTAATAGATACGAAGTTGAGCTTCCATGGGTTGAGGGGCACCCCCCACTACTTTCAAACTACGAAATTGCTGTTTCGAGGTTAAAACCTAATATAGATAGATTAAAAGAATCAGGGTACTTGGAAGCGTATCAGCAAGTGTTTGATGAATGGATTAAAGAGGGGGTAATTGAATTAGTTCCCACACCTGGTCAGCATAGGGAAGGTCATTACTTGCCGCATAGGGCAGTAATTAAGTTAAGTAGTTTGAGTACTCCAGTGAGGCCTGTATTTGATGCATCAGCGAAAGCTAGGGGTTCGCCTCCTCTTAATCAATGTCTACATACCGGTGCTAATTTAATTGGAGATATTTTTAGTCTTATTATAAAATTCAGGTTGTTTCGTATAGGTGTTGTCTCAGATATAAGACGAGCGTTCCTTCAAATCGTTTGGCAGATAGAGATCGTCAATTTCTTAAATTTTGTGGGTTAACACTAATGGGGAAATAATAGAGTATAGACATGCACGTCTTGTGTTCGGTTTGACATGTAGCTCTTTTGTGTTGTCTGCTGTCATTTTGTTTCATATAGAGAATGGGGTACTAGATCTTGATATGGTTCCTCAGGCTAACCAATTGCGTAGGAGGTACAAGTACCTCAAAAATTTGAGCCTGGCACTACGAAGGCGTTTTAGGTCTGAATACCTAGGAGCATTACGTAGTCGTAGTAGAGGTAATAATAAAAAGTATCTTCCTCCTGTAGTAGGCGATATTGTGCTCATAGGTAGTGACAAAAAACGTCTTGAATGGCCTTTAGGCGGTTGAAAAAGTGCAAGAAGTAAGGATGGTGTAGGAAGAGTGTTACTCTTGAAAACCGCCAATGGGGAGCTTGTTAGAGCTGTACAAGGAGTGTACCCATTGGAGGCCTCAGATTCCTGAACTACACTGGCCTGCACCAACCTTGTTCGGGGCACTATGTCCAAAGTATATGTCATCTGAATGACATATACCTTGAACATGTAAATTTAGGCCCGTATTCAAAGACGTTTCCTAACATTTTCCTAACATTCTCCTAACTTTTTCCTAACATTTTCCTAACTTTTTCCTAACATTTTCCTAACATTCTCCTAACTTTTCCTAACATTTCCTAACTTTTCCTAACATTTTCCTAACGTTCTCCTATCGTGTTTTAAAAGTCTTTTAGAGGCTTCGCATGATTTTATTTAGTAAGAACCTAAGGTAGTAATGTCAAAAAGTGATACCATTGTAAGTAACGTAATATATCGCAAAATATCAATGTTATTAACTTATTACCTGGATTTACGACACACTTTGTCATAAACAACAATGCGGCCTGTTGCAGGCGTATATTATTATTTCTAATAGTCAAGGCATTTGACTAGTTATTTTATGTCAAATTTGTTTTATTCGTCAAATTTTATTATTCGTTTATAAGACATCAAGATAACGAGTCAAATACCTTTTAAGTTCATTTTTACGTTCATTATCAAGTTCATAATCAAGTTCATAATTTAGTTCATTATTACGGTCATAGTTCTGTTTTAATGTAATAAAGTATATGATCAGTAA